>OX063268.1:5887818-5947818 GCA_944039245.1 Nebria salina
TATTGGGTCATAATCTTCTATTTTTATTTTTTAAACAATGGTTTTTTAAATTTCTTTAATAATCTAGGATTTTGTTTAGCAAACATTTCTTTTGGTATCTGTAAGGGATTATCATTTTCTTTGAAACGTTGTTGTTTCTCTGTCTCAATTTTTTGTTTAATGATTTCAAACAGTTGGGTTTGTTCATCTTTATATTGTTGGATTAGTTCTTCATTTATAAGTGGAATTGTTCTGAAAGGTATTTCGTTGTTTTTTCCAAATAGTATTTCGTTGGGGGTTAATTTTGTAATAGAGTGTTTTGTATTATTGTAGGCTAATATAACTAGTTCTAATTTTGTTTTATTATTGAACTTTTTATTGTTTTCAATTAAGCGCAAGTGCTCTAGGAGAGTGGAATGTAATCTTTCAATTGCATTGCTTTTGGGGTTGTTTACACAAGTAATGTGGCTTTCGATGTTGTGTGATCTGAGTAAGTTTTGTACGAGACTTCCTTTAAATTCTGGGCCGGAGTCCATAATGATTTTTTTTTTTGGTATAGTGAATGTTTGAAAATATTTTATTAATTGGTTTACAACGCTTCTTGAAGATTAATTTTCGAGAGAATATATTTGCCCTTGTTTTGAAAACTGATCGTAAATAGTTAGGAAATAATTTTTATCTAGGCATAGTAAGTCCATGTTTATTATATCAAAAGGTTTACAGGGGGTTGGTGTAAGATTGTTAGTTTACAGTGGCCGCAGTTATTGATATATTCGGTAATATTTTTTATCATATTAGGCCAGAAGTATTTATCTTTTAATGCGTTTAATGTTGCTATTATTCCACGGTGGTTTATTAGTCCTATGTGGAAGTCATGAATTATTTCAATTTGTTCGTCTTCATCTTCTATGTCTATTACAATTTTATTACATGAAATAACGTTTATAGTGTTATATTCGAAAGTATTTTGTATAATATTCGCGAGTGTTAACTCTAGACCCTTTTCGATTATTGCGTAATAACGTATTTTTGGAATAATGTATTCCTTTAAAAAATTTATTATATCTTCTTCTAGTGGTTTTATTGAATTTACAGTGTATTCTCATCTTAGCATGCTCAAATAATCGTTGTATTTTAATATCTGTGTTTCCATTATGTGTTTCTAGTATTAGTTGGTTATTTGCAACATTAAGCCTATCGTTTGAAAATTTTAGTCCGTTCACTGGGTTTTCAGGATCTGAGTGTACTGTGTTATTATCGCTATCATTATTATTTATTGAATCGTTAATATTTGTTTCAGGTAGTGTATACAAATTAATTTGAATATTTGTATCTTCGAAAATTTTTAGTATTTTGTTTGAAACATCTTCCCATTTTAATTGATCTAATCCGCAACCTAATTTCGGTATATTGATTTCGTGTAGTTCATTTAGTATCATATAGTCCCTTAATTCTTTGAGAGGTTTGTCTAAATTTTTTATTGAAGGTTTTTCGTTATGTTTTTCTTTTGTAATTAGGTGAAATATTTTTTTATTATTAGTGTGTTGTATGATTAGATTTTTATTTTGGCTTTTTTGATTGTTACAATATTCTTTGCTCTGAAATTGGTCGTTTATGTCTTTGGCTAGTCCTTGTGACATTTCGAGATCTTTTGATATGCAGTGTGCAAATATTTTTGTATTTGTCACGTCTCCAATGTATTTAATAATTTGCGTATCATTCCTTTGTCGTGATAAATTATCAGCAATAAAGTTCATTTTACCTTGTAAATATTCTATTTCAAAATTGTATTCATTTAGTTCTATTTTCCATCGCATAAGTTTCTGATTCGGGTTCTTCATATTGAATAGCCATACAAGTGGTCGGTGATCAGTTTTAATGAGAAATTTTCTCCCGTATAAGTAAGGGCGGAAATTTTTTATAGATTGGATTATTGCAAGTAGTTCTTTTTCTATTGTGCTGTAGTTTTGCTCAGCATTATTTAGTGTTTTAGAGAAATATGCTACTGGCATCTCTTTGTTATTTTCATTATTATTCTTTTGGAGTAATACGGAACCTATTGCAAAGTCTGAGGCGTCGGTTGTGAGGATAAAGTCTTTATTAAAATTGCGGAATTGTAATATTGGTGACGTAATTAAAATTTCTTTACATTTATTAAAACAGTTTCTGTATTGCTCATTATAAATATCAATGATTTGACCATTTCGTAAACAACGAGTGAAAGGTTTTGTTAATTTTGCAAAGTCGGGAATAAATTTTCGATACCAGCCGATAGTACCAAGGAATTGTTTTATTTCCTTTTTCGTTTTAGGGATATTTAATTTCTTAATTTTTTCAACTTTTGATGGGTCGGTTTTAATGCCGTCTTGCGTAATGATATAACCGAGGTATTTGGTTTGATTTTGTAAAAATTCGGATTTATCGATTTGTATTTTAAGGTTTGCCGTTCTGAGTTTTTCGAATACTAATTTTATGTTTTGTAAATGTTCGTCTAATGTTTTTCCGAAAATGATTATGTCGTCGAGGTAGACTAGGCATATTTTGTTAACTAAGTCTCCTAATGCGATATTCATCATTCCCTGAAATGTTGCCGGGCATTTTTTAAGCCGAATGGCATGCGAACGAATTCGTAATGTCCGGACGTTGTGGAAAATGCAGTTTTTTCGATATCATCTTTATTCATTAGGATTTGATGGAAGCCAGAATGCAAATCGAGGGTAGTGAAATATTTTGAACATCCTATATGGTCTAATAGGGTGTCTATGTTCGGAATTGGGAAACGATCGTCTTTTGTTTTTGTATTTAATTTACGGTAATCAATAACTAATCTTGTCTTACGTTTACCAGATGCGTCTAATTTTTTCCAAATAGGTGAATTCCAAGGAGAATGTGAAGGTTGTATTACGTTTTCTTTTAGTAAATTTTGCATGTGTTCCTCAATGTCTTTTTCATAAATTTGTGGAAGTCTATAATTTTTTGTGTGTATGGGAGTTTCTTCATTAACTATAATTTTATGTGTACAAATGTTAGTGTTGGATAATTTTTCGTCTTTTTTTGGGAATAAGTTTTTATATTCTCTAATGACTAAGTCTAATTTTTGTTTTTCTAAATTGCTTAAATGTTTGTTTCGAATTTGGATATTATTGTTTTGTTTTGATGTTTCTGAATAACTTTGTAATTTTCTTTCTTTTCCTTGTATTTTAATAATGTTTTTTAAGAAGTCAATTTGTATGTTTAAATCTTTAAATGCTTCTATACCTAGAAGTAGGTTGTATTCCTTATGAAAATTATGGATGTAACATTTTATTGGAATTTTGTTTAGATTTAATATAACATATTCGTTTGTTGTGGTTTTCCCGTTTACAGTTTTAAAAGTGCATTTTTCATTATAAGTTTTCATGTTTTTTGTTCTTACTATTTCCGGAGTTATTAAATTTATACTAGAGCCTGTATCAAAAAGAATAATATAATTTTTAATTTTTAACGACGGTAGGTGATAAGTAATACTTGACATTACTTGTTCAATTTGTCCTCGCCGTTTTCTAACTCTAAAAAAGAATCTTCGTCTATTTCGTTTTCAGATTCGTGGTCAAGTTGTTCTATGATTTCTGTATCGTTAGTTTCGTCAAGGTTATAATTCTGTCTAATTGTTTGTGTTGACATGGGTTGTGTCAAGCGAGTCTGTTGTGTCATGGGTCTTGGTTGAAAATTACGTTTTGTTTCATAGAAATTCTTCAAATTCTGTCTGGGTGCAAATTGTGTTGGTTGTTTATTAACTGTGTTAAATGGTATAGGTTTAGATGGAAATTGTTGAGCAGGGAATTTCTTAGGACGTAGGCTGAATGAGAAATTTGGTTTTTCTTTTAATATAGGGGATTGATGCGAATAGTTGAATTCATTTCGCAAGAGAATTTCGCATTGTTCTAGGGATTGTGGTTCTTTTACAATAAATGAACCCCGTATAGAAATTGGTAGTAGTGAAATAAAGTGTGAAACAACTAATTTTTGATTTTCTCTAATTATTGCATTTTTTTGAAGTTGATTATATTCCGTTAGGAGGATTTTTGATTTATATTGCGAAAATCTTTGTGAAATGGACTCTAAAGTTTTATCGGAATTGATTTTATTTCTAATTTGTAATATTTCTAGTAATATAGTCTCTGCCGTGCTTTTGTCGCAAAAATTAGTAGTTAAATACGTTTTCAATTCGTCCCAAGTTGAGAATTTATTTTCTGATAATAATTCAGCGGCTTTGTGAGTTAGTTTATTATTTTTTTAATCCAAACAAGTATGTTCGTTGGATATCATTAATTTGTATGTTAGTTAATGCGGAATGTACTTCATCTACAGCGGATATGAAGTTGTTAAGAATTTTAATATTTCCGTCATATGAAGGAATAATTTCTGACATATTTTTGAGTTCTGTTAATGTCGTAGTAGACATTGTTAAATATAAATTATTTAGTCGACTTGGTCTCAAAGAAATTTTCTGTACCGAGATTTTGGTAGTTTGACTATTTTCGACTTCGGAATCTGAAGTTACGTGTTCCGATTCCGATGAACTACTATTGTTCATAAATATGTGTGTGTTGAGACTATGTCGGTCTATTGATACTTTTATTACTAGTCTTTGCTAGAAGTATCTCTTTGTGTAATAATATTATAAGTAAATTATGATTAACTTACAATGGTAGTAATAATATAATTGTGGAGGGATGTTTTACGGGCATCACCGGGTTCTTCTGTTCTTCTAGTCTTCTGATTCTTCAAGAGGACAGCAGATATCTTTCAGGCGACGTGGACCGGTTGTGGAACAGCAAGTTGCCAATCTGATGTTGTCTTCTTTTAAAGATGGGTCGTGGGTAGACCCTGATGGGCACTGTTTAGCCTTTTACGTAGGTTTGCAGAATAGCAAAGCGAAGAATTATATTCACCACACAATAACTTGTGTTTCGATGCTATCCTACCGACTGCGCCAATTAAATACTCAATATTTAATTTAAATAAAAAAAATCTTTTTATTTCGTATAATATTAAATACAACAGTATTCGTTTTGTATACATACATACATATATATATATATATATATATATATATATATATATATATATATATATATATATATATATATATGTATGTATGTAGTTGAAAAATCCGGTGTGTGGATGAATGTATATATAAATATATATATATATATATATATATATATATATATATATATATATATAAATATATAAATATATAATATATATATATATATATATATATATATATATATATATATATATATATATATATATATTGTATATGAATTGTTAAAGCTCTTACACGGTGAAATATATATATATATATATATATATATATATATATATATATATATATATATATATATATATTATTGATTATATATATTACATATATATATATATATATATATATATATATATATTTTTTTTTTTATATATATATATATATATATATATATATTTATATATTTATATATATATATATATATATATATATATATATATATATATATATATATTATTGATTATATCTTTTCATTTTGAAAATAATAAACTTACTTAAATATAATAGAACCAGTAGTGGCAATGCAAATAAAAAATGCTAAATATATACCCCTAAATTCCACAGAATAAGAATTCGTTCCCACACACTTATATTTCTTCGCTCATTATGACTGAAAACGCGAATATAGTATGTTACACAATATTATTCACTCCTGTTGAGGATTCTTTAGACATATCCCCGAATATTATTCATTTCACTTATCATCACCATCATCAACAATCGTATCGCCAAATTTCTATATATATTAGTTAAAATAGGTTGTTAATTTGTTTTCATACATATATTTTAAATAGATTAATCGTTTATATTTTTAGTCGCACAACAGAAACATTAGATAATTGATGAATTTTGTAGAATATGCAATTAAAGTTTCAAATTCTCTAATTTTCAGGGAAACAGCTAAGGTATTAGTTCAAATAACTATTATTTTACTTTATTACTTTAAAATAATTAGATAATTAATCTATTTAAAAAAAAACTGCCATATTCATAGTCAAGCGTTTAATTTAATAAAAACGACCCGTCGCTAATAGTACCGATAGATTTAATATTATATTTGATTTCAGATCGCAGGCAAGCAAGCCGCATATCATGCAACTGCCGAATATTATCAAAGTTTGATTTGCAAGGCAAATAAAAGTGTCGGAGAAGAAATCACTCGACTAGAGGTAAATAATAATAATTGTGAAATATCTACTTTCCACATGCTATGCCAAACTCCAAATCATTTCAGTCTATTTTCTTTTCCTGCTTAAGAAGGGACGTATTTTCAAATAGTGTGATTCAGTGACTTCAGATTTGTGCATTTATAATTTCCGCGGAATCTACACATTTTTGTCCACAATTTACCCTACGATTTATTAATTAATTTCTCTTCCACATAGTTTCATCCCTTTTAATTTCTTCAATAAATATATCGTGGTCATTATCGATATAGATTACAAAATAGCATTTTTCACGTTTACTTATATTTAATTGCCCCTGTATCTGTGAAGAAAAAGGTGAATAGTTACTTTTATTAATATTATTATTATCAATAAATATTACCTGGTAATAGTAATTATGAGTTCTCTTTAGCTGAAGTTTTTTATTTGACTGTGTATTTTCTACAGCATTGTTTGTTGGAGATATGTAGGTATTCTCACTATAATATTTTTTAATAATATCTAATTTATACACAAGTATAAAAGATGAAAGATGTCTTCGGTGTTTTCTGCAAACTTTTTTTTTAAATTGTCTTGCAAGAATTGATCGTCGAGTATTTTTTGGTCTATTTTTGTGACCGCGTTGCACTAAATTACCTTTACAATTTAGGTACTTCATTTTTATAAATTTTTATAAAGGCAGCAACACAAGAATAATTTACAATAAACTACACTATTTCGCACTATTGCACCACATGTCGCTTAAGAATAAGACTGTTATAGACTAATACAAAAAATTTAAATTCATTCTATTTATGCAATAATTGGACAATGTATTTTGAAGGGTAGAATGAGTGGGGATTTCTATAAGTTCATTTGCTTATTGGGACAAGTTTTGGTTGGGTTTTCCAGGGATTCATATATTTCTTTTCCACTAAACGTAATATTATCAGCTTATTGGAAGCAGAAATGAGATGTCCCGTATATAACAATGGAAACCTTCAACCAGTAAAAGCTTCACCATAGAATTTTTACAAGAAAAATTGTAGCTAAACTAAATAAACAAAATAGTCAGACTCGATTCAGGGAAGATCAAAAGAGATATTTTCGTTAAAATCTCGAGATCGAAAATTTTTATAATTACAATACTTTCATAAATTGTGTATAAGAAAGTAAAAGGGAAGGAAAAAAAAGGGCAACCCAAGTTTCAATTGTAAATATCAGAAATTATTCTGACTGCTACATTGAGTACCGTAATCTGTGGACAGTTCCTTAAAAAAATTTAGTCTTGGGAAACTTATAAAACAAGTTTAGCCATCTATCGACGAAAATATCAAACAAAATTAACATTACGGTATATGGGACAAAATCTAAATGGGGCTTAATTAATAAACAGTAATGAATATTAAACATATTTTAGTTGAATACTCAAACTGAGACTTATGTTTAGATATTGCGTAAGTTTTAGCAGTTTTAGTAACTGAATATCGCAATTAAATGACTTGTATAAATTCGGATTTCATGACATTATTGTAGATGAATTATTTTTTCAAATATTTATTAATATAACCGTAATAATTTATTATCGCAGTGTTTGCTAGTATATCTGAAGTAACTATTAATCGAAAATCTCATATCTTAATATCAATATTACAAGATTTGAGTCATCATTAAAGTTTTGTAAGGTTCATATTTTGATTATTTGTTTCGACTGATTTTTATAACAGTTTATTTTTATAATAAAGATATCCTAGGAAATAACACTTACATAATTACTGTGAGTAAGTCAAAATGTGAAAATATTGATCCTGATTTAAATTATATTGACTTGAAAGCATCGAAAATTGTAGTTTTGCGCGACGTCCCTCCTTAAGGCGATCTTCCATTTTTTTTTAAATCGATTTCTTTTTGTTCAATAATTTTATACAAAAACATTTAAAAAATATATAAAAAAATTTTAAGCTAAATTTCGAAGCTGTTTCCAAGATATTTACATTTCCATAAGTAGTAACCGGGTAATAAATACACTAAAATTAAACTTCAAACACGTTTTTCTCGAAACTACATTTTCAAATATCTGCAGTGTCATGCACCGAACTTTCTTACACGCATACGGGTTAAACCATATCGTAGTTTCATTATTTTCCTAATTTATAATATTTGTTCTGAACTTTAAAACACTTTTACGCTAAATATATATCTTTGAATAAATATAAAATGCCAAACTTCAAATTATTAAAGTCTGTTTTGTTTTTTTGATAAACAAATGTCAGGCGCAGATGATACGATTTATGTAAAATTAAATGTAATGTGAAGAAATTTCAAGAGCCATTTTCTTGTTTCCGGAACCGTTTGAGAAAAAAAGATCCAAATAAAAGTTGTACAAAATGCTGATATCTATAATTTTTACTGTAACCATGTTTCTGTGACTGCAACCGTTTTTGAGTAATTGCAGAAACTGCAAAAAATGACTAGGGTAAACATGCTCTTCCGGTCGGAATATTGTTTTCAAATATCAATATGATGATGACTTCCATATCCTTCAGCTTGTCGACTGCGTCGAAAAATCCCCGAAGATGGTCGCGGACATCATCGTTTTCACGCATACGCTGAAGAACTATTTCTTTCAACTATGTCTTTTTACGCGCCGGTCCTTTCGACTGATAAAATGGCTCTAATTTTTGCCAGACTTTTCGCGATGTATTGCAATTTTTAATTTGTTTGACTCATCAGACGGATGTATGCTCAATACAATGTCGGACATAGCTTTGCTGTCTTGGTCTTCCCACGTTTTAATTGCTGCGACGGATGCATCGTCTTCTTCTGGTTTGATTTTCGTTCCGTTGACATATTGCCAAGCGTCATTCTTAATAAGCAACGCTCGCATGTGGATTATCCACGTATCGTAATTGTCTTTCGTCAATATTTCCATGCGCGCTACACCGGAGGTCGTCATTTTCCTTTTTATGAAACGTTCGTGTATTATTTAATCGCTTCTCAATCGCACGTCCCTGGGCCCATAACCTGTTGAGAGGTTTGTAGATAAAGAGAAGCCAATATTTGTGAATGACTTTTAATAACAGTATTGATACAAAAATACACATGAGACAATTGAACAGATTGTAACCGTCGATATATCAAGAAAGCAGTTTTCTTTATATTCGGTCAGTTGGTGGTGGCGCCGCTAATGACAGCGCGGGAAGATTTGAACCGTGTATTCCCAACAACCCCTCTCAAGGCAAACTGTACCGCGATGTCACTCGTGTCGACGACACTCTTCCTTTGAAATTCCCAAAGACGTTAGGCATTTTCAATGTTTCGCTTTTAGAAGTCCCTTGGTGAATACATGCGCAGGCATCTTCTCTGTCTGCATGTGATCCAAGCGAATTTTCCCTGCCTAAAGAACTTGTCGAACAAAATGATGTCGCACTTCGATGTGTTTCGTGCTAGAATGGTATATTGGATTTTCTGCCAGCTTCTTTGCACCCAAGTTGTCGATGAATATCTGAGTAACGGGCAACTCCAGTTGCCCTATATCTTGAGCTTGATGTTTTAGCGAATCGCTTCTTAAGAAGCCTCGCTGAGGGCCATGTACTCAGCTTCAGTAGAGGACAAGGCGACAGTCCGTTGTTTTCGCGACTCCCACAACACCGGTCCTCCACTCAAAATGAACACATCTGGTGTACGAACGTCTGTCGTCCACGCTCGCGGCCCAATCTGCATCCAACGTACCCGATCAAGGATGATGACTCTGAACCATATTTGATGCTTAAGTCAGCTGATCCCTTGAGGTAGCGGAGTACTCCTTTCGCCGCTCGCCAATGCGTCTTGCCAAATGAGTCGTTATATTGACTGAGCATGCTTACAGCATGTGAAACATCCGGCCGTGTAGCTACGGATAGATACATGAGTGCTCCTACGAGCTCTCTGTAGGGTGGTTTCGCACCATCGTCCGCAGACCAAACATCAGCGTTTGTTAGCTTCGTTCCAGGATTGATTGGCGTTGACACTGGTTTACAGCTGGACATCTCGAAACGATGTAAAATGTCCGAAATTTACCTTTTCTGAGATATCATGATCGCGAGATAACTCTATACCGAGACAATATTTAATCTCACGCATGTCGTTGATCTCGAAGGATTTATGGAGACGCTGGTGTACTTCGTCTATTTCTCTCGAATCCCGAGAGATTACCAGTATATTATCTACATAAACAACAATGATCATTATATCTTTATCTTTACCTCTTGTAAAGACACATGCATCGCCCTGGGTGGGCTTCGCCTCAAGCTTCTGCAGCTCCTCGTTCAATCTCGTATACCAGCAACGGCCTGCCTGCCGCAGTCCTTAAAGCGCCTTCTTTACTAAACAAACCTTGTTTCCTATTGACAGATCAACTAGCATTTGTTTGGCTTTAGCAATGACTGCAGACGGATCGCATTTCTTCTGAACAATATACTTGAGGACATCTTCCGTATGCTGTGGAACATCCATATATATTTTTATCGTCGATGACCCCGTTCAGATATGCTGTGGTTACGTCAAACTGACATATCTGCATTCGGTTCTGCGCCGCAATAGCAATTGCAACGCGAATTGAGGCAAGTATTGCGACTGGTGCGTATGTCTCACCAAAATCGGTTACCGGGCGTTGAGAGTATCCCTTGGCAAACAACCTTTGCTTTTCTCTTGGTTATCAGGCCATCAGCTCCATATTTGTTGCGAAGAACCACTCTGCTCCCAATGGTCGCTTGGTCCACAAGACGGTTCACCACGTCCCAAGTGTCGTTCTTCAAAATGGATGCGAACTCGTTCGCCATTGCAAACATCCACTCTTCGGCCTCGGAGCCTGCAATCGCTGAAATAATCGGTATTTCAGCCATACATACCATTTCAACCTGTTCCGCCGGTTAATGTTCGATCGAAGCGTATTTCTTGCGTGGTCTTCCTGGTTTGCCAGTCAGTCCGAATCATTAAAGGTCTCCCTGGTCCATGCCTTGTGACTGGTGTACGAACTTCATCTTCAGGTATTGATCGTTCAAAACCTCTGAATCCATCCTCGAGATCGTCTGTTTCGGAATCTTCCTCAAGGTTATCGTCGTCTACTCCGATGTCCTCGTGAGATTCCTGAATTCGGTCATCTTTAGCTTGTTCCGGATTCTGTGATTTCAACAGTACATCATAGAAATCGGGATTCTTCGAATGTTCGTTGTTTTGATCTGCTTCATTTGAATCATCTTGATATACCTTGATATCGCGTGATATTTCTACTTTGCGCTCATCGGGTATCCAAATTCGATATGCCTTCGAGTTTTCGGCGTAACCAAGAAAAATCCCTTTACGCGCTCGATGTTCAAATTTCCCAGTTAGCTTGGTTCGGTTCAAGCAATAAACGCTGCATCCAAATTCCTCGAAATCTCCAACATTTCGTGGCTGTCCTAACCATATCTCGTGCGGGGTTCTACCTTCTAATTTACTTGTCGGGCAGCGATTCCGGATGTAATTCGCCTTGGATACGGCTTCTGCCCAAAACGCTGTATCGAGCTTCGATCCGATTAGCAAACATTTTGCAGATTCCACCAATGATCGGTTCTTCCGTTCTGCAACACCGTTCTGTTCGGGGTTATTAGGCACGGTCAAGCACCGTTGCATTCCAGATTCTCTGAACAAGTCGTCAAATTGGTGGTTCACGTATTCAGTTCCGTTGTCCGATTGTACGTATTTTATTTTTCTGCCTTGAGCTGTTTCGATCATATTCTTGTAACCGACAAAGGCGGCATATGACTCGCTCTTTTGACGTAGAAATTTCACTTCACCTAGTGGCATCATCAATAAACGTCACGAAGTAACGAGCGTTTCCATTTGAAGGATTGCGCATCGGGCCGCATGTATCTGTAAGTCGCCCGGCTCGGTAGTCCCTTCGGATTTCTTTGGAAATTACTTTCTTGACGTCTTACTTCGCAAGCAACATTCATTGATGTCTGCATTGATGTCTTTTATATCGAGTCCTTGTATTGTCCCGTTTTTGAAGCTGTCGCGCAAGTCTTTGATGTTGAGGTATCCCAACTTTCGATGCCATTTTTCCAGTGAACCTTTTCGTGAATTTTCCAATAAAGCGGCATTACCTTGCTCTTGTATGTGCTTCTCCTGGACGTAAAAGAGTCCGTCGACCCGGTTTGCATATAATATCGTCTTTCCATCAGCGTCTGTGACCTGGGCTGATTTGTTTTGGAATGCCACTCGAAAACCTTTGTCGACAATCTTCCCGACGGAAATAAGATTGGTACGCAGATCGGGAACGTACTACGCGTCCTTAAGATCGATCATCCTATCGCGTCCGTTCACCTGCGTCAAAAATTTCGCAACTCCTTTTGCACCAATGTCTGTTGATGAAAAGTTTGCTAAATTTAATTTACCTGAAACATTCGTCTCGAGAAACGAAAAGTTCTCCTCGTCATTACAAAAATGGGACGTACAGCCGCTGTCTAAGCACCACTTTTTGTCCTTCGCGCTTACTAAATTTTGATAATATTTTCGAAAACTGCGACATTCAGGCGTTTTGTGACCAGGTTTCTTGCATCTATAGCATCGAAATACCTTCTTATCTTTTTCGTCATCTTGTTCATGTCTATCCGATCTGTCTTTAATTTTTCCGGTTCTATTTTTGCGAAAATCGGCTGCCATCGCATTTTGAATAATATTTCGACCGCTACCGCGTCTAGCGTCGCTTTCTCCTCGATTATTTTGATTCGTAACGCGTCGGACGCCGGTAATTCGTCACGTGATTCCATCGCACATCGGAAGTTCTCGAAAGCTGATGGCAAGCTATAGAGCAGGAGAATGGATAAAAGATCGTCATTGATGATGACTTCCATATCCTTCAGCTTGTCCACTGCGTCGAAAAATCCCCGAAGATGGTCGCGGACATCATCGATTTCACGCATACGCTGAAGAACTATTTCTTTCAACTATGTCTTTTTACGCGCCGGTCCTTTCGACTGATAAAATGGCTCTAATTTTTGCCAGACTTTTCGCGATGTATTGCAATTTTTAATTTGTTTGACTCATCAGACGGATGTATGCTCAATACAATGTCGGACATCGCTTTGTTGTCGTGGTCTTCCCACGTTGTAATTGCTGCGACGGATGCATCGTCTTCTTCTGGTTTGATTTTCGTTCCGTTGACATATTGCCAAGCGTCATTCTTAATAAGCAACGCTCGCATGTGGATTATCCACGTATCGTAATTGTCTTTCGTCAATATTTCCATGCGCGCTACACCGTAGGTCGTCATTTTCCTTTTTATGAAACGTTCGTGTATTATTTAATCGCTTCTCAATCGCACGTCCCTGGGCCCATAACCTGTTGAGAGGTTTGTAGATAAAGAGAAGCCAATATTTGTGAATGACTTTTAATAACAGTATTGATACAAAAATACACATGAGACAATTGAACAGATTGTAACCGTCGATATATCAAGAAAGCAGTTTTCTTTATATTCGGTCAGTTGGTGGTGGCGCCGCTAATGACAGCGCGGGAAGATTTGAACCGTGTATTCCCAACAGATAAAATATCTGCAGTGTCATGCACCGAACTTATACGCATATGGGTTAAACCATATCGTAGTTACATTATTTTTCTAATTTATAATATTTGTTCTAATCTTTAGATCGGTTTTACAGTAAATATATTTCTTAAAATAAATATGAAATGTCAAACTTCAAATTATTTAAGTCTATTTTGTTAAACAATTGACAGGCGCAGATGATACGATTTATGTAAAAATATATATAATAAGCAGAAATTTATTTTGAAAACAGTACTGTTTTTGGAAAATATATTCAAACAAAATTGTGCTAAATAGAAAGACCTTTAATTTTTGCTCATGCAATTTTTCTGTAACTAACCATTTTGGAGTAATTGCAGAAATTGCAAAAAATGACTAGAGTAAACAGGCACTTCCGCTTTGAATATTTTTTTCAAAAATAGGAGGTACACACCTTCAGGTATATGCAAATCTTAAGTTTAAAGTTTCATAATTTTGGCTTCAATCGTTTAGGCTGTAGAGAACATACACGCACACACACACACACACACAGACAGACGTCATTCCAAAAATAGTTGGAATCGATTCAGGGAAGGTCAAAACGTATATTTCCGTTAAAATCTCGAGATCGAAATTTTTCATGATTACAATACTTACTTATACTTCGTATAAGAAAGTAAAAATTCAAACAAAAGTAATGCGAAGTATAAATACCTTTAATGTTTGTTCAAACAATTTTTCTGTACTGTAACCATTTTTAAGTAATTGCAGAAACCTCACAAAATGACAACTCCAAAGCTAGAAAGAAAGGTCTTATTTCAGATTATTTTTCGAATGTATACATCTTGTATAAAAATCGTTTACATGTCTTTATTAAACATGTATTTGACTACATTATGAAGTTTTTTCATTACTAAATATATGAAATTGGAGGTGCTCGTTGTCATCCAACCTATGAAGGTTTTGAGAAATAGCACTAATCGGGCGAAAGAGTTGAGCAGCCACTAGATGACCAGGGACAAAAACGACAACAGATTATAAATCTGCAATATATAAGCCGAATTTAAAAATATAAATTTTTGTAGAAATGACGCACGATTAAAAAAAGTACGATTTTTAGCTAAAAATTGCAGATAAATTTGTTAAAAAAAAAAACCTACGAAGTTCGATAGAAAATTGTCTATCAATTAAGAGAGTAAAATATTCATGTCTATTGATTGACTTGTACAGGCGTACTGTTCGCCCAGTTTCAAAAACACTGTTTCGAGAAAAACGCATTTCTGGTTGAATGCTTGCATATAGGAGCGCGCTGATACTCGCCTATTATCTGCCTCAAAATACAACGTGAAGAACATTTTCTTGAGAATAATTTGAATTGTCCCTTATGCCTTACAACTTTAAGAATCATTTTAGACAATTTTTTTAATTCTCTAGAGTGGCCTCATCCCTTAAGTCTGCAAACTCGTGACAATTTGAGTCTGCATACAGAATTTATTACCACTTGCAACTGAACTTTCCTTAACAATTAGAATCATTTTAATTGATTAAATAACAAAGTAAAGTTACACTTCATGACTCATTGGTTTTAATATTAGTCAATACAAGAAGACTCTAAAATTTGTAATAAACGCGCTTCGAAAAAATTTTCAGTGTAGTTTAATAAGAGTGTGGCCTATAGCTTCCCTGTTTGTGATTCGCTGCCATTAATTTACTAAATGTTCAATCGAAATGCATTGCGTTATATGGAGCGCGCGTCAATTATTTTCTTATACTTTGTAAATCTAAAGGACCAGATAAGGTAATTGCACCCCGTATTTTTCTTATAAGCAGTATAAGTATTGTAATCATGAAACATTTCGTTCTCGAGATTTTAACGAAAATATACGTTTTGACCTTCCCTGAATCGGTTACGACAATTTTTTTTGAAATGACGTCTGTCTGTGTGTGTGAGCGCTTTACAGCCTCAACGGTTAAAGGTAAATTTATGAAACTTTAAACTTGAGATTTGTATATGCCTGGCAAGAAAACCTCCTATTTTTGAAAATAATATTTTTACACTAAGTGCATGTTTACTCTAGTCATTTGTTACGGTTTCTGCAAAAACTTGAAAACGGTTGCACTTATAGTAAGAATATAAGATAGATATTAATATTTTGTACAATCATAATTTGAAAAATGCGTATAAGAAAATTCGGTGCAAGACACTGCAGATGTTTTATTATTACACCGGGCGTTATGTAGTAAAAATGATGGGTTAACTGTGGGTGGTGTAACTGCTTTAGCTTATGCAGATGATGTCGTGGTTTTTGGTAAATCAGAAGAGCAATTTAGTAGAATGACACAAAGTATAAGTGCAGTTGGAAAGGATATGGATTTTGAACTGAATGTGAATAAATCGAAAATTATGGTGTTCGTAAAGAATGAATGTGGGACAGTGTGTATGTGGTAAATGACCATAAACTAGAGCAATTTAAAGAGTTTGTTTATTTGGAGTGCTTATTCTCTATTGATGGAAAGTATGATTGCGAGATTGAGAGAAGAGTCATTTATGTGAGAGATGAATGAGATGAATATATATATATATATATATATATATATATATATATATATATATATATATATATATATATTTATACTAAAACGAAGCTAATTCTAACCCCTGGTAACTAATAGCTAACTGCCCGAGTCATCCTCAAATCTAACTTCCTAGAAAATCAAACAATTTGAACGGCGAAGAGTGTACTCTGTGTATACCTATCTTACCGCACTCGGTGAGCATGGGAAGGTTGTGCCCGGCATGCGTAATAGTTTGTTATAGCCCACAGTTTGAAATGTGACCGGCAGAGTTATCTCGGGTACGGTTTTTTTGGACCCGAGATATCTCAGGCCTGGTCTTTTAGGGGTTAGTAATAAACTGCGCTAATGAAATCATGCTTGGCATCACAATGAAATAATAGTCGCCAACAATCACATAATAGTGAATGAAAAGAATATATAAATATAATACGAAGTTGCAATATTAGATGCCCAAAGAGCCACTAAAATATATTTTCTTGTCAAATTCATAATTCTCTACTTTTTTACTTTATTTATTATTTCATTTAAATTCGTACATTCTAATTATATGCGCATACATCATCGTTTGTAAATCAGTCTAAAGTTCTGTGTGCTCGTCACGTGGTATTACCCTTACCCAATCCTCACACTCCCTTACTCTAAGTTTTGGAACGTGCCCCAGTAGATCTGAGAGGGAGCAAGTCAAGACTAGTTATCCAAGGTATTGGTCGTGGTTTACTCCAACTCAGCTTTAGGAAAATATCTATTTATACTAAAACGAAGCTACCTGCTGCGTCCTAATCTCTAGTAACCAATATCCAACTGTCGGAGTCATCCTAAAATCTAGCTTCCTAGAAAATCAAACAATCTACTATTAGTAACTGCAAATAAATATTAGTTAATAAATGTTGAGTAAAATAGTGTTATATTATACTGTTAAAGTTTTTTATTGACCTTTGTATTTCGCGTTTCGTTAATGATCACTATATGTGGTAGAAAGAATAGAAGTTAGTTCGATATTAAAATAGAGGTAGATGTTTTTTACTTTCTAGTAGTATTGTAATCATGAAAAATTTCGATCTCGAGATTTTAACGGAAATATACGTTTTGACCTTCCCTGAATCGATTCCGACTATTTTTGGAATGACGTCCGTCTGTGTGTGTGTCTCTGTCTCTCTGTCTGTCTGTCTGTCTCTGTGTGTGTGTGTGTGTGTGTTCTCTACAGCCTAAACGGTTGAAGCTAAAATTATGAAACTTTAAACTTAAAATTGGCATATGCCTGAGGTGTGCACCTCCTATTTCTGAAAAAAATATTCAAAGCGGAAGTGCCTGTTTACTCTAGTCATTTTTTGCAGTTTCTGCAATTACTCAAAAATGGTTACAGTTACAGAAAAATAGCATGAGCAAAAATTAAAGGTATTTCTATTTAGCACAGCTTTTGTTTGAACATATTTTCCAAAAAGAGTACTGTTTTCAAAATAAATATCTGCTAATTATATATATTTTTACATAAATCGTATCATCTGCGCCTGTCAATTGTTTATCAAAGAAACAAAATAGACTTAATTAATTTGAAGTTTGACATTTTATATTTATTCTAAGAAATATATTTAGTGTAAAAGCGATCTAAAGGTTAGAACAAATATTATAAATTAGAAAAACAATGTAACTACGATATGGTTTAACCCATATGCGTATAAGAAAGTTCGGTGCATGACACTGCAGATGTTTTTATAACAAGATGTATAAAAGTTCCACTTTATGAAATGTATTAAGAAAACAAGCTGTACTAATAAAAGTTGTCTTTATTTGAAATAATCAACATTTTTAAATAAGTAACTTAGTAGCGTTTAAATTAAAATTAGTGCAATATGGCAAAATAAGCACATATTTTGTCATATTGCACTAATTGTAATTTAAACGCTACTAAATTACTTATTTAAAAACTTAAACAGTGTAATTAATATAACACTATTTTACTTAACATTTATTGCCTAATATTTATTAGCACTAACTAAACTTTATTTATTCAGTATGATATAATTTTACTTTCTTATACGCAGTATAAGTAAGTATTGTAATCATGAATAATTTCGATATCGAGATTTTAACGGAAATATACGTTTTGACCTTCCCTGAATCGATTCTGACTATTTTTGGAATGACGTCTCTCTGTCTGTGTGGGGGTGTCTGTGTGTGTATGTTCTCTACAGCCTAAACGGTAGAAGCTAAAATTATGATACTTTAAACTTAAGATTTGCATATGCCTGGGGTGTGCACCTCCTATTTTCGAAAATAATATTCAAAGAGGAAGTGCCCGTTTCCTCTAGTCATTTTTTGCAGTTTCTGCAATTACTCAAAAATGGTTACAGTTACAGAAAAATTTAGCACAACTTTTGTTTGATTTTCTTTTCCAAAAGCAGTACTGGTTTCAAAATAAATTTCTGCTTATTATATATATTTTTACATAAATCGTATCATCTGCGCCTGTGAATTGTTTAACAAAATAGACTTAAATAATTTGAAGTTTGACATTTAATATTTATTCTAAGAAAGATATTTAGTGTAAAAGCGCTCTAAAGCTTAGAACAAATATTATAAGTTAGAAAAATAATGAAACTGTGATGTGGTTCAACCCAAATGCGTATAAGAAAGTTCGGTGCATGACACTGCAGATGTTTTACATTTAAGTACTAGTTTTGTAAGCTGTTGCACAAGCATGAATCTACTATCAACTGCCGACTTACTATTGATATAATTTTAACGAATAGCCTTAATATTTTGCAAAACTTTGTTTGAAATATTTCTTTAAAAAACGTACTAGTTCCTAGTAAATTGCATTTGGAGATCTTTAATTTCCTATTTAGATTAGATTATGGGATTTGACTTCAATTGTACAAAATATATTTATAGAAGTATTTGAAGTATTAGTAATATATTCAAAATATTGTAGCATTGAATAATATATTTTGTAAAGAATTAAATTGGAAACAAACAAATGTTTGGTCATACAAATATACCTATAATAGGATATGACCCTGAATTTTAACTTTCTCATACGCAGCGGCGCGGCGGTACATATGCTTGCATGCGGCATGTCTGTCGCTGAACTTTCTTATACGCATTTTGGTTAGATCGTTGAAAATTTTTTAAATTTTCGAAATTTTTTAAATTTCACGATCTAACCAAAATGCGTATAAGTAAGTTCAGTGTCAGACATGCCAGATATTTTTAATATTTACAAACAATCTAATCACAAACTTGAACAACACGCCCAGCTAAGCTTCTCGTAATTCTTAATTCTAACTTGTGAATGATTAAAATAAATAATATGGTCGTTAGAAAAATCCTTTAAATTCGCTAACAAGAGTTGTTAATTTAATAGAGATTACTGCAGTTCACAGTATAGAACCTACAATAGTAAATTTCGCTTGTTTACTGTAGTGGATAATTCATATAATGAGGTGTTTACATAACCGAGTGGCTACTGTTTTTTTTTTTTTAATATAGCATGCTTTGGAGTTGTATAAAGCAGCGCAACAGCGATCAGGTCGTCCAACATTGTTTCAAGATTTATTCAATAAGGCAACGCGGAATCTGGCGGAAGCAAAGAAAGATAATGATTTTATCTATCATGAACGCATACCGGATGTCAAATCGTTGGATCCAGTCGGTAAAGCTGCTTTAGCAAAAATTTCACCTCTAAATCATCCATTCAGCCAACATTTCAGGGGTAACTATATATATTTATTTCAATAATTTGAATATATGAGCAAAATAGTATTGATACAAGAATATATCAATCAACAACTTTGTACAATGAAGTACAAAATCAAAACGAATACTTGACTTTGTACTTCAGTGTGGCTCAAATATAAATATCTTTTATTTTAAATATAACTTTTTTCCTGGCAGTGCAGCCGTTTAGGAGTTATATTCCTTATATTCGTATAAAAAATTAAAAATAATTGACCTCAAAGAGAAGTGCGCGCTGCCTTATTAATTTCTTATACGAGGAGATATAAAAATAAGGAACTAATTTAATATTTATGTATAGTTCTTTTATTAAGGTATACAGCGCTACTAGAAGCTTAACTCTGAAGAAAAATAACTGTCATATTTTATATCGCTATTCTTTATATTCTATTGAAAATCTACGTTACACTATTCTCCGCTATCTATAACTTCTATAAAACTATTTGATTATTTGTTAATATTTTATAAGTAATGAATATTTTGGGTATTTGATACGTAATATTTTTATTTTTAAAACTTTGCTTCACCCACCTTTGGAGCCTTGAGCTGCGACAGTAACATGCCTATTCCCATCAAATAGGGTGGTACAAAACATTCCATTTTTGCTTTATTCAAATTCTTCATACACGCTCTTCTATTCTGCTTTCTCACAACTTTTCTTCGGCGCGATTCATAAACAATCATATTTATCCACTTATTCTCACACCATTCGCCCATGTAAATAATGTTTGTCATTATTTCATTGGGCATTTTTTCAATATGACCATAGCATTTCATTTGGCGCCCACACAGTCTATGCATTGCAAATGCTAGTATGCTGAGACAGCATAGTGACATCACCTTCCTTGAAGTTACTGGGTCAGACTACCGCAATGTATAAATAACAATATATCGTATATTGTTATGTCAGCAGTTTGACCGACTATATAAGAACTCTATGTGGACAACGACAATTAGTTGTTCCACCGCATTGTATAATGGACTTTTAATTTAATCCAACTAAGTTATATCGGCACCGTGGTAGTCTAGTGACCACCCGTTTTCATCCTTACCTCAAACGTCTTTTTGGCAAGAACCCGAGTATTTAAGAAGAGAAGTGACCACCCCAGTCACCCTCTTACATCTACATACTGCTCAACGCCTCTCGTTGAAGCACCACAAATACCATAAAAATTACATTTCCACAGCATTCACACGCTTTTTATGTCTGGTTTGCTAAACCCTACATTTATTCCCATACATCAACGATTGCACAAGTACACTGCTACGTTCCCCGCTTGGAACAGACAAGACAAGACCAGTTGAACCGCGGCTTGCTACAGTAGAGACGGGGTTCTTGGATTAACTATTGTTATGGACGCCGGCCAACCTATTGCCAAAACGATTCAATAAATAAGTTGGTTGGTCGACAAACCTAATTCCGGATTAAGGACCAATAGCATGGCTTCCCAGTTCGTTGAGCAGTAGTTCGATACCAGAATAAAGCGATATAATTTAAGCGAAGTAGGTACAGTTTTAATGACAGTAAGGTGAAGCCAAGAAAAGAGAACCTGAAAAAGTTACCCGCGTAGTGGGCAGTTTCCGCTGACGGATGACAGGGCCTTCGCCGGACCGTCTTAAAAATACTACCCGCGAAGCGAGGCGCTATACAGCGACACGACGTACCCGATTGGTCGACCAGTAGAGAGCTATAAAAAGTCCGGAACAGGACGTCCTGCAACATAAGAAGAAACTCAGAATAAAAATAATAATAATATTAAACAAAATATTGGAGTTGGCTTATCTGGCAGTGGTGGGAGAGCGATACGCGGACCCACAGTTGGCGAGGTGAAAGCCTTCGATGTTGGGTGGCTTTTCGAGGTTTGACGAGACGATCTCCAGTTAATCCGGGCTGAGCCCGCGGAATATAAATTCCACGATCGTGAATATTACAAAATCCGAACGTACAGTTCGCTGGATCTCCACAAGTTCCACTAAGAGAGATTATTAACACTAACTAGGTCCACTGCGAAATTCGCGGTGACAGAGAACGTCTGTCTTGCACAGAAAACGGTTTCATCTGCCATTTTTAGAGTCAAAACCAAGAATTGCACGTTTGTTGCGAGATTTTGCAGCTTTGGTTTCGTGCGTATCTCGAAGCTCAATGCCCATACACCCATGAAACTCTGGTTACTGACCAATTGGGGCCATAACCCGAATTGAAAACGTAACAACACCATTCTACACGCATAACCTTGCTCCCTTAAGCTGGGTACTGACTTGAGCATTTTTGCGAGCAAGAAATATTCGTGCGCAAAAATGCTCAAGTTAGTACCCATCCTATACGTTGTTCCAGCTATTTGTAGCACTGAGCATTGTGCGCGTTCATTTCTTTGATCTTTTCGCTAAAACCGACAACCGTTGGAAAACGGTCGTGCGCGTAAAAATGCTAAAGCCTTAGAAATAATAAAATATCTTGGATACATTCTTAAAGTCCACAACCAGCAGACACTCTTCTCTGAATTCTGCAATTATACTTTCTATCTCTAAGAAATATAGAACCTAAATAAATAATTTGGCTTACTCTAGTCGATATCCATTTACCACATTATTTGAGATTACCCTACATTCATCCTTTTCGACCTAAATAACCTTTGACTTATCTACATTCAGTTTAGCATTGTTAAAACTAAATAATAAATGAATTGATACGTACCTTAAAAATAGACTTGATTTTTACAACTCACACTTAAATGATCAATTTATTCTGCTTATCTTATTCTAAAAGTACGTTTTAAAATACCTTTAAAATTTTGGGTAGTCAAGTTAAATTCTAGATTGAAAGTTTGAGAAGTCAAGTACATTTTTAAATATTTGTAAAAGTGCTCAAAAGTAACATTCCATTGAATTAAACAGATTTGTTCAAGGAATTGGTTCCTGTTGCTGTGCATCAAGCTTTGGCAGCTTATGACGTTCGTAAAAATGAAATTGTCAATACTGAAATTATGAAACTTAGAGAATCCACACAACTTCTAAACAGGTAAGAAATTGCTTGTTTTGTTTTTATATGTAAGAAATACTACTTAGCTTATTATAGTTCAAGTATAATTAATCTAAAAATATATTGATTAAGGACCGGTATTATTTTTCGAATGAAATGTGGGAAAACTGCTGGTATAGATGGCATAACTGTAGCTTGTTTGAAAAATGGCGTAGTTCCGAAAAATTGGAAGTGTGCTGTGATTGTTCCTCTTTTCAAAGGGAAAGGCTGTTCGAGTGATTGTAATAACTGTAGCGCCATTAGTTTGTTGAGTGTTGTAAGTAAGTTGTGTGGAAGTATTTTAATTGAGAAAGTGAGGTGTATATCGCGTATGAAATGGTATGATATGTAAAGTGGCTTTTTGCCTGGGAGAGGGTGTGTAGATCAACTGTTTTCACTTCGTATGATTGTCGACATGTCGTTTGATAATAAAAACATCTGTAGTGTCATGCACTGAACTTTCTTATTCGCATTTCGGTTAGATCATATTTAGACTTTTTTTTCTAATTTATAATATTTTACTAACCTTTGGAACCCCTTCTCACTTAATTATTTCTTAGAATAGATATAAAGTGTCAAACTCCAAAGTTTTTAAGTTTTTTATTTTTCTATTAAACAAATGACAGGCACAGTTGATACGATTTATGTCAAAATAATTATAATAAGAACAAATTTCAATTGACATTTTCTAATTACCGGTACATTTTTTGAAAAATAGTTTCAAATAAAGGTTGTACAAAATGCTAATATCTATAATTTGTATTTCAAAAATTTTTCTGTTACTTCAACCTTTTTTGAGTAATTTCAAAAACCGCAAAAAAAATGACTAGAGTAAACAGGAACTTCCGGTTTGTATATTTTCTTTAAAAATAGGTGTTTTCTGGCCAGGCACATACAAATCTTAAGTTTAAAATTTTATAATTTTCCCTTCAGCCGTCTAAGCTGTACGGCGTTCACACACACACACGCACGCGCACACACACACACACACGCACACACGCGCGCATACACACACACAGCACACACAGACACACACACACACACACACACACACACACACACACACACACACACACACACACACACGCACACACACGTACGCACGCGCGCACTCATTCCAAAAATAGTCGGAATCGGTAAAGGGAAGGTCAAAACGTATATTTCCGTTAAAATCTCGAGATCGCAATTTTTCATGATTACAATACATACTGCGTATAAGAAAGTAAAAACGTTTCCAAACCGAAATAACAATTAAAGATACGCGACAATACCACTTGTTCATTCCGTTCAATGACAATGAAATAGCATGCAAAATATTTTCTGCCTGCGATAATGTTATAACAAAACTATTAATTATATATATATATATATATATATATATATATATATATATATATATATATATATATATATATATATATATATATAATTAATAGTTTTGTTATAACTTAACTTTTTACAGAACGTTAATGCCTTTTTAAAAATACAGATTTCATTTGAAAAGTATAACTACTTAATACAACCCATAAATCATAATGTATGTGGTTAATAGAGCGAGTTTAAGATCAGCCCATGTTTTAACAGTACAACTAGAAATATTTATTGCTGCTTCCCCTTTAATTTTTGCTAGTATATTACTCATTAAATATTCATTTTGAAAATCGTTTTGATCAGTTAAATTATAAAATTTTGTTACTAGTTTTTCGCTTATTTCAATAAATCTAGGTAATAATTCTTTATCACCAAAGAATTCTGGTATCATATCCAGATATTCTTTCTTTAGAACTGGTCTAGCCATGTTAGAATTAAGTTTGAATAAGGTTCTCTTAATATCGTACGTGTTATTAAGGAATGTTTGTTTTGGTCACGGTCTTCGAGATCGGAGTCAGATTCAGAATTTGAGCTTGTATCAGATTTGATTAATTGAGAAGGACCTCTTGAGGACATGTGTACTCACCACAATATCAGTATATGCTTCATGTGCCCTGAACTCGATACTGATGTTGAATGTTGTTGGGTTTTGGTCTTCTTAGGGTTGTGATCTTCCTTTGAACGACTGATGTACCCTCAGCTTGCCCAGAGTTGCACTTGAAAATTCAACTTGTTTTTTGGAAATAGGATTGATTTTTTACTTATACGCGATTTCACTATTTGTTTATACTTTTTATTTCAATTATTATTTTTCTTCGTTTGCCAATTAAATCGCTAGAGCGAGCCGAATTATATTCGTTAATTCGTTATGGCAAATCCTACCGACTGCGCCACTTAACTTTTTACAGAACGTTAATGCCTTTTTAAAAAATAAGATTTTATTTGAAAAGTATAACTACTTAATACAACCCATAAATCATAACTAAACTATTTTACATAATAATCTTACTTCTAATTAAAATGATGACTATTCTAATTCTATTTATTACTAACAACGAAAGAGGGAGAAAATGTTATGCTAAGCATAATATCTTAGCGTAGCACTGTATACTTATACCCTTACATAAGTAAAATATTGAGAAAAATGCGATTGAAAGTTAAATAAATTTTATTTTTATAGTTATTTTTCAGTAGGCTATGAAACAAAATTGAGCTTAAATACTGTTACGTTTTTATTTATTTCGGTGAAGTGTAGAAAATAAATAAAACACACACGAACGTTAATATAACTAGTTCAATTAATTATATTAAAGATATTAATTACAAGCAACAATAACCTTAACCTTAAATTAACCAAAAACCTTTTTATATCAAAATACATTCCATTCTATTCTTAACTAACTTCTTCTTCTCACTGTAGCTTTTTGTCCCTACGTGTTTTTCTCTACTCCCCTTTCTCATTATTGTTTGCGCGTGCGTCGTGACTATGCACGTTACAATACATTAAATTATTTGTTATTTACTTTATAACACTATTTATAAAGTAAATAACAAATAATTTAATGTATTTAATTTATGTTTCGTTGTATTTAAGCTCAATTTTGTTTCATAGCCTACTGAAAAATAACTATAAAAATTATATTTATTTGATTTTCAATCGCATTTTTCTCAATATTTTACTTATGTGAGGGTATAAAACGAATACATAATGGAATTCAAAAAAAAAATACTCTATCGAATGGGCTTAAAAAATATATAGCATCTCATTTGAAAAAACAACTTTGTGTTGTTTCTTGAGAACCACTGGTTTAAAAAAATATTTTCTTTTATAGTTGGATGCCCCCCTTGGTCCTGCATAAGATTGTCTTATACTATTTTATTGTATCTTTAATAACATAGAAGTTATTCGAGGTAGCTCGTTTCGCTGTTACACCCTGTATATATATATATATATATATATATATATATATATATATATATATATATATATATATATATATATATAAAAATATGTATACAATAATTTGAAACTTGAAATTTATTTATTGATGCATATTGTAACGTTTTTACCGTTTATGTGAAAAAATGTAGCACAAGTTTTTAACTTGAACGCTACTATTTGTTTATTTAATACAATTAGACTAAAACTAATATTATAACACATTGAAGCAGTCTGCTTGTATACCTGCGTATTTTGGAAATTAGTAGGTTCTGTGGAACCCTTTGGACTATTCTCGATCATAGACATGATAATAAAATAAAACACTTGGTTAATAATTTCACAAAATATTTATTCATAGAATATTTTTAATTAAATTATCAATTATTTGGGTTTTATACCCGTTATTGATGGCAATTTGTTTAATTATGGTAATTTCCTTGTTATAGTTATCTGAGGCTAAAGGGATAGTCATCGCTCTCCAAATCATTGAGTAAAGGGTTGAAAGTTTATGAGAGAGAGGATGTAGAGAGTCATAGGGAATTGTTGTGTCTGTCTGAGTGGGTTTTCTATAAATATTAAAGGAATGAGTTTGGTTTAGTTTGCTAATGGTAAGATCTAGAAAATTAATTTGATTATTGCATTCGATTTCCAAAGTGAATTCAATGGCAGAGTGGACGGTATTAATATAATTAAAGAATTTATTGAGTTGACGTGTCGTACCTGTCCAGCATACTAATATATCATCAACATATCTGTACCAGTATTTTATGTGTTTTTTGAACGATGAGTTTAAAATTGTTTTGTTTTCACGTCAACTCAATAAATTCTTTAATTATATTAATACAGTCCACTCTGCCATTGAATTCACTTTGGAAATCGAATGCAATAATCAAATTAATTTTCTCCTATCCTATCCTTTTGTGAAATTTTACCGACTATCCCCACTTTACACCTAGGTTAGATTATATAAACTGTTTGGTTAATTTTAAGTTTAGTATAGAACTGATGATGCTATTGTATAGTGAAACTTGAGTATTCTATGAATAAATATTTTGTGAAATTATTAACCAAGTGTTTTATTTTATTATCATGTATAACAAATTGTAAGAGCTTCAACAATTCAAGAATCGATCATAGACAACCCGTATTTCGTTCATGTATTCTAGTATACCCCGTAGGTTCGTTACAATATAATAGTCGGTAAAATTTTAATTGCATGGTTTTCGTCCATTTGTTTAGTAAGCATTTTTTTGCCTACTTATAGTTAATAAACCTTTATAATACCGAAATTAGTTTAGTAGCTAAGTGAATTATTATCATAGATTATATTGTTTTATAATACCGGCCCGTAGTGTTTTAGCATCGCTAAATTTACCAGCTGCTATTGAAATGACGGAAGGAAATTCTTTACCCCAATCGATACAAGATAAGGCTGAAGCCGTCAAACAGTTGGGTGGAATAACTGCTTTGGAAAAGTTGATATCAGACCTTCCTGAACTATTGAAGCGAAATACTGATATTTTAGATGAAGTAAGTTTTGTGTTTCAAGACACTTTTGTAAATGTTTTTTTTACGTTATGCAATTTTTTTTTATTACTATTTATTTTTGCTACTTCTAGGCAGTTCGCATGTTGACTGAAGAAAAGCAAGCCGATGAGTCACTCAGAGTGCAATTCAAAGAGAAATGGAATAGAACACCATCCGAAAAGTTGACTGAAATGTTCCGTTCGAATACTGATAAATATAGGACGATCATAAATAATGCCGTCCAAGCCGATAAAGTAGTTCGTGAAAAATTTGAAAGTCATCGTCATTGTATGGAACTGCTAAGTAAATCTACAGCAGAACTACAATTAGCAGTACCACGTGGTTCCAGTGCAGGTGTTACTGAGTCAGCAGCTGTTCAGAGCCTTAGACGACTCATGGAAGAAGTACGTACATATTATTTAAATTTATAGATACCGCTCATGTGTGAGGAGCCAAACATTGATACATATAGAATAAATCTGCAAAATGTTAAGCAAAATATGCAGTTAATTATATCAAACACCGACGATGCAACATTTCATTTCGCCAGATCTCAACGATTGACATTTCAGTGAAATTTCGTTTTGGCGAAAATATATCATGTTGTAGTTAATCATATAGACAAATTATTCGTATTTGGTGAGTCTATAGTTCAAGTTTTTATGCATCGGTCATATTTACGGCTTCGCCCTTATAATATTAAAGAAATTCAGCGCTCCCAAAAAAGTTATTCTACCAAAATCATGAATAAGTTGGGCTGGAAGCAACGGAAATTTAGGATCGCAGTTGTTTTATCGCTAGAACGGTATTTTAACTAATAAAACATCTGTAGTAATAATAAAGTTATATATATATATATATATATATATATATATATATATATATATAAATAAATAAATAAATAAATAATTTAAACACTTGGTTAAGTTTCACAGGTTTTTATTAAAACGGCAATTGTTTCGACTGTTAGGTCATGACCTAACAAACAATAAAATGTTTCACGAAACTCCAACCACAACTTCTATAAATATAACATCGCCAGTACAAGCATCTCGACGTGGAGCTAATTCGAGAAAAGTACGAGTGACAACCATGGAAGGCGCACTACCCGTCGTAATGTCAGCGCAATAATTCCAGGATCTACTCCAGGGATTGCGTACTATGTTCATCGAACAAACAAATGTGGCACGTTCTGTCACACCCGCATCGGTGACACATCAAACGTACGGAAACTATTCACGCTGCACATCACGTTTCGAAGGAAAACCAAGAGAAAACGTTGACAACTTCATCGCCGCAATTTCCGTATATAAAGATTGTATGGAAATCACCGACGAAAACGCGTTAAAAGGGTTACCAATGCTACTATCAGGATTGACTGCAGAATGGTGGTCTGGTGTAAAAATGAATTACAGCGATTTTAATACCGCAATGACAGATTTAAAAAATGCCTTTGGTGCAAAGAAACCTGCATATCAAATCTACCGTGAACTGTTCGCGCAAGAACAGAGCATAGAGACAAAAACGGACATCTTCGTTTGTAAAGCGCGCTCGCTACTAGCAAAGTTGCCCGAGCCGCGTCATGCCGAAGACGTTCAGCTCGACATGATTTATTCATTGCTGCACAGAGGCATTCGCAAGAGAGTCAAAAGAGAAGAGGTAAGTTCTTTTGATGACCTTTTACGCTTAGCTAGAACTGCGGAAGAAGCACTGCAGGAGAAGCGTCATATCGTAGAGGCAAACAAGTCAGCGAATGCTGAGAAACCCAAAGAGAAGCCACGCTGCTCTTTATGCGATAATCTGGGCCATCTGAAGGCAGATTGTCGAAAATTTGCCGCTTCACAGGCTGCAATGACGACGAGGTCCAACGTAACTAATCCAATCGACACCGTACGAAGATCGATTACCTGTTGCGGATGTGGTTCCCCGGGCGTGATTCGTAGCAACTGCACTACGTGCAAAAGCAAACTAACAGCAACGAGTGCTGTGGGATTTTGCTCTATGCGTGCAACCACCCAGATTATTCCCTGACCGCGCGCGCGACCGATTTTAGGAATCGAAATCATGGGTGTCCCTGGCACAGGATATGCCGACACCGCTGCACAACAGAGTGTTGCAAGTCACTCTCTATACAAGGTTTTGCTTGCGTAAGGACAGAGGTTCAAACAAGCGAGCCTATATACGACACTAGCGGATGGAGAGACGAAACTGAGGACAGTTTTAACTACTACCGTTAGTGTACGCATCAAAGAGCGCACAATACCGACGACGTTTATCGTGTTTCGCGAGGCCCGAAACAACCGAACACTACTTGGTGTGGACTTTCTATGTGACGCTGGAATAGTACTAAACGTCACATATCGGAATTGGTTCTTCGCTGATACTCCAACCACCCTGTATAAATTGTAAACAGAGCCCGAACCTGAGGTAGACACGACGAACGTTGCGTCTGTTGAATGCCTTCGGTCTGATGAGGGAACCATGCTAAATTCTGATCAACGAGGTAAGTTAAATGACATTGTACGTCAATCAGAAGATGTTTTTGCACTGGGAGGAGAGCCAACGAAATTTGCAGAGCACAGAATAGAGATAGGCGATCATCCTCCAATTTCTATGCCACCATACAAGCTTTCACCACCGAAACGAGAAGCCCTTCGATATGAGCTGGAGAAAATGCTTAGCGATGAAGAGTGCGAGTCTCCTTGGGCGGCACCGGTAGTACTCGTACCGAAGAAGGATGGTTCAACACGCGTGTGTATTGACTACCGGCGTCTCAACTCAATCACGGTCAGCGACAAGTATCCTTTGCCTCGTATTGACGAGTTACTTCACGCTGCCAAAAAGACTCAGTTTATGACGACCATCGACCTTAAAGCGGGATATTACCAGGTTGCCATGCGTGCAACAGATCGCGATAAAACGGCTTTTGTTACACCTCTGGGCACGTATCGATACACGCGAATGCCGATGGGATTGAAGAATTCTGGTGCAACATTCCAACGTCTTATGGACCTATTCCGTAACGGATTATGTAATGTTAATGCGCTGGTATATTTAGATGATATAATTGTTCTGTCAGATAATTTCGACAAACATTTAATAGACTTAGAAGCGGTTTTTAATCGCTTACGACAGTTCGGACTACGCGCGAATAGAAATAAATGTGTTTTCGCACGTACTTCAGTTAAGTACCTCGGTCACATTATTACGCAACGCGGGATCGAAATGGATCCAGCTAAAATTAGCGCGATCGCCAACATGCCACCACCGCGAAATGTTCAACACGTCCGAACATTTCTACAAACGTGTTCGTGGTATCGGCGATTCATCCTTAACTTTTCACAAGTCGCCAAACCATTGAGCAATTTAACGAAAAATAATGTAAAGTGGGTGTGGGGGCAATCCGAAAATGACGCGTTCATTCAGCTGAAACGAGCACTCACAACTGCTCCTGTTCTACGTCAAGCGGATGAATCACTCCCATATTTGATACGTACCGATGCCAGTAGCTATGCTCTCGGGGCCGTTCTACTACAGGGGGAGGGAGCGGATGAGAGGCCAGTCGAATACGCTAGCCGTTTACTTACACCCGCAGAAAGAAATTATCACACTACCGAAAGAGAGGCTCTTGCGGTGGTATTTGCTGTAAAGAAGGTCCGCGGATATATCGATGGTAGCCAAGTTGTTGTGGAAACCGATCACCAGGCGTTAAAGTGGTTGATGAGTCTTCGATCACCGGCTGGACGTCTGGCCAGATGGGCTCTCACGCTCCAAGAATATGACTTACAATTACGTTACACACCTGGGCGTAGTAACGTAGTAGCGGATACACTCTCTCGTCCCAATTGCGATGATGATAATGTAGAGGAGTGTGGCATTTGCACCTTCGTAGTCGAATTTCCGAAGAGAAGTGCGAAGGATATTCGTAAAGAACAAATGCAAGATCCAGAGGTAGGGAAGATTATTCGTTGTCTCGAATAAATAGAGCATCCAGATCTACCCAACTGGACTGGCCGCGGTTATGTTATGCTAGGTGGTGTACTATATAGATTTACTCCAGAACAGGATTCTGAGGAAGCACAATTAGTCGTTCCGGAGTCAGACCGATGTCGGGTACTCCAAGAATATCATGATGCCCCAACTGCAGGACACTATGGCGCTGAGCGAACTTATCAACGTATATTTTCAAGGTATTATTGACCCGGAATGCGCCGTTTTGTTGCAGATTATGTGAAGGAGTGCGTTCCATGTCAACGATATAAGCCATCCAACATGAAACCCGCTGGTTTGTTGCGAACTCCTGCTTGTATGCAGAGGTTTGAGACGATCGCGATAGATTTATTCGGTCCTCTGCCGTCCGCTCCAAACGGTCATACAAAAATATTTATAATGGAAGACGTGGCATCGGGATGGGTGGACATATTCCCGCTAGTACAGGCAACTGCAGAATCCTGTGCCAAAGTCCTCATCGATGAAGTATTCCTACGGTATGGAATGCTTTGGCGTGTTATTTCTGACAATGGCGTTCAGTTTGTCAGCGCCGTTATGCAACACGTGATGCACTGCATGGGAGTAGAGCAAACTCTAACCCCGTACTACCATCCAGAAGCGAATCCGGTAGAAAGAAAGAATCGGGACGTAAAACAATGACTTGCTATACTGGTGGAAGGTGATCATACAACGTGGGTGAACAAATTGCCCGCGGTTCGGTTCGCACTTAACACCGCCAGGTGCCAATCCACAGGGCATTCGGCAGCCTTCCTCACATTTGGCCGTGAACTTCGAACACTGGACGACGTTCATCGTGATCTACGCACCATCGTTACTGCTGAGAACTTTGTCCCACAGATAACACCGTACCTTTTGACCATCGCCCAAGTAATGCGTGAGGTACGTGATCAGAAAGAACATAGTCAGGACGCGCAGAAGAAATACACCGATAGAGAGCGTCGGGAAGCACCAGAGTACAAAGTGGGTGACCTTGTACTTGTAAATTCGCACATATTAAGCGACGCGAGTAAGGGCTTTACTTCTAAATTTGTCCCAAAAAGGGATGGACCGTATCGTATTTTGCGTATAATAGGTACCGTATACGAGGTGGCCATTCCAAGCAATCCGACGATACCTGTAGGACGCTATCACGTCTCCGCTCTGACACCGTTTCGCACAATTAACGAAGAGCTTCTTGAGCCAGTAATTCCGATCCGTAAGAGAAGACGCCCACGGAAACGAGCGATTTAATTCTGGATCTCTTTCGAGGACGAATTTTCGATCCAGAAGGGGAGACTGTAACGTTTCAATATTTTATATTTAAGTTGCCCATGGGTTCAACAGTACAATTGACCCATGGAAACATTAGGGCAGTTGCTATTGATTTTCTATAAAAAGTTGTTGTTATTGATTTTCAAAAAAGAGTAGTAGTTGATAACGATTCTTCATAGAAAAAGGCTGTTTTTTTTTATCGGAAGCTTGTGTCTGTTTACTTTCCATTAAATATATCAATACGAAATATTGTGTTTTCATTTTCGGCATAACTCACTCCTGATTGATAATAAAAGGTTCTCAACAATATATATAAACATAACTTTGTATATATATATATATATATATATATATATATATATATATATATATATATATATAATATTTATAGAAGTTGTGGTTGGAGTTTCGTGAAACATTTTATTGTTTGTTAGGTCATAACCTAACAGTCGAAACAATTGTCCTTTTAATAAAAAACTGTGAAACTTAACCAAGTGTTTAAATTATTTATTTATATATATATATATATATATATATATATATATATATATATATATATATATATATATATATATATATATAAACTACGGTAAAAACGGATCGCCACATAAAAACTATAAGTCAGTCCGATCCGTTTAAGTCCGCTCGCTTCTCAAATAATAGCTAATTTAAACGAAGCAAATATCTCTTCTCGCCCAATTCAACGTCGTCTGGTCGAATCAGGATTACAGGGCCGGAGACCTGCCAAAAAACCACTTCTGAGTAAAACAAATCGACGGGCTGGATTAGAATTTGCGCGTGAACATTTAAACTCGACTACTCAGGGGGTGCGTTCGAAAATTTACTCCGTAGTTTGAGTTGAGTTCGAGTCTACTATAGTTAGAGTTAACTATAGTTAGATATGGAACTCGTGAATTTCCAAACAGTATTTTGTGGTACATGCTTGCAATAGTTACATTGAGCCCATTTCTAAATAGTATATAGATTAGATAGCGCCGTAAAATGAATAAAAGCAACAAAAATAAAATAAGAAAGGTATTAATTGCAGAGCTAGCATCAAAAATATTATTTGAAAAAATAAGAAATATAGTAAGTATCAAATTAAATGTAATATATCATATGACAACGAATTAATATTCTTAATAATGCGCATGACGAGTCAAGCGAACCTACCTCGTCGAGCTGGGTTGAAATAGTTAACTCGGAGTTAAAAACCGAACATGTTCGAACGCTTCCACAGATTGATTCTATCATTTTCGAACGCAGTGCGAGTTAACCAGAGTTAACTAGAGTTAATTTTCGAACGCATTCCAGGACTGGAAGAAGGTACTATTTAGTGACGGTTCTAAATATTCGATATTTAGAAGTGCTGGTATCAACTATGTAAGACGTCCAAATATGCAGAAACTTAATCCTAAATATATTTGTCCTACGATAAAACATGGAGGCAGAAACATCATGGTATGGGGCTGTTTCTCTGGTCATGGAATGGCCCCTATTTATAAGATTGAAGGCATAATGGATCGATATATGTATGTGGACATTCTGGAAAAAGTTATGATTCCATATGCAGAATGGAACATGCCATTAAAATTAATATTTCAACACGATAACGACCCGAAACACACCTCAAAATTTGTGAAGCAGTGTTTAAACAAAAATAAAATTAATATATTGAAGTGGCCAGCGCAATCTCCAGATCTTAACCATATTAAGAATCTATGAGAGATTGTAGAGAAAAGAATTCGTACCAAAATATTCATAAACCAAGCTGAACTCTATAAAGAAATAAAATTGTTTGGGAAACTATGGACGGCAACATATTTCAAAGACTAATTGAGATGATGCCCAGAAAGTGTAGCCAAGTCATACTTAATAAAGGTTATTGGACTAAATATTGATAATATCCCTTAAAATGTGTATGCATCTCTTGTAAAGCTGTATTTTTTCAAAGTCGTTCTACTTTTGTCGCGACGATATATCACCTTTACTAACGAAATATTAAAAATCTTATGTATCTTTTACTGTTTGTTCCATTACCAATTCTTTGATATTTTCATTTTCGGATAAGAATGGTTTTACGTATGACGAGTTTCTGGTTATTTGTTTACCTTCATTCGATTCGATTGTGATTTGATTTCCATGTTTTTCTTTTATAACCCATGGATCACTTTTGAATTCTGTGTATAGTTTATTTTCTTTTGGTTGTTTTACTAAAACCAAGTCTCCTGCTCTCAAATAATTTTCTTCTGTATTTCTTTTTTCATCTGCTTGCATTTTCCCTTTAATTTTCTTATTCCAGTCCTTGTCTCTCATTTCTTCATCGAATTTTGCTTCGCCTTCAGGTCTTTTTTCGGAGTATGTTGGTAATTTGCAGTTTATTTTCCTTCCGAAAATCAGTTCTGCTGGAGTCCTTCCTGTTGTGCAATGTGGTGTTGTCCTATACATTAGTAAATAATCATATAGCTCTGTTTTCCATGCTTGTTTTGTTTCATTTGCTATTTTTAGGCGTTTTAATAAGAATCGGTTTTGGCGATCGACTTCGCCGTTTGCCTGTGGCCATAATGGTGTTGTTTTGCGGTGGTAGATTTTTAATTCATGGCAATAATTTTCAAATTCTTCACTTACAAATTGTCTTCCGTTGTCAGTTGTTATTGTTTTGGGTATGCCGCATCTAGCAAAAATAGGAGTCATCTTTTAATTAGTGATTTACTTGTGATTGATTTCATGATTTCGACTTCGAAGAACCTTGATTAATAATCTACAATAACGAATAAATATTCCCCCGATGGTAACGGTCCCATTAGATCATCTGCAAGGTCTTCCCAAGGAGCATCTGGTAGTTAACTACGGTTTACTGGTTCTGGTTTGCTAGGTTTTCCTACTAATTGGCAACCATGTCAGTTCCTTACAAAGTTTTCTGCTTCTTTGTCAATTCCTGACCACCAAGTTTTAGTTCTTAATCTACTTTTCATTTGAATTATGCCCGGATGCCCCTCATGAGCTAATTGCAAAGTTTTCTTTCTATATTTCGTAGGTATGATCATTCTCGACCCTCGTAATATTATATTGTCAACTACGCTTAGTTCTTCTTTGATTATCTCATAATTTCTATATTCTTTGAGCCATTTATCTGTTCTTATTGCTTCCTTTTATTTTTAGTATTTCTACATCTTCTTTACATGCTTCTTCTATTTCTCCCATCGATAGGTTTTGATATTAATTTGATGCTGTTTACATATTTTTCTGTTTTTATATCGAATATCTCTGGTTTCTTGCTGCTCGGTATCAATCTTGATAAGCAATCTGCTATGTTCTTTTTCCCTTCGATGTATTTTATTTCATAATCGTAAGCTTGAAGTCGTAGAACCCATAGTTCGATTCTCAAGTTGGATTTTGACCTTGGTGAGAATATAAATCTCAAGTTTTTATGGTCAGTTATTAGTTTGAATCGTTTTCCATACAGATACATATGGAAACGTTCGCACGCCCATACTATCGCGAGTGCTTCTTTTTCCGTTTTCGAGTATCGTTTTTCAGTCGAAGTTAGGCTTTTACTTGCGAATTCGATAACTTTATTTATACCTTTCTGTTCCTGTATGAGAATAGCACCTAATCCAACTGGACTAGCATCGGCTATTATTTTCGTTTTTGCTTTTGGATCGTAGTATGCTAGAGTTTTTTCATCTGCGATATGATCCTTAATTTTTTGGAAATTGATTTCGTGTTCTTTTTGCCATTTAAAATGTTTTGATTTTATAAGATTTCTTAACTGATCAGTTAATGTTGAAAGTTCTGGAATATATCTTCCGACGTATGTTATTAATCCTAGAAGACTTCTCACTTCTTCTCTTGTTTCTGGTCTTCAGAATTCTTCTATAGCTCGTATCTTACTATGGTCTGCTTTTATCCCTTCTCCAGTTAGCATGTGATCCATAAAAATTTTTTTCTCTTACTCCGTTTCCACACTTGGCTTTGTTTAAACAAATGTTTTTCTCTCTAAGTGTCTCCATAACTTTATCCAGTCTGTTATTATGTTCTTGTTTGGAACGACCATATAATAAGATGTCGTCAATGTAGACAAACGTACCTTCACAATTTTGCAGAATTTGTTGCATCATCTTCTGGCACAGTTCTGGTGCGTTTGATATTCCAAATAGGAGTCTTTTGTACTGATACATCCTCTTATGTGTTTGGAATGTTGTTATTGGCCTCGAGTCAGGGTGTAGTTCTACTTGATGAAACGCCCATTTGATATCCAGTTTTGAAAATATTTGAAATCGGCGGTGACATCATTTATGGTAGGTATTGGATGTCTTTCTCGAATAACACATTCGTTGACTTTTCTCATGTCTATACAAATTCGTATCTCATCTCCTTTTGGCACAGTTACTACTTGAGAACACCAATTGGTTAGACCATTTACTTTTTCAATTAAGAAAAGTTCTTCTAATTCACTTAACTTGATTTCTACTTTCTTTTGCAGTGCCACAGGTATCCTTCTATATGGTGTGGTGATCGGATTCGGAGTATCTCGAATCAGTATTCTAAGTTGAACGTCTTTAATTTTGCTGAATTTTGATCGTTCTATTGCATTTATGTTGCATCCGACTTTGAGTAGACCGAATTCTGTTGATGTCGTTTGGCTTAAGAGTGGTATTCCGTTTCCTGATATAACAAATAATTCTGCAATTGTTTCCTGTCCATTAGGTGATTTAATTCTTGTCTTGAATTTCCCTTTGACGTTGTTTGGCTTCGTTTCTCCATATGGTTTAAATGTTGTTGTTGTCTTTTCACTTGTACATTTAATTTTTTGGTTCTTCAGCCTTTCCCAGGTTGTAGCATCTACGACATTGCACGATGAACCGGAATCAATTAAGACATCCAATTATAACAGTGACATCTGTTTCGCAACTTCTAATTGCATTTATTGAAAACAGATATTCTTCATCAGTCTCGTCATTTCCTACATGTCGAACTTGATTCTTCTTTTTTTCCGTATCGTTTCTCATTACCATTTTTTTAAATTCATTTTTCTGGTATTCTTTTTTTGTACGACATTGCTGAGCAAAATGTCCTATTAGCTGACACTTATTGCATGTTTTGCTTCTTGCCGGGCACTTTTTATCGTAACTTTTATGGTTTCTGTTCCCGCATCGATAGCATTTTATTTCTTTCTTGTCTTCCTTAACTCTATTGACAGTTTCTGTTTTTCCTTCCATATAATCTGCTTGTTGATCAGCGCTTTCTATGATTCTACTTATTTCTAAAACTAAATCTAGCATTAGTTTTGGACCTTGTTCCAAGAAATTTCTTCTGATTGTAGCGTTCTTGCATTTTTTCAACTACTTAGTCTCTTATTTGTTCGTTTAGCATGTTTTTGAAATCGTAATGCATGACTTGTTGCTTCAACCTAATAATAAATTGACCTACAGCCTCGTTTTCCTTTTGATACATGTTACGAAACATGTGACGTTCATAAGGAATATTAATTTCAGGCATGAAATATTTTGTAAGAATATTTATAGCAATTGTATACTCATCTTCAGCGTTTGTTCCGGCTGTGTTCGTTTATGATTCAGTTAATGAAAAATATACATCCTGTACATCCATCCCTGTTAAGTGCAATAGCAATGCATTTTTCCTTCCTGGATCGGTGATGTTTTTACTTTTCAGGTATATTTCTAGAGCCCTCTTCCATCGTATCCATCTCGACGCTAATTCTGCTGGTGTCCCGTTGCAATTGAATTTTTCTAAGTCTGTGTTGCTCATTTTACCAACGTCGTTTCTTTGGATTATCTTAGTATTCCTCGGTTTTAACTAATATATTTCTTTTATATCCTCGTCGCCAATTTGTAGTATATGTTACACATAAGATAAATATCTCAAACACGGTTTTAATATACTTTTATTATACAAAATATTGATCTATTACAATACGGTATTTTATTATTATTATTCTCTAACTTCAGATGTTATATATATATATATATATATATATATATATATATATATGTATTGTTGAGGTGCGCCTTTGTGGAATTGGAGGTTCAGCGAGTTTAAATAAAAACAGAGTCGAGAATGAAAATTGGCTCTTATTATTATATTTATAATAAAGTAAAAACAAAATCAAATGAAGAGCGCAAAAAGAACATAAATTTATATGGCACTAGATGGCAGTGCCGTCCGGCGTGGCGGGAGAATTGAACTGACGCGATTGCATCTCTCAACACTCCTCCTTGGAGTCTCAGCCTTGTCTTCAGATCTTGGAAGGCTGTCTTAGGAAGTCCTTTGGTCAGTATATCCGCGAGCTGGTCGTTGGTGCGTACGTACTTCACCTCTATTTGGCGCGACGTGTGAAGATCTCGAATGAAATTGTACTTCACATCCACGTGCTTCAGGCGACTGTGTTGTCAGCGCTGCAGGAGGTGGATGCACGCTTGATTATCTTCGTAGATGGTGATCGGTTGTGAACATTCAATGCCCAGTTCTTCCAGAAGTCCTTTCAGCCAAATCATTTCAGTGCTTGCCGTTGCCAGAGCGACATACTCCGCCTCGGTGGAGGATAGAGCCACCGTGCTCTGTTTTTTTGTTGTCCAGCTGATCGTAGATCCTAGAACCTTAAAGAGGTAGCCAGAAACAGATTTGCGATCGGTGTTCCCCGCCCAATCCGAATCGGCATATCCAATCAATGGATCTGATTGCTGTTTTGGGTAGTGAAGTCCGAGATCTTTAGTGCCTTGAACGTATCTAAGTATTCGTTTGACCGCGTTCAATTGTTCTTCAGTGGCATTGCTCTGGAACCTGCTGCAGAAATTTACCAACGCGCCGAGGGCCGGTCTTGTCGTCATCATCGCATACATCAGACAGCCCACCATCTGACGATATGGTCGACTGGAGCATAGACTTCATCGTAGTCGAAGCTTTTCCTCTGCGAGCAGCCTTTGATAACCAATCGCGCTTTGTATTGTACGATCTCCCCGTTTTCGTCTCGTTTGATCTTGAAGACCCATCTGTTGTTAATCGCCCCTCTTCCTTTCGGTAAGGAGGTGAGAGACCAGGTCTCGTTCTCCTTAAATGCTGCTATCTCTTCTCCAACCGCCTGGTACCAATGTGTTGCGTCTTCTCGACCTTGGATGTTTGCATAGGACCTAGATAAATCTTCAACGAAGGTCTCAGCACCAAGTGCCAAAACCACGTAGTCTTCCAGATGCTTAGGCGCCGCTTTGGTCCTGACACTCCTCCTCACGCTGGTAACAGGTGGAACTTCCTTCTCAGGAAATGTCGCGGTTTATTTCGCGTTATCGAACTCGTCGTCCTCTTCTTCTCGAGTTTTGGGTTCCCGGTGGTCCTGGGTTTCCACATCCTGGTGTCCTCGTGCTTGTTTCTTCTGTGTCCACGACATCGTTGTAGAAGTATTCCAGACGGCTTCCTTGGTGTCTTCTCGGCGGTCGCTCATCGAAGATTACATCGTGTCCATAAAAGACCTTCGAATCCTCTGGAGACCTGAGCCTGTAGCCGTTGTTGCAATAGCCTATCATATAACATTCTTTCGATCGCGGGCCGAATTTACCTTTCAGGGCCCCTATTCTCGAGCTCACTCGAATGGATCCGTGCACGGAATTTTGCCTTTTCCGATTAAAAATAATTTGTTGGTATTCTCGAATTGTCTTGTTCGAATCTTTCCGATTAAGTTTTCTTCGAATGAGTTCGAATGGTCTAGCTCGAGTGTTTCGATTGACATGTGTTAGGACTGTGTCGGCGATTAAAGTAAGTGACATGTTTTGTATCAGTATATTTATCATTATAGCGGATAAAATTTTTATTTAGATGGCAAATTGCGACTAAATTGTACATTTAGCTGCGGTAGCTGCCGTAGAAGAAGCTGAAATAATGGCACAAAATGAAAGACAGTTTCATATAAGAGACGATGCGTTTTCACTTAGCGATCAACAATTTATTATAATATTTAGGATAAATAAAGATATGCTAATTATTTAATAGACCGATTAGACGAGTTCATGTTACCTCAGTCAAGAATATCAGAATTGGATACTACAATCTAAGTAACGCGAAACATATTTTTTTTTGAAAATGAAGCTACATGCAAACTAGTTAGCATTCTAGGTATTTGCTACTCTTACTACCAATTGGATGTTGGTCAAAATATTTATTTCGCGTTAAGTCAATCTTCTATAAGTAGAAGTATTAGAGAGGTCACAAATGCCTTAAACCGTATTGAAATCATGAATGAATGCATAAAATTTCCAGGAAATATAATTGAACTAGAAGATCTTCGTAGCGAGTAATATTTACTACCTTCGTTGCCCTCGTGACTTTAAAATAAATTACAATACTTTTATTTAATAGATTTTACAACAAATATGGATTTCCTGGAGTTGTAGTTTGCATAGATGTGCAAGACATTGCAATTTTGCCGCCCAAAATCAACGACGTTCTATATATGTTAACATATATATGTTAACAGAAAAGAATACCACTCTTTAAATGTTCAATTGGTATGTTTATAATAATTAAACATCAATTGATATCTTAGAAATAGTTTTTATTTTATTTCAGATATGTGATTCAAAACATAAAATATTAAATGTGATTGCAAGATATCCTGGAAATACAAATGACTCTTTCATTTGGAATAATTGTTGTTTTGACAGCGTTGAAAACTTTACATAATAACAATTACAAAATTTTTTTATTGCTAGGTCTTTAAACGTAAAATTAGCATCACATTTCCCGGTTCTTATTTTAGGATGATTCCCTACGAAATCAAGCAAATATGCCTTTTGGTCTACCGAAATATTTCCGCGACGTTTTTTAACGGTGGCCATTTAAATATACTGAATTCAATATAAGAAAATTATGTAAAAATAGTCAATAAACCAATAAGACAGTGATATTGACAAGAAGTATTGTTGTGTTATGTTGTGTTATGTTGTGTTATAAAGGAATCGCTCGGTAGTACGATAGAATAAACGTTCTGATTGGTCAATACTGACTTCAATGAGTCAGCGCTGTATGGATAGATCGTAATGTTTGAATGCGTCGAGTTATTCGAATAGCAGTTTCGTGTAGTGCTTGAGAATACAAATATTATATTATATTTCCAGTATGGTTCGGTTCATCCTTTGTGCTACCCCGTTCTGTTGAGGCGTGTGGCGAATTGTGAACTCAAACTGTATCCCGTGCTGGTCGAAGTGCACCTTCATATCTGCTGACAAATACTCGCGTCCATTGTCGCATCTGAATCGCGAAATCTTTGATCTGAAATGAGTCGTGACCATCGCCTCGTAGATTTTGAAGCTCAGGAAGACTTCCGACTTGGACTTCAAAAGATACGCCACCGTAAAGTGTGTATGATCATCGATAAACGTGAGCACAAAGCGCATGCCGATGTAGGACTATGGATCTACAGGACCGAACAAGTCGCTGTGCACCAGCTGCAAGAGTCTCGTGGCACGCTCGCGTGGTTATTGGTGTGGCACTTTTGTCTGCTTACCTTTAACACACATGGTGCAGACTTGTTTTTCGTCTCCTACGCATGTTGCATCAACGTCCTTGACCAGTGCTTTCAGCTTGTGCAGTGAGCTGAATCCTATATGCCCTAAGCGTCTGTGCCAGAGCTCGGTACCGGTTTCCATTTCACACAAGGTGGCTGTTTCCCCAATGACTTTGAACGAGAGTTCATACAATTTTTGCTTTCTCGTCGCAACTGCAATTATTTTACCATCCTTCCGAATAACTCCTCTACTTTGCTCAAAAATAATTACATGGCCATTCCTCTCTCAAACTGAGATAGATAATAAGTTAAACTGCAGACCCGGGACTATGAGGACGTTTAGAATAGTGATTCTGTTTTTCTTTCCATCCACGATAGAACGTGGATGTCGCCTCGTTTTGTCGCGGTCACTGTCGAACCTGTCTTGGCGCTTTTGATGACGATTCTGCGCTCAAGGTTTCTGACATTTGAGAGGAATGCCTCCGAGCTTACCAAATGTTCGGATGCGCCCGAATCAAGGTACCAATGCACTGTATCAGTACTTTCGGTACCAGCTGCGAAACTGTAGACCACTTGCTTCTCCTCATTTGAGTCTACTGCAACGTGAGATTCCTGGTGCTGTCCTCGGTTGGTCGATGGTTGCCTGCATTCCGTCCGGAAATGGCCACAGTTGTGACATTGGTAGTTCCGCTTATCAAAGTTCTTCTTGACGTGGTTGGGTTTGGTCTTAGAAGGCCACTTGTGTCGCTGTGAAGACGACAAAAAAGCCGTCGATGGTTGGGCCTCTCCTTCATGTCGACTACCTAACCTCTTCGCCTGTTCGTCAAAAAGTCGATTCTTCACGTAACTCAGTTTTAGATGATCTTCCGAGAGAGTCTCGATGGCGGTCACGACTACGTCGCACAGTGGGACGAAACGCTTGAAAAGTGGCCAAAACTATGCCATTCGGTTAATAATAAAGATTTAAAAGATTTTTTTTTGCTTATTATTTTGCATAAAATTTGCAATTAAACCAAAGCTTAACTTTGAAAAAAAAATTTTTGTTTTTGTTTGATAATGCTTAATCTATCAAATCCATAGCTCTTATAGCGTATAAAACTAGTAATTTTATTTTTGTTTTCGCTGGTAATGTGTTATTTATCAAAATTATCGCTCTCAAAGCATATCAAGTACTATTAGGAAATGGAAAATAAATTATTAGTAGATATCGAAATATATAATATTCAATTTCATGGCTTATTTTTGATTATATATATATATATATATATATATATATATATATATATATAAACTAAACTAAATTATCAGGCATCTACTCCATAGAATGTGATGACTGCGATAAAACATACATAGGCCAAACCAAAAGATATTTGACCACCAGATACAAAGAACACATGTATTACATAAAAACTAAAAACATTTACAAATCCGCCTTAGCTCTCTATAGACATAACACCGGCCATAATTTCAAATTAAACAAACTGAAAAATTTAAAACCCATAACGAACCAAAACCTAAACATGTGGGAAGCAATATTTATGAAAAAACATAAGAAACATCTTCTAAATATCGACCTTTCCCCATTAGATAATCCCCTACTCAAATTTATTGATGCAAATACGAAACCGGACAACTCACCCTAGACCCCACCTTCCATTCGCACCATATACCACCGCAGAAATACCGTTATGTCGTAGAAATTTTAACCCTTGTCCTCCCCAGAAACCATCCAGCGACCTAGAATATATATATAAATACTCTATAATTCTTGTACCCATTCATGTACGACTGACGATGGCTACTTTGTAGCCGAAATGTACATTTCGTTTTATCAATAAATTGTGAAGGAAAGCTAAGTTGTTTTATTTTTAATTATATATATATTATTTATATCTATCTTTATTATTTACATGCTTCCTCAATCGGTTGCTAATGATACGTCTGTGTTGCATCTCTTTTCCACTGTTTAAAAAAAGAGAAAGATGTTCACATCAATGACAGGTCAACGAAATGTCAAATACTGATCTGTCATTTCAAATATGAATTCGGAAAATTAATTCGAATGTCCTGATGCAACATTTTCAGTTTTCTCGCAAGGCTACATTATTTCTTTGTAATTTTGGACAACAAGTATTAGGTTTGGTGTTATACGAAGGCTAAAGTAAAGGTGCTTATAAAAACTTCGTTTTTTGTTTGGATTTTGCAATGTATTTATATTTGAGTTTCATTAATTTATAAATAAATCTAGATTCTAACGTACAAATACAAACTAATTATAAATATAGTAAAAGCCAATGGATTTTGAAGATTATTTTATGTAAATGTTGCTGGATTCAGTTAAAATAACGCACCTACTGCGAATAAAAAAACATAACCAAGGGTTCATTTTATACAAACAAAAGACAGTTAAATAAATAACCAGTGATTCAAAGACAATGATCCTCGATATATCATTTTAAACGTATTTATTGCCATCACTATTATTTTACAAAGTAATTTATATTGATAAAACATGAAAAAGATTCACTATTTCTTTTATTTTTTTAATAAATATATCTTAACTGAAAACTAATATTAGCTTATAAATCTTGTTCATCATTACTGGCTGAGAACCTACATGACGTCATAACATTTCTCTTCCTCCTGTGATATATATAAATATATCTTAAGGGAGAATACTGCTTTGGACGCCCAAAAAGAAGGCCTATCTTTGACGAGGTATATCTGAAGAACTAAAAGTTACAAAGACTTGGAGACTCAAAAGATGAAAATATCAGAATTTTTTCTTTTGAAAACATTTATTTTTATAAAAAAAATGTTTCGCGGTGCGCCCGTCAGGTGGCGCCAAAGTAGCCTCTGCGCGCCATGAAAACAATTTTTGCGTGCACGAGAACGCGAAAACGGTAACTCGTGGAACAAAATCGATAAGGATTTATTATCTACATTAAATTTAGCACCGTAATATCGTATCCGAATTTTGAATTTCGCATTTTGAAAAGAATGGCGGTTATTTGAACTTTGGGGTACGAATTTGACGCAAAAATCGAGCATAAAAGTGGTTCCCAAGTAAAATTTACAAGCAAATTCAAAAATGCCGTACGATATTACGGTGCGTTTTTCAATTGCGCGTAAATTACACAAAAAATGATGGCAATCCGATGAAAATTCTGGGAGATACCATGCACGCAAATTTGAAAAATACTGTTTCGAGATAATCGCGTTTAAAGTTTTGACAAGTCAAAACTCATATATATTTTGCATTTACCTTCAATCTGCGATTCTAGAAAATCGGCTATTTCACTTTGAATAAATGTCCGGTTTGGGTTCTAACATACATAATTATATTCTACACATTCCAAAGTATCTTTTAAGCGCAAAAAAAATTCGATTTTTTGAAACGGCCAAAGCAGTATTCCCCCTTAAGGGGACATTACAGGATGCAGGCCTGAAAAGTGAGTCAACTTTGGGAATTTTTTATGAAAGAACTAAAAACAGTAGAGTCATGTAGTTTTGCGAGTTGCATTCATCTATCCTTCTTCTATTATTGACCATTTATTCAACAATATGTTATCGCAAACATGGCCGCAACGGCGGCCATCTTGGCACCGCGCACGCGAAACATATGCCCACTGTGTCGGGCCCCGGGCCCCTGCTGGTTATCTAATCTTAAAAACGCACATTGGTCTGTAAAATATAATAGATTTTCTGGATCCTGAACCTAATTTCAAGAAATTTTTTGGAAATAACACCAACATTGCAACCGTGTGAAAAAAAGTGATAAAATATCCATGCTTTTTTGAGCTTAAAACGTGATAAAAAATAGTAAAATTTAAAAATAATTGAATGAAAATAGGTTCAGGATCCAGCAAATTTTGTCTAATTTTCAGCCCAATTCGTTCCAACTCAATTGGTCCAGTCGTTTGACCGCAATCGATGACAAAGTAAAAAAAAGTAGTTCCGAGAAAAACGCGTTTAACGTTTTCGCAGTGGTTCCGACTGCAATAATAATTTTTCCGTGTCACCAATGTGGGCGAAAATATTCCTTAATATGTTGTGACACTATGTTAACTTGATTTTGTTATTAAATTGCAATAATGAGAGTCCACAGATCCAATATGGCGGATGATGTCAAACAAAGCATTTCCCAATTTTCGTGAAATTGAACATATAAGCGTGTTGCGGACCCTTAATTAAGAAATTGGGGTCGGAATCATAATAATTTGCAAAATAAAAGATGGTTGAATCGAACTTGCCCCCCAAAAATGAAACATAATAAACCTGCGAAACGGCGCTCCGCTGAGCGCTCGGGAGGTCCCTGTGTATAAGTGGCCGTAGGAGTCGTAAAACTTTCTGGATCGCATTGGCCTTTCGGCCACTGTTTTTACATGAATGTAGCTTAGAAAAAATGCAAAAAAAAAAAAATAAAATCGATTTTTTCATAGTTGCAACCTGTAATGTCCCCTTAACTGAAAACTAATATTAGTTTATAAATCTTGTTCATAATTACTGGTTGAGAACCTATATGGCGTCATAACATTTCCCTTTCCCCTGTGATTTGCTAATCGCGAATTACCTAGCTCAGCAAAACTGAACTAGTAGGTTGCGTAGCTCCACTTTTGTCCGATACTGTATGTTAGAACTTCACCCTTTTGTATATGTGACTTGAATACATCATTTATGAATCGTTGGTAAATCGCGGGAGAATTACACATACCAAAAGTTGTTTTCGTAAATTCATATTCGGCGCCTGGTGTAATGAATGATGTGATTTCGGGTATTCTTTCTCCATAATGTTTTCCCGTCTCTACATCTTCTAGCTCTTTTTTCTTCACTGCTACTCTTTGGGCGTCTATTGTTGCGATGTCATCTTCTAGTAAAGCATTCCCAATTACCATAGTCACTTTCATAACGTTATTTGGCACAGCATGAACTTTTGTTAGAAATTTGCAGTTGTCGATTTTGACTATAGTTGTAAAGCATCCCTATGTTTTTACTTGACTAGTTCCGAGCCCGGAAAGATCAATTGTTTCAGGTTCTAGAACTTGTGGTAACAATTGAATGTATTCGTCCAGTTTTATCAAATAAACGTCGCTACTGGTGTTTATCAGAGCCATGGTAGCATATTTTCCTATATCAATATGCTTGGTTGCATACTCTGATTTACTTGCCGTTGTTATCATTACTAATAATTCATTTACTTATGGATTCTTCTCAATCTAATTTTTTTCATAGCGGCCAACAGACCTGTGACCAAAACGATTGCACTTATAACCTCGAAGACCTTTTTCTTCATAACGACATTCGTCCGCTCTATGTCCAGATTTCAAACAATTATAACAACCATCAAATCAAGTGCGCGCAGCACCCTGTAATTTTTATACGGATTGCTGCAACGTCGTCATGTCTTCCCATCCATATCCTCTTGCCTTGCATCGACCTTCTTGATCCATTATACAGCTGTCAAATATGTAGTTACAGCTGGATTAAAAATTAGAATCATATCCACCACGTCTTTGGTTCGTATGTTTCTCGTGGAAGTCAATCCGCCTGAACTATTTAACATCTCACGTTCCCTGACTAATAATGATTGCTCACGTTGCAGCAATTCGCGTTCCCATCTTATGAACTCCCTTTCGTTAGCAATTTTATCCTGTGAAAGAACAATATTTTTCCGTTCAGTTGAACTCACGTCGCCGTCACTGTCATTTAAAGATTCATTGTGGATTACTTTTTTAAACTCACAATAAACAAGTTATCCCACGCAGCTTTTTTCAAAGTTAATCCCGGTTGAGCCCCCAATTTTGTGGGATCAGTGGGTTGTACAACAATAGTGCGCTTGGTTTAGTGAAATAACATTTATTATTTTAACAGTTTAACAGTGTATGACTACACTACTTATAAGAAGGTAAAAGTAATATACTCAGTGTTGCCTTTCGAATACTTAGGGTGTTTTCCAATGTATGGCCTTGATAACGTATTTTTACATCTACTTATAATGAAAAGCTGATGTGAACTAGTTGATTTTAACACCTTGTTTATATTTCCTTTACTTATTGTTTTACAAATATGGTTAATTGCAAATTATTATTTATAAGGTCGAAACAATGAAAGCTGAACGTGAAGTTATTGAATCCGAACTGAAAAGTGCTACTGCTGATATGAAAGCCACGTTTTTGGGTGCATTAGCGCAAGATGGCGCAATAAGTGAACCAGAAATGTCTGTAGAGAGTCTAGGGCGAGCATTTGGTCCATTGCAGAGACAGGTTAAGGATAGTATTGAGCAACAGGAGAAATTAGTTGCTAATATTCAGGTTGGTTTTTTTTCTTTTAAAAAAGTTGATTTGAACATTGGGTAATTCTTTTTTTTTAGAATTCTAACTCTGAGTTTGTTCGAGAAAGTGGCGCTAGTGCAGGAGGCAGAGATACAATGATGAAACAACTAGCAGGTGCTCACGATGTATTCCGTGAGCTGCAAAATAATTTACAAGAAGGAACAAAATTTTACAATGATTTAACACAAGTAAATATATATATATATATATATATACATACATATTAATAATAATAATAATAATATAGTTATTTTGTTTTAAACAGCAATTTGATGTTTTTTTTGTTTTAGTTGTTGGTAGTATTTCAAAACAAGATATCTGACTATTGTTTTGCCCGTAAAACAGAAAAGGAAGAGTTATTAAAAGATTTGACTCAGGAATCCAGCAGACAAGGCCCTGCATCTACGCCTACATTCCCATCTCATTATAGCACGCCAGGTAACTACTAAATATGCATATTTTATGTAAATAATTTATTTATTACTATAGATTCACCAACACAGTGGCATCTTCAGATCTACTACTACTAGTAGATCTGAAGATGCCACTGTGTTGGTGAAACTATAGTTACATGAAACAGTTACATAGTTTGTCTTATTTCAATTTTCATGCATATTTTACTTAAATTATCCTGTTTTATGTGTATGAGGGCAATTGGGGTAGTCATGTTTAGGTTAATAATGGGAAAGACTAACATTGTGTTGATAATCACTTATTGGTTATATTAAAAGTACTAACCTATGATACAATATGGTACGTTTCTAACGTCAGGTAGTCTGAAATTTTGTACTTCTTATTGAATATTTAATGTTAGACTCTCAACATTATATATATTATATTTTTTTACGAATAAAGAGGAAAAGTCGTGGAGAGCCCATGTTATAAAAAAATTTCTAATCTCTTAAACCATGCTACAAAATTTCATGAAACTTTGCTAAATTGTTGGCAGTAAAAATCAATTTATATATTTTGAACATTTTATTTTATGTCTCATACAACCTTAAATCCAACTTTCGTTTTTTCTATGACGTTTGTAATGCATATTTTGTTTTGTGTTTGATTTTAATATTTTGTGGCATTGTTGTGTATATCTGTGTTATGTGTATCGTTTCTGCAAACTTTCTCTGAACTTTAGGAGTGTTACAAAAGGGAGCTTGTGTTAGAGTTTTTGTGTTGGATGTGTGTTATGATTTGTGAGTTTGTATGAGTGAAATGTGTGTTTTTTTTAAATTTTTTGTGAAATGTTTTGCATGTATTCTGCTGTATAGGAATATTTGGAGATGTCCTCTATTTTTGTAATTGTAGAATATCTGTTTGATTGTTTAGCTGGACGCACACATTTGCAGGGGTAATAGAGCAATTCTTGAAGTGTTACACGAAACTGAAGCTATATATGTAATAGATATTCTGCAGAGTGATAGTGTACATGAAGAGTTTTGTTTTGGCAGTGCTGGGATTTGTATGAATCAGAATTATTTGATTGTTTGCTATACTTTACTTAAGATTGAATTATATATGTGTCTGGCCTATTTTTACTATCTTATACCCAGTATAATTAAGTATTGTAATCATGAAAATTATCGATCTCGAGATTTACCGGAAATATAACTTTTGACCTTTCCTGAATTGAATCTGACTATTTTTGGAATGACGTCTGTCTGGGTGTGTGTGAGCATTCTACAGCCTGAACGGTTTAAGGTAAAGGTATGAATATTTGAACTTAAGATTTGTATATGTTCTCCTAGAAAACCTCCCATTTTTGAAAGTAATATTCAAACCGTGGGCATGTTTGCTCTAGTCAATTTTTTCGGTTTCTGCAAGAACTCAAAAAACGGTTGTACTTGGAGCAAAACTAGAATATAAATTATAGATATTTACATTATGTACAACCATGGTTTGAAAATTTGTTTCAAAAAAGGTACCGGTAACAAGAAAATGGCTTTTGAAATTGGTTCGTATTATAATTATTTTCACATAAATCGTATCAACCGTGCCTGCCAATTGCTTAACAGAAAAATAAAATAGACTTGAATGGTTTAGACCTTGACATTTAATATTACGTACATACAGTTTGCCCACGATAACATGAGCTTCACTTTATAAAGTTAGTTAGTATAAGTTAAATATCACAGGAGGGAGGGAAATGTTATGACGTCATATAGGTTCTCAACCAGTAATGATGAACAAGATTTATAAGCTACCAGCAGCATTGAAGAACGAGTTCAATGTGAAAACTAGTACCACAGAAGTTCACAAGTTGCTGTTTCGGCGAAGAAAGAAACGCGAGGAGTACTTTCTCTTGATGAGGGAGATTGCGAGCAGAGGCGACATCGACGACGTCGCTTTGATGCAGTATGTAATCGACGGCATTGAAGATAATTCTACGGCGCTTCAAACTTGAAGGAGTTCAAGGAAAAGTTGAGGTATTACCAGAGTGCTGTGACGAAAATGGTTCCTAAGAACTATAACAAGAATCACAATGAGAGTACTAAGAGCTCTAACGAGAAGAACATCGCAAGTTCAATGATGCTAAAATCAAGGATGGAAAAAGAGATACAAAAATATGGTACCTGCTACAACTGTGGAGAGAAAGGTCACAGATCTAGCGACTGTCAGCGCAAGAGTAAAGGTAAGAAGTGGTTTAATTGCGACGAATGCGGTCACATTTCCAACGAATGTACCAATTACAAATACAAGAAAGCGAAGCTGTTTAACAAAGATGTGGAAGCACTGATCGACTGCAGAAGTCGACTGAATATATTGCGACGTGATATTTTCAGCTCGATGGACATCCCAAAGTTGCATCAAACGGACATGGTTTTGACGGGCTTCGGAAAGAACTTTGTTTCACGACTACAATTGTTATCGACGACGTGAGTTTCGAGACGGATATCTACGTGGTGAGTCCAGATACGATGAAGTTAGCTATAGTGATTGGAAACGACCTATTGGACCAGGCAGAGATTATGACGAACAAAGATGGAGTCACCATACGAAAACCAAAGTTCTTATGTGTATAGGAATCGCGAGGAAGGCAGAACTTGACAGAAGGTTAAAGGAAAAGTTAATGAATTGATGGCTACATATGTTCCAGAGAAAACGAAGTCTACCGATATCAAGATGACTATTACGGTAAAGGAGGAGAAGCCGACCCAGACGACTTTCGCCGGAGGAAAAAGATGGTGGGCCGCCAGGTAAAAGTATGTTTTGATGACGGAATTATTGAGCCTAGCTCATCGGAGTACGCCAGTCAAGTTAATGTCGTAAAAAAGAAATTATGGGACACCGAGAGTATGTATGTACTACAGAAAATTAAACAGAATTACAGTAAAGGATCGGTACCCGTTGCCGCTCATTGAAAATTTATTGGATAGACTACAAGATGCCCGCGTATTTAGAACGTTGGATCTCAAGAACGGATTCTTCTATGTTGACGTCGACGAAGAAAGTCGCAAGTATATGGCTTTCGTGACAATATCAGTTTTTGAAGGTACCGTTTGGATTTTCCAATTCGCCAGCTGTTTTTCAACGCTACATCAATTGTGTGTTTAGGCCATTGGTCTGAAATGAAGTTTGCTTTATATATATGGATGACATCATCATTCCTGCAAAGGACGACATCGAGGCGCTGGAGCGCTTAACTCAAGTGTTGGACGTAGCAAGGGAGTACGGGCTAGAAATTAATTTCCAGAAATGCTATATTTTTAAAAGAATTGTTGAATATCTGGGTTATATAATAGAGTCGGGGCAGATTCGGCCATCACCTGGGAAGACTTTAGCAGTTCAGAATTTTCCAGTTATGAGTTCGAGGCTTTGGTTGTTATCAACGCCTTGAAGAAATTTCGAGTCTATCTACTGGGAATAGATTTCAAGATTATCACCGACTGCGCAGCATTTCAGAAAACGATGGACAAGCTACACTTATCACCGAGTATCGCTAGATGGGCCTTATTTCTGTAGAAGTTTTCGTGTACAATCGACCACAGGTCAGGGTCAAAAATGGGATATATCGACGTGCTCAGTCGCTGTACGAGCATATGCAGATGACACGATTTTCAGGATTGCCAAAGCTCAACGTGAGGGACGAAGAATATATATATATATATATATATATATATATATATATATATATATATATATATATATATATATATATATATATGTGTGTGTGTATATATATATATATATATATATATATATATATATATATATGTGTATGTATGTATATATATATATATATATATCGATTTTCGTCTGATTCCATTCGGATTTCGGCTGATATCAGCTAAATATCGTGTTTTCTTCGTAGTTTTGGCTACGTTTTCATATATTCAGGTGGGTTTTTATACTTTCCTTGTTTCTTTAACTGTCCGCGTCGGCAGACGGGGTGTTCGGCGGAGGGGTTGCCCCTTACATTAAACCCTGCGAAAAGCAGAAGGATGAGCCAGTTGACGGTGGAACAATCTCCCCGGTTTCTGGTCATTAAGAAAAAACATCTGCAGTGTCATGCACCGAACATTCTTATACGCATATACGTGGTTAAACCACATCGTAGTTACATTATTTTTCTAATTTATAATATTTGTTCTAACCTTTAGATCGCTTTTACACTAAATATATTTCTTTGAATAAATACAAAATGTCAAACTTCAAATTATTAAACTTGCACTTCCGGTCGGAATATTGTTTTCTAAAATAGAGGGTGAATACCTAAGGAATACCTAATATATTTCTTAGAATATATATTAAATGTCAAACTTCAAATTATTTAAGTCTATTTTGTTAAACAAACACACACACAAGCACACGCACATACACACACACACAGACACACACACACAGACACACACACACACACACACACACACACACACAGACATCATTCCAAAAATAGTTGGAATCGATTCAGGGAAGGTCAAAACGTATATTTCCGTTAAAATCTCGAGCTCGAAATTTTTCATGATTAAAATACTTACTTATACTGCGTATAAGAAAGTAAAAAGAAAGATGTTAACATCAATGACTGGACAACGAAATGTCAAATACAAATCTGTCAATTCAAATTTGAAGTTAATTTCAATGTCCCGATACAAAATTTTCAGTTTTCTGTCTGTCAATTATTAGTTTAGAAATTTATGACGTGAAGCTCATGTTATCTTGGAAGAACTATACATACATATCATCACACCTAACTTCATGAAAAGGGATGGCAGAATACCTTAGCATTCTTCACATCTTTACAATCTTTCGCCATTCAACTCTCCTTACACACTTCTTTCGATTCAATCAAACCCATTAAATTATTCACACATGTCCTTCTATTCCTCTTGCTCGCAACTTGTCCTTCACGCATTACATTCTCGATCATGTTAATCGCATTCTCACACTATTCATCTCTCCCACATAAATCATTTTTGTTAATCTTTCATTCGACATATTTTCGATATTTCCATACCATCTCATTTGAGTCGTACCTATTCTGCGTACGACATTTTTTCCGACATCTTACTGCTCATACACTCATGTATTCCGCTTTCTGGATCTCCTAGATACTTTAAACAATTTCATTTTCACACAGTCACACGCTTTTATGCTTGGTTTGCCAAACCCAACATTCACTACCATACATCAAGGATGGCACAAGTACACAATTGTACAGGCATAATCTCGCATCCTTAATAATATTAAAATTTCTCACAAACATTCCTAACGCTCCTTTTGTTGTTGAATTTATAATTAATGTCGATGATTGATTTTTTTAAATTTGTTTTTAGTCTATTCAAAAAGTCCGCATCGAAACTAATATATACTAATATTACATATAAATTAAATTGATCATTTAGTTAATATTCCATAAATAGATGAATTACCTGTGCATGAATATATTTAGCGTACCTTCAGCTGCTTATAACAAATATGAATAGCATATTCGCCGGCAGTACTCCAGCCGTAAGATACAGGACTATTAATGTTCTTCACACATCACCAGGAGTCAATGCAGTGAAGATGGTTTCGTACGTGTAACTCGGATGAGAGCAGCTGCTGAAGCGCTGGCGCTATCAAAATTGCTGTCTTTTGTTGCATTATTAGATTTTGTTGTCACGTTAAGGGGTTAGGCCAGTAGTCCCCAGCCCCTGGGCCACGGCCCGATGCCGGGCCGTGGACCAAATGGTACAGGGCCGCAGCGCCTGCTAAAAAACAAAAAAAATTTTTGAAAAAGACAAATTATACAGCTTAAAATAATTATTCCGTAAAAAACCCCTTCACGCTAAGTTACCATCTACATCTACATAATACCTTCGAAGTAAAACAACACCACACTGCCATAATATGCATGCCGAATGCGGAGTCGTTTTTTGTCAAGCATGGACGAGTCTATTAATGGTTTATCCAAATCGGAATTATTTAATATGTTTCAAATCAGTAGCTCTGTATCTGCGGTGGAGAGAAGGTGTGTGTCATTCTTCTATCTGTTTACCAGTACTTTCTCGCATTTAACAGTGTTTAGTGTACGACGTGTACAGTGTACGTGCATATAGTGTTTGCTTAAATTTAAGGCGATGTTCCAATTTTTTGGTCAAATAAATGACTATTTTTTATAATTTTTTTCTCTTATTTTATTAGATAGAAAATTAAATTTTATTTTACAATATTAAGTAACTCAAGCAGTATACAAAAAAAAATTTTTTTTATGCATAATTACTTATATAGGAGGTGACAAAGTAGAGGCCGCGGAGATGAGGCGTTTTGCGGTGTGCACGATAACGCCAGTCCAAGATGTCGAAAATAAAAAAATCTAACGTGGTTTTATTAAGAACAAAATTACCTTCCCTGTAAACTAATAAACAGTTAAAAATTAAGAAAAACCTAGAAAATAGAGTGAGTTTAAGAAAAGTTCTATGTTTTGTACACAAAATTGGACCTTTGGGATTGAATAAAAATGGAACAAATATATATTTATGTCAAAATGTCGGTTTGCGTTCTGCATTATAAGTTAATTAATAAAATAAAAAAAGATTTGAGTCAATAGCTTAATTATTTTTTGAGCTAGAGTGCACACCGTTTTTAAAAATGTAGTTTCGAGAAAAACGTGTTTGAAGTTTAATTTTAGTGTATTTATTACCCGGTTACTACTTATGGAAATGTAAATATCTTGGAAACAGCTTCGAAATTTACCTTAATTTTTTTTTATATATTTTTGAAATGTTTTTGTATAACATTATTGAACAAAAAAAAAATCGATTAAAAAAAAAAAAAAATTGGAACCCACAAATTCGTAAAAATGAATACGTAACAGACGTCGTTAGAAAGATTTCTTGCGAAAAGAAAAAGGCACAGTGAAGAGTCTGAAGAAGCGCCTTCAACATCAAAGAAATATAATTCTTTTAAGAGAAAATACCAGGAGTCCTATATGAAATATGGATTTATCGAGACAGGTGATTTCCAAACAACAACCCCGCTTTGCTTAGTTTGCGGCGGCCGGCTCTATAATGAGGCAATGAAACCTTCAAAATTGTTTCGCCACTTGAATTCCAAGCACCCTGGATTAAAAGACAAGCCACTGGAGTATTTTGAAAGAATGAAACAGAAATACGAAGAACAGAAGCAATTTATGAAGGCCATCACATCAATAAATGAGAATGCATATTTGGTGGCAAACCGTATTGCTAAGGCTAAAAAGCCATTCACTACCAGTGAAGAATTGATCTTGCCCGCCACTAAAGATATTCACCGTGAACTTCTGGGAAAGGATGCTGTGGAAAAGAAAGCACATGTGCCTTTGTCGACTAGCACTGAAACTAGGCGCATTGAGAAAATAGCCGAAGACATTGAGACACAATTGTTGGAGAGGATATGTACATCACCGTGGTACGCAATCCAGGTCGACGAATCTACAGATATCGACAACAAGGCAATACTACTTGTTTATGTGCGATATCTATATCAGGAGGATGTGCATGAGGATGTGTTATGTGCGCTCTCTTTGCCAACCAACACCACAGGAGCAGAACTGTTCAAGTCACTGGATGGTTATATATCAGGAAAACTAAAATGGTATATTTGTATCGGCGTATGCACGTGGGAACTGCTGCCATGACCGGACGGTTTAACAGCTCGGCTTAAGGAGGTTGCACCTGAGAGTGAATCTACGCATTATATCATTCACAGGGAAATGCTTGCAAGCCAAAAAATGTCTTACGAATTCAACAGCGATTGAATGATGCCGTTAAGGTTATTAACTACATCAAAGCACACGCCCTTAACTCGCGCTTGCTTGAGCAGCTTTGTGAGGAGATGGACGCAGATCACGAATGTCTTCTCTTACACACTGAAATAAGATGGTTATCCAGAGAGAAATCGCTAACCAGAGTATTTGAATTACGAGAGCCATTGCTAAGATTTCTCTCAGAAAAGAAGTCACCGCTGGCAGCCCATTTCAGTGACAAGGTATGGGTCGCAAAACTGGCTTACCTGTGTGACATATTCAGCCTGCTCAATGAGCTAAATCTGTCCCTTCAGGGTAAAATGACAACTATTTTCAAGTTGGCAGACAAAGTTGCTGCATTTAAATCCAAACTGGAATTGTGGGAACGGCGCGTGAACAGAGACGTTTTGGACATGTTCCAGATATTGGCGGGAATTTTAGGCGAGACTGAGCCAGAGCAATCATTCTCCCAGTTGGTGCAAGATCATCTCTCTTTACTTTTGAAAGAGTTTGAGCGCTACTTCCCAACAAAAAATGACCTACGGACTGGTAAGGAATGGATTCGGGACCCATTTTGCAATAAACCTCGCAAATCTAGCATGCCTGTGAAAGAAGAAGACCAACTGCTGGATATTGCAAATGACGGCAGCCTTAAAACTATGTTCGAGACTACAACTCTGCCGGTGTTCTGCAGTGACAGCAACCAAAACAAAACAGCGAAACAAACTTGACATCAGCAAGACACTTTGGGTGTCACTATCTCCTATTGTCCCCAGATGGAACCATCTCGTTGCATTAAAACAAGCTCAGGGTTCTCATTGATTTGGCATTCAGTTAAAATATTAAATCTAATTATATTCTATTATAATATTTTGATATATCCCACCCGAAACTATAATTTTTATTAAAATATTTTCAATGAACAAATGTTCATAATATACAAGATTTTTTGTAAGATATGTACAATTATATGATATAGAATTCGAATAAAATTCAAACGAAATGAAAATCTACAATTGAATGGCAATCTACATAAGAAAGAAATATGATTTAGCTGGAGTAGGATTTATTTTTTCGTATTTAGATTGCCATTAATTGTAGAGTTTCATTTAGTTTGAATTTTATTCTAATTCTATTTTTGTTCTGTTTAGTAATTTTTACTTTCTTATACGCAGTATAAGTATTGTAATCATGAAAAATTTCGATCTCGAGATTTTAACGGAAATATACGTTTTGACCTTCCCTGACTCGATTCCAACTATTTTTGGAATGACGTCCGTCTGTGTGCGCGTGTGTGCGTGTGGGCGTGTGTGCGTATGTGCGCGTGTGTGTGTGTGTGTTATTATATTTTTACATAAATCGTATCATCTACGCCTGTCAATTGTTTAACAAAATAGACGTAAATAATTTGAAGTTTGACATTTAATATATATTCTAACAAATATATTTAGTGTAAAAGCGATCTAAAGGTTAGAACAAATATTATAAATTAGAAAAATAACGAAACTACGAAGTGGTTTAACCCATATGTGTATAAGAAAGTTCGGTGCATGACACTGCAGATGCTTTTTAATAGGAAAAAATTATTTTTGAAATATTTGCGTGCAGATTGTTGCATTGATATCTAAAACAAATAGACAAATATTTTAAATGAAATTAGCCGTTTTAATAAATTGAAAGATTATTTTGTCACTACAGGGCATGGTTAGTTTATGTTTTATATGCCTGTAGTAAATCTCATATAGAATATTTTGGCACTATTGTATGTCAAATTCATGAACATACATACATATGTGCATTTTATTCCAACAGTTTTAACATTTTTAAATTGATATTAACTTAGTTTGTAATTTTGAGCTGTGGAATGGAATTTAATATTTATTCTAAGAAATATATTTAGTGAAAAAATGTTCCAAAACATGATGTGGTGTAACCAAAATGAGTATAAGAAAGTTCAATATATGATACTCTAGATCAGAGATTCCCAAACTTTTTTGTGTCGTAGTCCCCTTGCCATGTTTTTCGGTTTTGGGTAGACCCCCACTTACCTGATTTTGATTTTTTGTAAATTTCTAACTGTAGTGAAGTTTAGTGTTAAAAACTTAAGGTAAAAACACATGTTAAGTTTTATACATTTATTAATTGAATTTAAATTAAAAGTACTCAAAATAAAATTATGTATCTGTTATATAAAATATACGTAACATAAAATAAACTAAGCAATAAGTAAATGTTTTTAGTGAGAAGGATGAGCCTGATGCTTTAATAATAAATTTTCAACATTTGGCGTCAATTTTGTAGGGTTTAATCTTATATCTCCTCGGCTAATGATGTCTAGTCCGTTTCTTTTTTTCGTTAGGAGATTGGTAACAGCGCCGAACACCCTTTCCACTAGGTATGACGATGGCAAGGAAATTAAAAATTTCCTCGCTATATTCCATAATACGGGATAAGTAACGGGTATGTTGTTTTGCAGTCAGAATTGCTGATATCCTTTTTTAAACTGTACCTTAAGTTCTTCCTTTGTACTTAGTTCAGTCAGTTCATCTTGTATTATGACATTCGTTTCTTCTATGTCGCCATATGGGTTAATTATCCACGGTGGTATTACCATAGTCAAAACGTCCTCAAACCTAGTTTCAAAATTTGAATAGAGGGCATTTTAATGTTGAACGTAGGTTGAAACGTCGTCTTCTTGGCAGTTTGTCTGTGACAAATTAGGGAACTGGGAAAATTCGCCCCGTCCAATA
>OX063268.1:5960318-6047818 GCA_944039245.1 Nebria salina
GCGTGTGTGCGTGTGTGCGAGTGTGCGAGTGTGCGTGTGTGCGAGTGTGCGAGTGTGCGAGTGTGCGTGTGTGCGAGTGTGCGTGTGTGCGAGTGTGCGAGTGTGCGAGTGTGCGTGTGTGCGAGTGTGCGTGTGTGCGAGTGTGCGTGTGTGCGATTGTGCGAGTGTGCGTGTGTGCGAGTGTGCGTGTGTGCGAGTATGCGAGTGTGCGTGTGTGCGAGTGTGCGTGTGTGCGAGTGTGTGCGAGTGCGTGTGTGCGAGTGTGCGTATGTGCGAGTGTGCGTGTGCGAGTGTGCGAGTGTGCGTGTGTGCGTGTGTGCGTCGGTGCGAGTGCGTGTGTGCGAGTGTGCGTGTGCGAGTCTGCGTGTGTGCGTGTGTGCGAGTGTGCGTGTGTGCGAGTGTGTGAGTGAGTGAGTTAGTGTGAGTGAGTGAGTGAGTGAGTGTGAGTGAGTGAGTGAGTGAGTGAGTGAGTGAGTGTGAGTGAGTGAGTGAGTGAGTGAGTGTGAGTGAGTGAGTGAGTGAGTGAGTGAGTGAGTGAGTGAGTGAGTGAGTGAGTGTGAGTGAGTGAGTGAGTGAGTGAGTGAGTGAGTGAGTGAGTGTGAGTGAGTGAGTGAGTGCGTGAGTGTGAGTGAGTGAGTGAGTGTGAGTGAGTGAGTGAGTGTGAGTGAGTGTGAGTGAGTGAGTGTGAGTGAGTGAGTGAGTGAGTGTGAGTGAGTGAGTGAGTGTGAGTGAGTGAGTGAGTGAGTGAGTGAGTGTGAGTGAGTGAGTGAGTGAGTGAGTGAGTGAGTGAGTGAGTGAGTGAGTGAGTGAGTGAGTGAGTGTGAGTGAGTGAGTGAGTGAGTGAGTGAGCGAGTGAGTGAGTGAGTGAGAGTGAGTGAGTGAGTGAGTGAGTGAGTGAGTGAGTGAGTGAGTGTGAGTGAGTGAGTGAGTGTGAGTGAGTGAGTGAGTGAGTGAGTGTGAGTGAGTGTGAGTGAGTGAGTGAGTGCGTGAGTGTGAGTGAGTGAGTGAGTGTGAGTGAGTGAGTGTGAGTGTGAGTGTGTGAGCGAGTGTGTGAGCGAGTGTGTGAGCGAGTGTGTGAGCGAGTGTGTGAGCGAGTGTGTGAGCGAGTGTGTGAGCGAGTGTGTGAGCGAGTGTGTGAGCGAGTGTGTGAGCGAGTGTGTGAGCGAGTGTGTGAGCGAGTGTGTGAGCGAGTGTGTGAGCGAGTGTGTGAGCGAGTGTGTGAGCGAGTGTGTGAGCGAGTGTGTGAGCGAGTGTGTGAGCGAGTGTGTGAGCGAGTGTGTGAGCGAGTGTGTGAGCGAGTGTGTGAGCGAGTGTGTGAGCGAGTGTGTGAGCGAGTGTGTGAGCGAGTGTGTGAGCGAGTGTGTGAGCGAGTGTGTGAGCGAGTGTGTGAGCGAGTGTGTGAGCGAGTGTGTGAGTGAGTGTGTGAGCGAGTGTGTGAGCGAGTGTGTGAGCGAGTGTGTGAGCGAGTGTGTGAGCGAGTGTGTGAGCGAGTGTGTGAGCGAGTGTGTGAGAGAGTGTGTGAGCGAGTGTGTGAGCGAGTGTGTGAGCGAGTGTGTGAGCGAGTGTGTGAGCGAGTGTGTGAGCGAGTGTGTGAGCGAGTGTGTGAGCGAGTGTGTGAGCGAGTGTGTGAGCGAGTGTGTGAGCGAGTGTGTGAGCGAGTGTGTGAGCGAGTGTGTGAGCGAGTGTGTGAGCGAGTGTGTGAGCGAGTGTGTGAGCGAGTGTGTGAGCGAGTGTGTGAGCGAGTGTGTGAGCGAGTGTGTGAGTGAGTGTGTGAGCGAGTGTGTGAGCGAGTGTGTGAGCGAGTGTGTGAGCGAGTGTGTGAGCGAGTGTGTGAGCGAGTGTGTGAGCGAGTGTGTGAGCGAGTGTGTGAGCGAGTGTGTGAGCGAGTGTGTGAGCGAGTGTGTGAGCGAGTGTGTGAGTGAGTGTGTGAGTGAGTGTGTGAGTGAGTGTGTGAGTGAGTGTGTGAGTGAGTGTGTGAGTGAGTGTGTGAGTGAGTGTGTGAGTGAGTGTGTGAGTGAGTGTGTGAGTGAGTGTGTGAGTGAGTGTGTGAGTGAGTGTGTGAGTGAGTGTGTGAGTGAGTGTGTGAGTGAGTGTGTGAGTGAGTGTGTGAGTGAGTGTGTGAGTGAGTGTGTGAGTGAGTGTGTGAGTGAGTGTGTGAGTGAGTGTGTGAGTGAGTGTGTGAGTGAGTGTGTGAGTGAGTGTGTGAGTGAGTGTGTGAGTGAGTGTGTGAGTGAGTGTGTGAGTGAGTGTGTGAGTGAGTGTGTGAGTGAGTGTGTGAGTGAGTGTGTGAGTGAGTGTGTGAGTGAGTGTGTGAGTGAGTGTGTGAGTGAGTGTGTGAGTGAGTGTGTGAGTGAGTGTGTGAGTGAGTGTGTGAGTGAGTGTGTGAGTGAGTGTGTGAGTGAGTGTGTGAGTGAGTGTGTGAGTGAGTGTGTGAGTGAGTGTGTGAGTGAGTGTGTGAGTGTGTGAGTGAGTGTGTGAGTGAGTGTGTGAGTGAGTGTGTGAGTGAGTGTGTGAGTGAGTGTGTGAGTGAGTGTGTGAGTGAGTGTGTGAGTGAGTGTGTGAGTGAGTGTGTGAGTGAGTGTGTGAGTGAGTGTGTGAGTGAGTGTGTGAGTGAGTGAGTGAGTGAGTGAGTGAGTGAGTGAGTGAGTGAGTGAGTGAGTGTGTGAGTGAGTGAGTGTGTGAGTGAGTGAGTGAGTGAGTGAGTGAGTGAGTGAGTGAGTGAGTGAGTGAGTGAGTGAGTGAGTGAGTGAGTGAGTGTGTGAGTGAGTGAGTGAGTGAGTGTGTGAGTGAGTGAGTGAGTGAGTGAGTGAGTGAGTGAGTGAGTGAGTGAGTGAGTGAGTGTGTGTGTGTGTGTGTGTGTGTGAGAGAGTGTGTGTGTGTGTGTGTGTGAGAGAGTGTGAGAGTGTGAGAGTATGCGAGTGTGAGAGTGTGCGAGTGTGCGTGTGCGCGAGTGTGCGAGTGTGAGAGTGCGAGAGTGCGAGAGTGTGTGTGTGTGTGTGTGTGTGTGTATGTATGTGAGTGCTCTACAGCCCAAACGGCTAAAAGGAAAATTATGAAATTTTATTCCGACCGGATGTGCATGTTTACTTTAGTCATTTTTTGCAGTTTCTGAAATTATTCAAGAACGCTTACAGCTACAGAAAAATTGTTATAGTAAAAATTATAGATATCAGCATTTTGTACAACTTTTATTTGAACCTTTTTTCTCAATCGGTCTCGGAAACTTGAAAATGGCTCTTGAAATTTCTTCATATTACATTTAATTTTACATAAATCGTATCATCTGCGCCTGTCAATTGTTTATCAAAAAAAAAAACAAAGCAGACTTAAATAATTTGAAGTTTGACATTTTATATTTATTCAATGAAATATATTTAGCGTAAAAGTGTTCCAAAGGTCAGAACAAATATTATAAATTAGAAAAATAATGAAACTACGATGTGGTTTAAACCATATTCGTATAAGACAGTTCGGTGCATGACACTGCAGATGTTTTCAAATAAATTCTAACTAATTTTGCTGTAAGTATTATCGTTTTTGAGTTATGGCAGACACATCAAAAACTGAGTAAAAATGCATTTCCAGTTGAAATATTCTTTTCGAAAATAGGAAGTTTTCGTGCCAGGCATATACAAATATTAAATTTAAAGTTTCATAATTTTATCTTCAACCGTTTATGATATAGAATGCATACGTACACACGGACACACACACAGGCATACACACAGACACACACACACAGAGACACACAGACAGACGTCATCCCAAAAATTGTCCGACTCGATTCAGAGAAAATCAAAAGATATATTTTCGTTAAAATCTGGAGATCTAAATTTTTCCTGATTACAATACTTATACTGCGTGTAAGAAAGTAAAAATTAAATTACTGCCATGGTATGCCAAATCATTTTAGGTTTTTTTATGTACTTGTGAGCTTACGCAAGAGTTCGTTACTGACATTTAATGCTCATTTTAGGGTTTTAAAAATCATTATCTTGACATAGAAATTGTTATTATGTGTTTTATATAAATTCTAAATATTTATAATATTACTTATTAAATTACAGGTACACCTGGTTATCCCCAATCTGGTTATCCACAACAAACTGCTTATCCAAGTTATCCAGCTCCAGGGCAACCAGTTGGTTATCCTCAACAACAAGTAGGTTATCCACAACAACAAGGTGGTTATCCACAACAAAGTGGCTATCCACAGCAGCCAGGTTATCCACCCCAACAACCACCACCATCGGGTTGGTAAATTGTCTAGGCTATTTGTTATTTCAAGCAAAATGAATAACAATGGTATTGGTATTTTAATTCCGTTAGTGTAAAATTTGTTTGGATTTTCGGATATCTTGATTTTAATCTTTCAATTATTATTTTTAACCAGCAAATTTAGCTTCTATTTTGAAATTGTTTTTAAGGGTTGTTATGAAACGGAATTGTTAAAAGTTGAATAAAATTGCAACGCAGTAATTTTGTACGCGAAGTTTATTATTACAAATATGATTAATAAATAATTTTTCATTAATATAGTTGAATGGTTCATTTATAATATATAATATAAAACATTTTATTATGTGTATTTTATTTTAACAGTCTAGTTTAGTGCCTAAACCTGTATAAATATTAAAAATATATCAATAAAATGTAATTTACACAATTTACATTTTATGTTGCAATTTATTGTATACTGGATTACATATGTACCTGCATTTTACTATTATGAAAGGAAAAAACATTGCATTGTTTTGCATACGCTATATTAGAAACAATTATTGCCGGACATTTCTTGGTTTTGCAAATTAGTAATGACCAATTTGTTTTACAATTGTGCTTAAGCTAGAATTAATGTTATTTATGGCAACAAAATAAGTGACTAATACTACTATGTCTTTGTCTTTGCAATACATCTGATACAATAAAATTCAAAAATATGATGTGGAAATAAATTATTTTACAAATGACTATTAATGTTCAAAATAAATTATTTTCATACGTAAGAGATTGTTAATTTGTAATACTCAATTTTGGCGCCCTCTATATCTTTCTTAAATATATATATATATATATATATATATATATATATATATATATATATATATATATATATATATATATATATATATATATATATACATCTTTTATAACCGATTTTTATGTAACTGACATTCAGTAAAACTTATAAGATGTACAATATACATTGGTAGTCCTTTAACTTCTAATTGTGGCAATGTCGGTGACTATTTCTAGTCATCTTGTCGGGAATTTGCTAACTGACTTCTTTTCTGTCGTCTCTGCATAACAGGTATGATGACGATAAAAACATTGCTATTGTTAGTTAAATTTATTAAGTAGGTCATGTATGTTACCACGCTTTAAGCGTTTTTTTAATTTTCACTGTCAGCAAATTACTTGCTCAAGTATTTGGATGCGCACGTAATCTGTTATAGAATTTCTCACTGAAGTTTTTGATTTCTTCTTTTACTGTCACTACGGAGAGATCGCGGTGAATTATGGCATTGGTGACGAACCATGGTGCATTAAGGACAGAGCACAGCACTTTGGACTGAAATTTCTGCAGAATTTCAATGTTATTGTTACTGGCAGTACTCCATAGTTGAATTCCGTACGTCCAGACTGGTTTGAGAATAGTCTTGTAATATAAATTAAATACGAGAAGTCAGTACCAACTCTACGTTCACTAAAATATACTCCATACATTAGTTAAAAACAGTAAACAATAGATGGGACTACTAGTATCTTATTTTTGATATAAAACTAACATGTAAGCAGAATTTTGTTTTCTATAGAGAGTTGTGATTTGCGGCCTATTAAGGGGGAAACGGTTACTCGTGGAACAAAATCGATAAGGATTTATAATCTACATTAAATTAGCACCGTAATATCGTATCCGAATTTTGAATTTCGCATTTTGAAAAGAATGGCGGCTATTTGAACTTTGGGGTACGAATTTGACGCAAAAATGGAGCATAAAAGTGGTTCCCAAGTAAAATTTAGAAGCAAATTCAAAAATGCCGTACGATATTACGGTGCGTTTTTCAATTGCGCGTAAATGACACAAAAAATTACGGCAATCCGATGAAAATTGTGGGAGATACCGTGCACGCAAATTTGAAAAATACTGTTTCGAGATAATCGCGTTTAACACTAGAACGGCTGGAACTTTTGTATACCTTAAACGGCTAGCAGCAGTCATTGAAAAATCCAAACACTTATCGCAAAAACATATATAATTAATTATAATTCATAACATATGACTTGTTGATACGAAATGATTGAAAACTTTTTTTTTTTTGTATGATATAGTGTATACTATCGTTAGCAATATATTAGAATACACGGAATCACAGCGTTTGAGTAATCTAAGATCATATAAAGTAACAAATAAACATTTTCTCTTATGATTGCTGTATTATAATTATAAAGTAAAGCCAACGTGTACCATTTGTAGAGTAGATAACTCATTCGCAATTCACGCAAATAAGTTTTTTGACGACAGTAAAAACGCACTGTCCGCAAACGTATTTCTTACACGAATCACATATATCTCGAGTTATTATTATTATTGCAATTCTTAATTTGACATTGCTTACGAACGCCCTTATTGATGCTTTTTGGTTCTTCTTACTTACGAGATCTTTAGAAAGTTCCTCAGCAAGTTTCAGATTCAAGTCAAGTAGGTTGTAAAACACTTGAACAGGTCACCTTCGACATGCAGACTTCGAAGAATACAATCCAGCCATCTGATCTGCTACATCAACTCCGAACTTTTTTGAGTTAATAAGTCACAGTTTCGGGAAGCTTTTTCTCAACACTCGAAACATTCACTGAGGAATGGACTGAACTAAGCACAAGAACGTTCTTATGCACTTTCCCTTGGTACACAGTCAACGTGAAGTCATTGATCGTCAAAACTTTTGTATCATACAAGGGATAACGCGCGTATTTAACTTCTGCCGGTATTTCTTTTCTTGAACGATTCATCGTACCTACGAGACTCGTGTTGCGATCTTTCAGCTTTTCAGCAAGTCCGACTGATGTGAAAAAGTTTTCCATCATTATGTTACGTCCCTTACCGAGGTACGGATCAACTAGTCGAAGGACGACATTTTCAGACACGCTCTGATCATTCGGACGAGAAATGTCTTTCCCCAAGTACGGAAATACATTCAGAATATACTTCGAATCGATGTCCACCGCGAGCCAAAATTTGATTCCAAATTTATCAGGATTGCCAGCTATGTACTGAGTAAATGGACATCTCGATTTTGTGGGAAAGAGTTGCTCGTCCACTGTGATATCAGCGCCAGAAATGTAACATGCTGTGCAATTGGCGATGAAGTCGTCCCAAACATCAGAAAATAGCGCAAACTTAACTCTAGTTAAGCGATGGGATCTTGTAGACATCAAATCAAATCGTAAGAATCGAATAATCTCTTTGAATCTCGCGCGAGACATTGTGTCGGAGTAGAAACGAATAGCCCAGAGAGTAGGGAGAGATGGATCTTAATGTTATATACCTTCAACAAGGATTTATTTCATGGTTTAGTTTACGCATAAACCACGGAGGGCCTGTTTTTTTTTTTAGGTAGACAAGGATAGGTATACTTTTACTTTCCGTGTTTCCACGAAAAGCAAAAGTATCAAAGATACCTCTAAATAAAAAACATTTTTTAAACAATACAAATATTTTTACTAATTCAGTAAATTAAATTTTACATAACATACACATATTTATTTACTAATAATATAAGAAAAATATTTTTATTATTAAATATTAATAATATTTGGTCCTTCACTCGAATATGAATAGTTTTTTATAAAGATTAAATTAATATTAATTCGGCAAAACTACCATTCATTATAGATCTAAGTGAATTGGAAAACAGATATTTGAACTGAATCTTGACATTATAAGAACAATTAGTTACTCCAAGAGCACCATATGACTTTTCACGATTACAGTACTTACTTATTGTATACAAAATAAAATAGAAATTACTTAAAAATGAATACTCTGCATATTTATAATGTATCATTCATATAGAAATCTCCAAGCAATAAAGTGATACATTCCTGATAAATTACATCCACATAAACATGTGCTGGTAGGATAGAGCGCAACCGCGGATTGTTGAATTTTTCCAACTATATAAGTGCTCTGACTATCGGAAAACTTGCAAGCCGTTCTTCTCTATCAAAGCGAACAGGAACACAACAGTATCGTTTTGGTAGGGCATACTACGAACAAATTATTAAAGACTTCATTTCAAAGTTTTACTATTTATTTGTGATTTAATATTTACATGCCAAAAAAAGAGATTTCTCGAAAGTAACAACCTCACAATGCCAATTCAAAACGATTAAAAACACACACGTTAGATAGGTATATAAGTTAATAAAAACGAATGACAGTTCATTTATCTATTATGCAATGCAAAATGGATTCCGATACACATACTAAAATAGAAATAAATAATTTTTTTAAATATACAGTAAAAAATCATCTGAAATTTAATTTGATTAGATAAATAGCAAGCAAATATATTAAATATATTTAACATTTAATCCTTTCAAATTTTTACTATTTTATCGAATACCACGACATCTCTTAGTTAGTGCGTCATTTAGAAAATTTAAAGATTACTGCCATAAACTCTCTCCATTGGTGGCTATGTTTCTTCTAACTCCCCCTACTCTCTGGAATAGCCCATGTCTCAGACCACAACAAATCTACTGGGATCCCTTTTGCACCGCTCGCTTCACGAACAAACGATATCGCAATAAAGGCCTCCAACTCTTCTAAAGACACTGACCACGTTTCGTCACCGAGAACTTCCCGTGCCTTAATATCCGTACATAATTTAATATGACGAAGCATGTGTTCAGAAACAAGAAGCTTGAAAGAACTCAGCGCAGAGTCGTCATAAACGTTCCGTTTCGCATGAGAAGATGGACCAGGTCTGGCGCGCAGAATGTTAAGGGCACCTCTTCGTCTGACAACATTTTCCTCTGATGCCACTTCTGTCTATTTTCTTCCGTTCCTCGTAATATCGCTGCCCACTGAGGGGATAGTCCGGTTCCTTTTCCAACGGTAGAATTTCTCAAGGTAGAAATGAGGTTCTGCAACTGGGGCTCCTGTATTCTGTCAGGATCGGGATCAGAACTAATCGAGCCTCTTTCTCGCCCTCGACCACGTCCGCCTCGTCAACGAATCAAATTTAAATTAGAGATTAGAAAAATCAAAACAAAGTTGAATTTCAATTCAAAAAACAAAGCATAGGATTTCCACACAATACATTTTTCATTTTGATAATTGTACACACATACCTTCACTTGCATTATTATCAGGTGGGTAGTCGTGATCCGAATCACTGGTGTCCGAATCTGTTTCTACGTCGGGGTTGAAGTCACTCTTGGTTTCACAATCTTCATCTTCCGATACATTTTAGGGAATATTTTGTCCCTCAGAGAAGGTCTGACACTGCGACGTGCTATATGGTGCTATAATGAAACCACTAACGACAATGAACGGCTGCAAACCGCCCAATGCAGCTTGCGTAATGCTTGTTTGAACTCGCTTCTGCGCGATCCCTGTATTTTCAACAAAATCGATCTTTAAAATATGGTTTTACATCGTAAGAAACATTAATATCGGTTTTAATGAATAAAACTTCTTTTAGAGTTATTATTAACACGTTTTTGCATTTTTAATATAACCAGTCAAGAAGACTGCATCTGGCCGTTTTAGGTAGACCATGACTTATCTCCCAATAAAATTAATCTCATTGAATTATTGATCTGGAACCTTATTCATATTACTAAAAAAATAACTGACTTAAATTGTCAAACAAATCGGTAAATAATTGCACACACATGACAACCTTCAATTTCAAAAACAGCTCAAATGACTGCTCCGGCCGTTCTAGTGTTAAAGTTTTGACAAGTTCCCATTCACTCGCCAATGTTGGCCGTGGCGGAGATGGCTCACGCTAGGTGTCGCCACGTAAAACTATAAAACCAGCTTCTCGCTGTGAATTGTTGTTGTTGTTGCGATTCTAGGAAATCGGCTATTTCACTTTGAATAAAAGTCCGGTTTGGGTTCTAACATACAAAATTATATTCTACACATTCCAAAGTATCTTTTAAGCGCAAAGAAAAATTCGATTTTTGAAACGGCCAAAGCAGTATTCCCCCTTAAGGGGGTAGTACACTCTGACGGCATGAAAAATTGGTGATTTTTGCGATTTTTTTTAGTGTAAATAACAATCCATGGTTAAAATGGAATGCATAATTTTAATGCTTAAAATCTGAACATCAAAAATTAAGATTCAATTAGTTTTCGACTGGTGTAGTTAATAATAAATAATTTTTTTTTGCAGGATTGCAGTTGTTGTTTGCGAATTAGTGTCGGGAGTGGGATAGGCGTATTGAAATAAACCGTTGATGTGGCTTGTGAGAGAGTTTACTCTAGACTTCCTTTTACAAGACTGATGGTGGGAGTGACAAGCTGCCCCTCACCACCACCATGTTATCACCAACCAGATACAATATATACATTAATATTAAACAGCAGTCAATGTATTTAATTTATAAAAAAACGCTCAACGTTTTAACAAACACTGTTGTCATCATCAGGAGAATTTTTTTTAAAAGTTATAGTTTGTCATTATAATAAAATAGACAGTCATCTAGTTAAAATATTATATACACATTATCTTCACCGTAATTAAAACAATAAATAAATAAATAAGTCATAAAATATAAAAATTATCAGATTTTTTATAAACAAACATATTTATTGTTTTACGGTGAAGATTATGTGTATATAAAATTTTAACAATATGACTGTCTATTTTATTATAATGACAAACTATAACTTTTAAAAAAAATTCTCCTGATGAAGACAACTTTGTTTGTTGAAACGTTGAGCGTTTATTTATAAATTAAACACATTGACTGCAATCCTGCAAAAAAAAAATTATATTTATTATTAAAAATAATTTTTTTTCATTATGATCGGGTAACTGCTGTGGCCGCTATTCCAGGTGCAGCTTGACACCTCCATCTGATTGGCGGGCAGGATAGAGGTCGAACTATTGTAGAAATAACAAAACAATTTTTTTCTGTTATTGCCAGATATATTTCCCGCCAGCGTACGTAGGATTTCTTTTTTTTTTTGGAGGAACCGTTTTTAAGATAGAATGCCCGCTAATTTAAAAAACATAGTTTCGAGATAATCGCGTTTTAAACGGACGGGTTCTCCAAGCGCTCGCCTAAATGCGCTTGGAGCGCCGCGAGAGGGTCCATTTATCGGCCTGTAACTTTGGAACGGAGTGTTTGCCGAACTTCGGATAAATTTTGCTATAAAGTAAACATTCTAAAAAATGTGTTAGGCCAATAAAAAAAAATTGATTTCTTGAAATTTCCAGAGTGTACTACCCCTTTAACCAGTACATGCGACTGTATTTCAAGCGAAGTTGTTTTCTTTTTGTCCAAATGTGTTTTTCCATTTTAAGCATCGATCTAAGTGCATGCTTAGGTATATCGCTTCTTTAAGGGGGAGTATTTTCATAATTGTGACAAAACTACCTGATGTTAGACATTTGCGGTTTTTGTCAAAATGTTTATTCATCTTTTTTTTACAAACTGGAATTTTTTCAACATATAATATTACAAAATGGCGGCTCCGGGAAGTAATGTTTTTAAAATAAATGTTATCTGCGCGAGGGATTCAAGCTGCAATACGTCACCTAGAAGCATAAAACCAAAAATACTTAGAGTTTACACTCCAAGGAAGCATCTATAACAAACAACATGAAAAAATTCACGTATAGAATAAAAATGGCGGCCTCTTGAAAATAAGGTACAGTTTTGTCGCATGATTTTTCCACTTTGGCCTGCTGAGAAAAATCGTTAATCATCCAAATGTTGTAAATTTATAGGTATAGATGCCCGAGAATTCAATTTCCTTTTAGACAGTCAAAACGCGAAGTCGATCGGTTGAACGGTTACAATTCGCGCAGATTCGAAAAATCTTGTTTCGAGAAAGACGCGTTTGAAGCTTGGACAACTATTTTTCCTTCTACAAATTGAATAGCTCGATCAATGTGTCCAATAATAAAGGTTTTGGGGGTCGCTAAACACGAATTTGTGGTCGGATTTGAAAAATTCAAAATGGCGGATCCAATATGGCGGACCAAAAATAGAAAATATTCATCAATGTAGATGAAATTTTAAATATAAGGCTTTTTGAGGTCGCTGAACACGAATTTGAGGTCGGTTTTGAAAAATTCAAAATGGCGGACCAAAAATTAAAAATATTCATCAATGTAGATGAAATTTTAAATATAAAGGTTTTTGGGGTCGCTGAACACGAATTTGAGGTCGGATATGAAAAAATGAAAATGGCGGATCAAATATGGCGGACCAAAAATTGAAAATATTCATCAATGTTAATTTGAAATATAAGGCTTTTTGGGGTCACTGAACAATAATTTGAGGTCGAATTTGAAAAATTAAAATGAACTAAAATTACAATTAATCCGCGATTCCGGCTGCATACAATATCCCCTCTTCTTCCTCTAACTCAATGTTTTGCTGGAGCTGCTCTACCCGGTGGGCGATGGCCGCTGCTCTCGCCGCGATGCTCATAAAATTCGGCGTTGTTGATCCGGGTGTTGTCTACCGCTTTGGCGTAGTTGGAAGCTGTGAAGCCGACGGGAATTCCCAAGGTGTTCATATTCCGCAACACACTCCGCCATCCCTCGTTGAACACATTGGCGGCGATGTATATGGCCAGCGCTCAGGACAATGGTCCATTGAAAGCCGTGTAGCGAAGGAACTAATTCACCGACCGCCAAATAATTTTAACCAAATATTCTACACACTTGTAGCATTCGATTTATGTAATTAAAAAAAATCGATTTTTTGAAAAAAATTATAGAAATACTCCCCCTTAATATAGAAGTACAGGGTGACACTCGGGAACCGGACGAATTTGAAATAAGTGTTACACAAAGAACTTGCGAGATAATAAGGTCTTATTTACATCAGAATGAAGCTTACACAATGTCATTTACGATGTGTATCAAGTATGGAAGATAATGTCATCTAGATGGTGTCCGTCGCGTTGGATACAGTTTTCGACCCTCTTCCAGAAATCGTCCATAGTACGCTCCAACATCGCTCGTTCAAGAATCATGATTTCCTGACGAATGGCATTCTTTAAGTCGTCCAAATAACGAGGCTTGTGAGCATACACACGAATCTTCAAATACTCCCGCAGAAAAAAATCACAAATTGACAAGCCTGGAGACCTTGGAGGCCACGGCACATCTCCAAAACGTGAAATAAGTTTGCCTGGGAACATGTTGCGGCCAACATTAATTGATGCGTTGGTAGTATGTGCCGTGGCGCCATCTTGTTGCATTACTTGGATTTATTCGTTTTCTGCGTAGTTCTGGCATTAAAAAAAAATTTGGATCATTTGAACGTAGCGGTTAGCATTCACGGTGACGGTACGTCCCGCCTCTTGAAAAAAATAGGGACCAATAATGCAATTAGGGCCAATGGCACACCACACTGTGACTTTTGGAGAATGAAGAGGTCGTTCATGGATATTTCGTAGATTGTCAGAAGCCCAGTACCTGAAGTTCTGTTTATTAACTGTTACATTTAAATGAAAATGAACTTTGTCGCTCATTAGAAGCTGTAAACCTAAATTGTCTTTCAAAATCACTTGCATTCTCGTAGCGAAATCCAAACGAGCTTCAAAATCTCTTTCTTTTAATTGCTGAACAATCTGTAGTTTGTAGGGGTGGAATTTTTAATCCTTATGCAAGATTCTTCTAACCGATTCCTGATTAATGTGCTTCTCAATTAATTGTTCTCTGGCGGACCGCGAAGGACTTCTGATGAGCGACTCTATGTTTTCAGGGGTTCTTACGGTACGTTGTGGATCTTGTGACTATTTCTTCATTATACTGCCAGTTGTTCTTAAATTATTGACCCATCTTATGATGGTGTTGCGAGACGGTACAGCTCTTCATCGAGCTATATTAAAATGAATGCGAAAAAGCCGATGTGTGGTTATCACTGACTCACCATTTCGGATAAACGTGTCGTATGCAAACATTCGATGTACTACTCTCCACTGCTCCATTGTTACTAAAATGGCACAACACTACTAAGGTAGCATTATCGCATTTGACCTCTTCTAACCCCGGTAAGCCCCGTACTATGCGTTCCAAAAACATCCGGTTCCCGCGTGTCATCCTGTATCTGTTGGAAAGATATGATTTGAGGATTTAATAGTAATTATTTGGCAGGATTTTTTTAATTTTAAACAATAACCCGATGTGTCAGACTTTATCGAAAGCTTGACTTATATTTAGAAAGGCAGCTGAGCAGTATTTTTTCTTTTCTAGATTTTTGCGCATTTCGTTCACGACTCGGCGGATTTGTTCAATCGTTGTGTGTTGCGTACGAAAGCCGAATTGGTGGTTTGGAATGATGTCATTTTCTTCTAGGACTGGCTTTAGATGCTTAAGCAATAACTTTTCGAATAGTTTGAATAGTTATAGGAAGGAGACTGATGGGTTTGTAGGAACTTACTTCTTCGACAGATTTATATCGTTGCTTGTTTAGCAGCTTTTTTACTGCTTTTATTGCCTGGTTAAGGGAGTCTTTACCTAACATTGGTCGAAAAAAGCATGTTTTTCAATAATTTTTTTCTCGGGTTAGGTAAATGATAACAACTCCGGGTTTTGAGCAGTATTGTAATCATGAAAAATTTCGATCTCGAGATTTTAACGGAAATATACGTTTTGACCTTCCCTGAATCGATTCCGACTATTTTTGGAATGACGTCTGTGTCTGTGTGTCTCTCTCTGTGTGTGTGTGTGTGTGTGTGTGTGTTTGTGTGTGTGTGTGTGTGTGTGTGTGTATGTTCTCTAAGATTTGCATATGCCAGAGGTGTGCACCTTCTATTTTTGAAAAAAATATTCAAAGCGGAAGGGCCTGTTTACTCTAGTCATATTTTGCAGTTTCCGCAATTACTCAAAAATGGTTACAGTTACAGAAAAATTGCATGGACAAAAATTAAAGGTATTTCTATTTAGCACAACTTTTGTTTGAATATATTTTCCAAAAAGAGTACTGTTTTAAAAATAAACTTCTGCTTATTATATATATTTTTGCATAAATCGTATCATCTGCGCCTGTCAATTGTTTAACAATATAAACCTGAATAATTTGAAGTTTGACATTTTATATTTATTCTAAGAAATATATTTTGTGTAAAAGCAATCTAAAGGTTAGAACAAATATTATAAATTAAAAAAATAATAAAACTACGATATGGTGTAACCCAAATGCGTATAAGAAAGATCGGTGCATGCCACTGCAGATGTTTAACTAATGAGTGATGGAGGTTTTTGGCGATGTGTTGTAGAGATACAGTGGTGTCGATGTATTGCTGGATGAATCGTCGAGTAATTTCTATGTGTTTCTTGCCTTTGGTAGTTTTTCCTTCGCTGGTACTTTTCAACATGAGGATTGCAGACTTGTTGTCGACGAATAAAGTTGTCGGCTTCATTAAATCTAGAATGTTCAGTTCACTGGCCAAACGACGTATCCGGCAAGTCAATTGAAGCAACTGCAGCTCGGTACTCGGCTTCGGCAGTCGATGTTGCGACCAGTCTTTGCCGCTTGGAATACCAAACGATTGGTCCTCCTCTCAATATGATGACTCCGCTGGTTGATTTCCCTGTGCTCGAGTTTCCTCCATAATCTAAATCTGAGTAGGCTACGATCTGGTCTCCGCCGTTGAAGAATATTCCCAGATTCTTGGTTCCTATGAGGTACTGGAAAACTCTCTTTATCATTTTCCAATTACTTGTTCTGGGGGCGCTGCTGAAACGACTCAAATAGCTCTCAGTGAAACTTATATCAGGTCGAGAAATTGTAGACAGATAAAGCAAGCTTCCTACAGCTTCTCGATAAGGCACATGGTCCGGAAGAGCTTGGTCGTTTTTGAAGTTTCCTTCTTCAGTCACTATCCCACGTTCAATTGGAGTGAACGTAGAATTACAGAAGTCAAACTGGCTGATGAAGATTCCTTCTGTTTTCTTTTCAATTTTCATTCAAGTACGACAGCTCATTTGAGAATGTTTTGTCGTGGGTCAGTTCGAATTTACGACCTAGTTTCTTCAATACACGTATTATTTCGTCTTGTCTGGTACCTGCAATTAAACCGTCTTCTACGGAAAGAGCATTTATTATACTTTTGACTGAATTATAAAAAATACAGGGGTCGTCGTCGGTGCTAGTGAACTTTAGAGTATTCAAAAACGTAATTATCTTCTGGTTTCAATTTTTCGGGGATTGCTTCAATCCGTAGATACTCTTTTTTAGCTTGCATACTTTGTTAGTTCCGTCAGTGAATCCTTCGGGCTGTCGCATATAGATTTCCTCTTTCAGATCGCCGTAGAGGAAAGCAGTTTTTACATCGAAAGTAATCATTTGAAGATTCTGTGAGGCTACCAAGCTGAGTATCAACCGAATCGATGTGTAACTGGCGACTGGACTAAAGGTTTCTGAGTAATTCACACCTTCTTTTTGTTCGAATCCTTTTGCAACTAGACGAGCCTTTAATGTGCCATTCTGCTTCTCGCGCTAAACCTAGCGACATGTCAATGGTTTTATATGGTCCGGTGAGTTGACCTACTCCCACGTATTAATTTTTACTAGCGATTCGAACTCATCTAGCATAGCTTTTTTCCATCCTTCGTCTTTCAGGGCTTCAGTTGCTGACAGATCTTCAGCTTCACCAATCATAGCAAGATTTGCACCCCGTAGGTTTTTCATGACGTAATCCAAGTATCTGACTGGTTTTCTCAATTCCCGACGGTTTCTCAGATTAGGTCCTTGTTTCGGGTCTTTTATGACGTTTCCGGTGTCGCGATCGTCCTTGCCCTCTTGTACTGTGTCTGAATTTTCATCATCTGTGTCCTCAGGGGATTTTTCGTCTTCTGGCTTATCATTCTCGAGGTTATCGACTTCCAAAGAACCACTCTTGGTTCCAATTTCCTCATCGAAGATGACGCTGTCAGAGCAGATAACATCACGTTTCTCAGGAATGTAGACTCTGAAACAGGGTGAATCGAGATCGTATCCTACGAGTATCCTGCTCTGTGACTTCCTATCCATTTTCTTTCTCTTGTGGCTCGGGATTAGTACAAAGCACTTACAGCGGAAACTTTTCAGTTTATCGAGTTTCACTTGACGTCCGAACCACAGTTCAGCCGGAGTTTTTCCTTCGATGCTACTTGTACCAGTCTGATTAATTGTGAACACAGCGTAGCTCACGGCTTCGGCCCACAAACTTTCACTCAACTGTCGCGCGAGTATGACCGTACAGCTTCAACAACAGTTCTCATTTCACGTTCAATTCTGCCATTTTGTTGTGGCGAATAGGCGTTTGATTTAATGTGAAAAACACCTAGGTTTTCTAATATTTTCCTGGTACTAGCATTTTTTATCTCGGTGCCATTGTCTGACATTAGACACTTGACTTCTCTACCAAACTGGTTTTCTGCCATATTAATAAATACCTCCAGCTTCTCAATTGTCTCATCCTTTGTCTTTAAGAAATAAATAGTCCTGAAGTGAGTGAAATCGTCCTTCAGTAACAAAAAATATGTCGCTCCCCCTAATGATGGAAGATTCATTTCACACAAGTCGACATGGATGATGTCCAAAGGGAGCCGTTTTGGTGTTGGTTGGGTGAGAGATATGATGTTGCTTGCCATAGACACAACCTTGGCAAACGTAATTATTCCAGTCATCCGTGAAGGCAACATTATTTTTCTGAAGAATTTTTTTTACTTGTCTTATGTTTTGGTGAGCTAACCGTTCGTGCCAGATTCTCAGCGAGGCTGTCAGTAGGCAGGATTCAGACTTGTCGGGTCGAAACATCATTCTTTATAATTTTCCATCACGTCTGGCCATTGCAATGACTTCCTTTCGATTCGCGGACTCAAAAGTAGATTGATCTGCATTTGCTGTCTGTCGATATCCTTTGTCGAGCATCTGGGTTACCGAAAACAAATTAAACATCAATTCTGGTACATAGAGTACGTTTTTCAGCACCACTGGGCTCCAATTCTTTCCGTTGTAGGCCTCTAGCTCTACTTCGCCGACTCCAACTCCATCCAGTATAGTAGTATCACCTATCAGGATCTTCGAAGGTTCATCCAGTTGTTCGAAGTTTGACATCCAGTCCCTATGAAAAGTCATGTGCTGCGCGGCAGCACAGTCCTGGAACCACGAATTTTCCCGGTCCTGATCGGTGCTCATGTCGTCCATCTTGGCTGTGGAGAGGCTAATGGTGATGAGTGCTCAACGATTGGTCTGTTTACTGATATTCCCGTCTGACCCTCTACTGCTTTTTCTGGTAGTTGACTGTTTGGGACAGTTTCTAGCAAAGTGACCTTTTTCGTTGCACACATTACAAGGATAATGATTTTTGCAATAGGTTAAATATTTTTCACACGGTTTGTTTTTACAATATTTCTTTACATGAACTTTCTTACCGCATTTAAAACATTCGACTTGTGTACCTTCTTGCGAACTTTGACAGGTCCTTGTGATGCGTGAATTTCTGTTTTGTTTCGAGATCAGCGGGTTTTGACATGTCCCTTCCGATTCATTTAGCCTGTCTTCTTGAAGTCTCAGTCTTTCCATCAGCTTGTTGAGATTATAATTAATACTGGCATTGTCCCAAGGGGTCCGGAAATGATGAAGTTTCGGCGGCAGTATCCTTAGGATTCTTGTCAGAACCCACCCTTCCTTGATCTCTTCACCTTCGGCTTTGAGATCCTCTGCGAGCTGTTGGATCATCATGCAGTTTTCCACTGCTGACTTACTTGTATCGTATCGAAAATTAAAGAAACGTCGCTGTAGATCTTCAATTGTTAAATCAGACTTTTTTCCGTATAGCAATTTAAATTTTTCTACCATTTCATTCGCGGTTTTACAATTCGCTATTTTGCTTGCTACGTTACTGCTAACGTTGAGACCTATGAGAGCTTGCGCATTTAAATCCTTTTTTGACCATGCTTTGACCGCGGTGTTGGCTTCAGAGCCTTCGGGTTGTTTCTGCGTGCCTGAGGCTATAGTAAATAAGTCTTTGGATTTCAAGGTCAGGTCTAGCTTGAATTTCCAAGACACATAATTTACGATGCCTAATGCATCTTCAGACAAACATTCTAACTGATTTCTAATTCCATCCATATTGACAAAAAAAATTGATTTCGAAAAACAGTTTGTTATAAGATTGTAACAACCCTGACTAACAAACTCGCCTAAGATCTCTTGTTGCCACCACCACATATTAATCGTCATGTGGAAACGCACGTGGGTCCTTGTTTGGGAGATCGGTCGCGTTACAAAAGTATAGCACTCTTAATCAACTTAATCGATTTATTGTGAATGTAAAAATATAGAAGTATTAATCTTAAAACTACTTACGTGATACCCTGACGGCAATCTACACCACTCTACCCTTACTTCTTACAAAAACCGCCCGAAATCTATCTATCTCTTACCCCCTCTATTCGAACCTGAGCCTTTAGCTTGGGGTGCGCGACTTGGGTTTTAAGTTTTTCCCTAGCCGTTCGGTGTAATTCTTCGGTGGTATTCCCAGTTTGACGTGATCAACCCGACATCTATTTACCTCGGTAGTAGCTGACTGTGTTGATTTGCAACCAGCAATCCGGTGGACTGTGATGTCGGTACGACGGTGTCGTCACGTTCAGGGTTGTAGACCGTCTTGCGCGTAATGTTCGGAATAAAGGGGGGAGTGTTGAATAATTGACTGATTTCTCTTCCTCTCACATGAAACACAGAGTGACCTGTGGTGTTGTCACTGTTTCTGCTGGCTCGGAAATGTTCACATTTTCCTGCAACTCCAGACCTTTGCTGTGGTGTTCGACCTCAGTTGAACTTCTTTTACAAGAAGTGGTTGCGCATTTTACGTATGAAACATAGCTTATTATACATACAATAGCCGTTAATAGGAGACCTGTAATCACATAAACTAATCTATTCGTCTTCTTTTGGTGATCTTCTTCATCTAGTGTTCGGATCAGTTCTTCAAGATCTTGCAAACGCACACCTTGATCCTTGGGGTCGGTGATACTATTTAGGATTTCGCTAACTCTGGCTCGATTTACCGGTGTCTGGAACATAGGTGATATCGCAGTACCCTTGCGGCCTGTAGTTACTGACCGTGGCATATGGAACTGGGGAATATTTGGCGTTGCAAACGTATCTCCTAGTTTCGAATCGGGTAGCAGGATATTTCCTGAAATTACTAATTGGCAGTGGGGAATCCAAGTATCCCGTACCGTTAATAATATGAGTTTGTGGAGCGCCATCCGGGCATTGGCTCTTAGCAGTCATCGGTTTTGGTACGCTGTAGATCTAGCGTCGGTCGCCATAAGTCTTGATGAAGACTGTTGTTGGGTTGTTAATAATCTTCTTGACACAGAGAGCGTCAGCGGCGTCTTGATTTCCATTGTATAGTGCGGAAAGGCACGAGTCCTTGCCGAACTGTATAGCATGGTGGGCGGGACATACTTTTTGGAATTCTCCCCGACATCTCGCAAGGTCGTTAAATCAAAATTTGCGAATCTTCGGCCGTTCGTACCGGTGAGCTTCGTGCCCGATAAATTTTAAATTTCCTATCATTGTTTACTAAAGGGAAGCGTGCGAATATACGAAAACCCGATTCTGCGATTGCGGTTCGCGTATAGGCTGTTTCGTAGAACTCCGCGATTCCGTGTTGGTCGACATTTCCGACAAAGCGTAATCCGGCTGGTAATTTTGATCTAATATGCGAAAGTATAGTGAAAAGTTCGCTGGAACTAATTTTATAAGGACTGAGCTTATGGCTCGTAGCAAGATTTAAAGCAAGCAGGATTTGATCCAGCTCATTCTCTATTCCGGATAATATTGAATTAAATATGCGCAGTGTCGCACCGATATTTAACTGCAACTTTACTGCGGCTGCATACTTAGTGAAGTGTGTAGCATACCCTGCATATTCTGACTTTAATTCTCTTAGTTCTTGTTGCAAAAGGGCCGCGACGTTTTTTAAGCTGTTTATTGCTCCCCGATTACTTTTAGCGAATTCATATGAGGCATTTATGATGGATACTTGAGCTTTAATTATGTGTACAATTTTAGATTGCTGCGTCCCTACTTTCGCGATTTCTTTATTAATATGATTTAAATCGTCATCGTCCGCGTTACCAAAAATAAATTTTATCAGTTTACCACCTGCATTAATCAGCCCTCGAGCTGCACGTCGATTATTCGGGTGTGAGTGTAAGGTCTCGATTTCTTCAATCTCCCGTTTCACACCTGCGATCCGTTGGTTGAGTATCCCAATTTCTTCGGTGGCTGCTTCTAGGGCTCGGTCACTTTCCAGTTCTTGGGTCTAGCTTTGCTGGACCTCATCCTGAAGGAGCACTATTTGTTTCCCTAAGTTATCGATCATAACTTTGAAATCCGACACATTTACATTGACCGCTCTCGTAAACTAACACAAGTCCTCTTGTTAAATCTTCGGTCGAGGTGCTTCTACTTAATACTATTAAGGTAAATATGATTATGATGTGGAACATGTTGATTTTGTGCCTGAAAACATAATTATTATTATAATGCTTTACGCAGGACGCGCGGGTAGTCTGCTACTGGACCGCGACTTCGTGTATGTACTCGAGGACGTACATCGTGAATATTATCTGGGTCAGGAATAACGGGAACTGGATCATTTATAACGTTTGCCATTTCGAGGTGTGGCATTATAAATAGGGGTGGTGTAATATTTCGCTATATTTGTTTCCCTAATTTACAACACTCGATTTTAAACTAAATAAACGCGCTGCCACCAGTGGATTACCGGGTCCACACCGTTTAACTATGATCCTAAGTAATTAACTCGCCGAACCTAGGGCTCGTGGATTCTTGTTTGGGGGCTTGCCTCGAGTACCAAAATGCATAAGCTCAACAACCCTCTTTCCAACACTTACCTCGAACCTGCGATTTGATGACGATTCCTCAACTCTATTATTCGATCGGCAATAATCCTCGGTCTGGTCTCACCGCACACTCTGTCTTTTCCACTTGCACTTTTGATAAGGGTAATTTAAATAACTCATAAAATGCCGTTCGTTTATGCCCAATATATATATTTAAAAGAAAGAAAAACAACAAAAAATGAAACAAAAACCCAATATAATAACAGATAAAAACAAACAATCCCCAACTTTATTACAATAAGCTACTCTTAGTCTGAACACCATTCACTCCGCCCGTACCTCTCCGGTTTTTTTTTTATATTCAAAACTCTCGATCGTTTTCCCTTACAACCTCCTCCGCTCGAAAATCTACCCTCACTGTCTCGTTAACTTTCCTATTTTCCCCACTTAGCCGATATCTCCCAAGTCCCGTTGCTGATAGTACTTTTACAACAACAAAACTTGACCCTTGATTTGAGTGAATCATGTTGGACCAAGATACGTGAGCCTTAAATCTACAACACAACATGAAAAATATTTACTCATTCTTCGTGACTCATTATGCCCTTTTCAGGAGCAACCAGTAAATATTATTCGGACTCGACAATATACCAAGATATCAAATGTCAACAACGAATTTAAATTTACAATGACTAATATCATTATAACACTACTTACGCCATACAATATGAAACATAAAAATAATGATTACGCGCTTCTTGTTATATTGTTCCGTACCTTACAAACCTTAATTTCTAATATAACACAATTATATAATGAGAAAAAAATATATTAATAATACGTAATGTGGAACATTACAGTGGTCTTGTTGCGGGATCTATTGCTTCGGCATGTGCGATTTTATCTTTATCTTCGCCGTGATTAAACAATTTCAAACGATCAGCATGAGTTACGTACTCTTTTTTGCCGTTGATTTCTCTAACTTTAAATACTACCTGACTTTTTTGTTCAATTACACGGTAAGGACCCTCCCAAGGTCTCTCGAGTTTCTTTGATAGCCCTACCGTGTTACTCATATTTTTAAGATACACGCGATCACCTACTTTAAAGGGGGGATTAATTCTTTTCCGATTTTTGAACTCATTTCTGGTATTTGTTGCCAACTCAGTGGTTTCCTTAACTTGCTTGAATGCTATATTCAGACGACTGATCATTTCCGAGCTATAATTATCGTCGATGTTATACATAATTCTACGTGAGTTAATAATTTCTTCATATGGTAAGTCCATGTCTCGGCCGTGCAATAAGAAATAAGGGGTTTCTCCGGTGGCGCTATGTATGCTGTTTCTATAGGCCATTAGGACAAATGGGAGCATTTCGTCCCAATTGTGTTGGTTTCGCTGAATGATATGTGATAACATATCGTTTAGAAGTCTGTGAAGTCGTTCTATCATACCATTGCACTGGGGTCTATAGCTAGTAGTGCGCAATTGTTCGATCTTTAGCATGCTACATGTCTCTTTAAACGTGGCGGACATAAAATTACTTCCTTGATCGGTCAACAGTTGACGGGGAGTGCCATGGCGAGTAATTATATGTTCAACGAAAGCTTTTGCAACCGTATGCGCTTTTTGATCTGGCAGCGGTATTGCTTCCGGGTATCGTGTGAAACCGTCTTGAAACGTTAAAATATATTTATTTCCCGTATCAGTCGTAGACTAAGAGGACTACTATATCCATGGATACACGTTCAAAAGGGTAATTCACCGCAGGAAATAACTGAATAGGGGCAGGTTTTTGGTGTGGTGATGTTTTCCTTTCGTTACAGGACTTACAGTTATCACAGAAGGTCTTTATGCTTTGATTCATTCCTTCCCAGTAATATTTACATCTAATATTTGCTAAACCTTGCATAACCTTTATGCCCAGAGAAAGGTAAGTCGTGGTATGAAGTCATTACTTTCGAAATTAGAGACGGTGGCGTAACGATTCTACATCCGCGGTCGTTAGGGTCTATTCGAAATAATAGCTTATCTTCATCTAACTCATATATGGGGTTAAGTGGTAGTGTGTTAACAATTTTTGTGATTAACGGATCTTTATTTCGCCCGGTAATAAAGTGGTAACGGTTTAAACACGGTTCGCAGTTTACTGCCGATTCATTATCTACATATGCTACCGGTATTCTACTTAGTGCGTCCGCATTACCATTTAGTCTCCCTGGTCGGTAAATAATCTTGAAATCATACTCAGTTAAAAGAAGAGACCAGCGGCTCAACCGAGAACTTGAGTCTTTTAATTTAAGCAGCCATAATAATGATCTATGGTCGGTAATAATTTTGAATCGCGCTCCCGCTAAATACACCCGATAATGTTTGATTCCCCATATTACCGCTAAACATTCTTTCTCTGTTGTGCTATAGTTAGTCTCGGCTTTGTTTAAATGCCTGCTAGCGTAAGCTACGGGATGTAGATGTTCTCCGTGCTTTTGACTCACGATCGCGCTTATTCCTGTATTAGAGGCATCTGTTTCGAGAACAAAGGGTATTGAAAACTCAGGGTACTGAAGAACCGGTTTTTGACATAGAGATTGTCGTAATTCATTGAATGAATTATCTGTTTCGTTGGTCCACTCGAATTTAATATCTTTTTTCGTTAGATTGGTCAAAGATTTAGACAGAAAGGAGAATTTAGGGATAAATCTTCGATAAAAACCTACTAAACCGAGAAAAGCTCTGATGTCTTTGACTGTTTTGGGGGTGGGGTACTTGTTAATTATCTCTATTTTATCCGGACATGGTTTTACTCCCGTATCGCTAATCACATAACCAAGACATCTAGCTTTGCGTGTTAAGAATTTACATTTACTCGGTTTGAATGTAAGCTGTGAATCTCGCATTCGACAAAAAACCTGTTCGATTTTATTCAGATGATCATCGGGACCATTTGAATTAAAAATGATAATATCGTCTAACTACGCTGATACGTATTCGTTAGTTAATCCGGTTAGCACTACATACATGAGGCGTTGCCACGTACTAGGACTGTTGGCGAGGCCAAAAGGCATCCTAACACACTCATAATGACCATCCGGTGTCGTAAAGGCGGTTTTTTCCCTATCTTTCTCATCAACTAACACTTGCCAGTATCCGCTCGCCAGGTCAAGTGTCGTAAATAATTAAGCATTTCCTAGGCGATTTATCGTCTCATGCAGGTTGGGCAATGGAAAATAGTCGCGTTTTGTTACCGAGTTCAGCGCGCGATAATCTATACATACGCGGATGTCGTTTTCTTTTTCTGTGTTTTTCTTTGCTACCATAACTACTGGGGCAGACCATGGAGAACTCGAAGGCTTTATAATTCCTTCATTTAACATGTCGGATATTTTTTCGTTGAGTATTGCGCGCTGCTGGTGCGGTACTCTGTATGGCGCTTTTGCTATAGGAGGTACTTCGTCTGTCATTATACGATGTTTTATGACTTGTGTGTATCCTAGGGTCTTATCGTTTGTTAAAAATACGTCCCGATATTTTAAAATTAAATCTTCCAGTTTTGCTTTCTGGCTTATATCTACGTGTTCTAAATTAAAATTATTTAAAAATGTCCTATCCGTATGCTTAAAATTATCGTAATTAACAAAATTCCTTGGGCGGCTATCAACACCATTTTTATTTGACTTTACGGGGTATACTTCTTCAGCGTAACCTACTACTGTCCTTGCTTTAACTACTATATTTTTTTCCGATACATTTACTAATCTAACGGGAATCTTTTCTTGTGCATTTACGAGTACTCGTGCTGTTATTACTCCGTGAATTTTAATATCTACCGGTTCTATTAAAATACTGCAGTCAGAGTTCCGGATACTCTGTGTCACGAGACAAACACATGCCGATCTAGCAGGAATCTCAACGTCCTCATGCAATCGAACCGCAAAGTGGCCATCTTTATTGTTCGGAGGTGTTGCTACTCCTTTAGCATCTGCAGTGTTCTGCTTAATTTTTTCTGTTCCGAGTGTTACCATGTTCGGGAATTTTCTACCTTCGTCCATTAGACACACAGTGCCTAAGGCATTATAATAACTACTGATTAATTTCGTTTGCGTTTGCCCTAACTGTAGTACATTTCTTCCTAAATCTATTATAGCTTCGTAACGCTCTAAAAAGTCGCTCCCCAGAAGCCCGTCTGCCTGTATCGGTAAACTTTTTGCGCATACAATGCATTTAATCGAGAATTTCCTATTGTTTAATATAAAATTTACTTCCGTACTACCGCAGATATTTTCATCCTTTCCTGAAATTCCCGATGTTACTGTGTTTTCTACTTCTTCAATGTTATGCCCTCTCACCGCGGTTTCCTTTACTAACGTTACTGCCGCGCTAGTATCTACTATCATTTTCGTACAAGTACCTTCTATATACATTTCTATTATATTAGAAGCCGTGAATTTAGTTTGATATTGAGATAAATGAGGTATTACGTGTTCCGTTAAGGGGAGGTTCTCCTCAACTTGGCTCAAATTCAGCAAACTTTGAGAATTTATTGTGGAAGAATTAAAAGGAATAAGAACTTAGAGTTTTAACTTTTACATTGGTCCATTTTTGTGCGTTTTTCCAAAGTTTTTACTATCGCAAAATGCAAAATGGCGGCTTAAAAATGGCGCCTTTTCTGGACCTATGCACTTGAAATGTACCCGCACAACTTGGTACATACAGCTCTTTGTAGTGAACTGAAATCAAAAATTATAAAAAATTATTACAACGTATTAATTTATCTATGACATATACCTAATTAGAATAAATTTTGACCAAAATTAGCCAAATTATGCGCATGTTTAAAAAAAATGCAATTTCGGATACCCTTTTTTTCACTTTGGCCCCTCTTAAAATTTTTAAATCACATTTTTGTAGGCTTATATTAGGTATAAGGCATAGAAAAAAGTATATTCTTTTTAACAGATATAAAATTAAGTGAATCGAATAAATGGATCGAGCCCTCTGCACGAAGTTGTGGTGAAAAATGTAGTTTCGAGAAAAACAAGTTTAAAGTTTTGACAAAGTTTGCCTTGAGATAACTTTTTTGTTTGTAGAGTTATCATGACAATTCTCAGTTCGTGTAAGGATTCTGGATCGCTGATTACGATTTTGAAGTGAAATTTAGAAAATAAAATATGGCGGATCTAACATGGCGCATGCAAAAATATTTGCATCTACCAATTTGAACCAAAATGTGTATATAAAAGTAATCATGGTCGCTGAATGTAGATTTGTCATTCATTTATCAAAATAATTGATTAAAAATCCAAAATGGCGGGCCAAAAATACTTTGTTTCAAATTTTAAACAAAATTTGCACTTATTCATATATAAGTGCCATAGATATAAAAATATAGATACTCACATCAGGATCTATTTGGCTATTCTTGGGCCGTACAGGACGCCTTCCTCGATTTCGAATCGCTCACGATCGATGTGCTCTTGTATACGTTGAGCGAGGCGGGCGTTTCGTGCAGCTGGTGTAAGTCGTCGTTCAGCTGTCAAGATCTTCTCGCAATCGGCTCCAGTGGAGTAGCGGCTGGTCTCTATGCCAATACTGATTGCCATTGCTTTCATTATCTTCAGTAACGATGACCTCCCCTCGTTGAATAGGCACGAAGCAATGTAGACAGCGATTTCGATTGTTCTGCTTCCACAATGCAGGTGCTTTGGCGCCAATTTCCACACTGTAGCGTTGAACGACTCATTGGAGTTTTGCGTGTTAGCTCCAACGCAGCGTTCAAGCAGGTCCAGGTTCGATACTGGACAGTCATATGGGTCCAAGTCAACGAGAGCCTTGTAGGTTTTTGTGTCTCCGTCGCCGATATAATTTCTATATTTAACATTTAGGAGATTTTCCGATCGCAAGAACATTTCGCGCACGCCGTCCACCTCCATTTTACCCGCACTCCCGATGTGATTCACAGTGCAGTTGTTGAAATGTTTCTCGAACCATTCGTCGTACTCGGGCGTCCCTTGTTTTGATGCCTGATTGCAGCAGGCTTGACAGTAAGATGATTTCACATTAATATCCAAAAATTTGACCGTGTATTTGCCGATAAGCGAGACGAGACCAAACAATGACGAAAATCCTCGTTTCTTCCACGACCCATCCCCGGAAACAGACAAGTGCGTCGGCTCGTTCCCAGCTGCAGTGTTGGCTTCGATTTCCTCGCGTACGGCCTTATTTTGCACCACTTCAAATACAGTCTTCGCTGCGGCGTGCAAATTGTCCAAGAAGTTATAATACATGTGTTTGCTGAACGAGTTTTTTATGTCCAGCAGGAAGCAAAAAGTCTTCACGCTCTGTAACCCTCACCCGAGAACTCGAAAAGCAAATAAAAGTCGCCGGTTGATTTCATACACTTTTTGCGATATCGGAGATGCCCATATCTCGCGTCTGTCGCACGAACAGTCCACAATCAGTTTGAAAGCCACGCAAGGTCCCGCCGTGCGTCCGAACGTCACTGCACCGGAACAGGACTTGCACACAAGAAGCTCACTCAACGCATTGAACACCATCAGGAAGTTGCAAATGACGCAGCTGGAGTTGGCGTCAATGTCCACATCATTGTAGTCGGCCTTTTTGAGCTTCTTCACTGATTAACTGACGTAGTCCGCTTCTGCTTCCGCCGTATGTTGATTGCCTTGGAAAGCCTTTTTCCGAGTCTGGGATTGTGGCACTCTAGTTTTCGGCATTTTTTACGTAACCGACGATAAAACGTTAGCAAGAGTTCAAAACCTACATACGTGTAACGCAAACTACGCGGAATCAAGGTCGGCATGTGCGACAAACTACGCCGAATCAAGTTCCGCATGTTCTGCCAGCTACATTGTATTCCTACACGTAATGACATGCGTCACGGATCGGAATATCCTTTTGCGCACATGTTCTATACACATGAAGCCTTCATTAAATGAGAGAAAAAAAAAAGAAGATTTTTTCAATAAAGTTTAGGAGAACCTCCCCTTAAAGGCCTTAATGTTGATTTGGTTTAAATAATCTACATTTCTTAACTGGGTATTATTACTAACTCAACGCCTGGGGCATATTGGGGTTTCGAAAACTTGAAACACATGACTGAAGACGGGAATTTACACTCGCGTGAAATATGACCCGCTTGTCCGCATCGGAAACAAACACGTGCTATCTCATGAGGGTGTTTTTGAAATTCGTTTGGGCGAAAAGCTATATGGGGTTTATGAGAGACCCGGTATACCGTATTTGTGCGTTGACCATTATCCCTAAAGTTTTGGCGACCGTAATTCTCGTTATTTTGTCGAGGAAAGTTTGCATTTTTATTGCTGTGACCTTCATTTAACTTTTGTTGATTTACATCGTTGCCTTGAGATTGCGTAAAATGAATTTTAAGGTAACTAAAATCTACCTCGTTATTTAATTCCTCTTGCTCCGCGATTTCAACCGCCTTTTCAAAATTTACGGGCGTTTGTAATGCCGATATTCGACTTAATACCATTCGTTTTATATTTCGCTGAATACCATTTTTGAATTGTTCTACTAAATCTTGGTCTAACAACTTTATTTGAAAAGCTCTTTCAGTGGCAGATGAACTGAATTGAACAATTCCATCTGAGGCTACTTTTAGTAGAATCGCATAATTTCTCACGGTTTCGTTTGAATTTTGAAAACACCGAGAAAAAATAAGTCTAGCCTGCCCAACAATTAATTTTTTCCCGAACTTCCTTATAAATATTTCGTACAACCGCTCATACGTGTGCTCTTCTAATAGTTCAGGTTCCGTATCTAGATACTGACTAGCAAATCCGGTCAATTTCAATTTAGTAATCGCAATTTTTTGTGCTTCTGACCAATTACATGCAACCGCGAACTGTTCAATCTTTTTGAAAAATTCCCTAACTTTCTCATTATTACTACCCGAGAAACAAGGTATGGAATCCATTGACGTCATAACAAGTGGTTGGGGAATTGATGCTACCGATGCTTGAGAAGCTGGTAATGCCGTAGGAGGTACTACTGGCATTTTAAATTGTTCTTTCGGCCTATTTAAATCAAGGTACTAGTTTCTATCGATTGTAACTCGACACGTCTCGCTAATAGATTGTTATAATTGAACTATTATCCCCAAACTTATGTTTAAATCTACCTGCAATTCCTAATGCAACTTAAATTTTTCAAAAACATGAATTTAATAATCCCACCGCCGGCTACCATTGTAACAATCCTGACTAACAAACTCACCTAAGATCTCTTGCTGCCACCACCACATATTAATCGTTATGTGGAAACGCACGTGGGTCCTTGTTTGGGGGATCGGTCGCGTTACAAAAGTATAGCACTCTTAATGAGGTTCAACATATTCAACTTAATCGATTTATTGTGAATGTAAAAATATAGAAGTATTAATCTTAAAACAACTTACGTGATACCCTGACGCCAATCTACACCACTCTACCCTTACTACAAAAACCGCCCGAAATCTATCTATCTCTTACCCCCTCTATTCGAACCTGAGCCTTTAGCTTGGGGTGCGCTACTTGGGTTTTAAAAGAAGGGAACTTAGCGTCAGAGTATACGTTTCCTTAAAACTAACTTAAATTTAAGCGCGGTTATTCTTTACAAGATTAAAAATAAATAAAATGAATATATATATCTTATCTGACAATTGTAGATAATGTTTTGCCTGACGACCTTGATTTTTTTTTGACTGACGGTTTTTTCCTTTTAAGGATAGGGAATGCAGATTGTTTTGATGATCGTTACGAAATTTCTGGTGACCATTACGACAGACTTGTCCACGGTTGCATATCTGGGCCCATAACCTGTTGGAACTTGTGTACGTGTAGCTTCCGGAATCAAATAAATAACAATCTTCTGGCTGTAATCAAGAATATATTTATTTTATTAAACGGTATTTTTTTGGCTGACTTCAAATAGATTACTATAGTTATGCACATAAGATATTTTATTATATTTTATATATATTGAAAAAACAAAACAGTAACGATTATTTTTCAACACAAAAATAACAACAACTCGTGTCGTCAAATAATTATCCCCAACAGTTTCGGAACCGAGCATCACATCTATGCTGTGCTCTGCTATAAAAACTTTTATTTCTTGGCTGTGTTGTCCAAGATCATTGGTTTTTAAATATGGGCACATAAAATTTATAGAGAATTGAGAGCTCTATAAGTTCTATTTGAAATTTGTTCGATAAATAAACAGAGGGCATAATAAGTGACTTAAACCAAACTCAAAATTTCGACACCCTAGTTAAAGTGCTTGTTACTGAAATTCATCAAAATTAAAGCGTTATATCGACAATTAAAATACAAAGTGTTCACAAATGTGATCATTAAGTTGTGTTTTCGAATATAAAACAAAAATCAGTACTGATACCAAATAAATAAAGGTAAGTGGTGTAACGTATTATGTTTAACCTATGTTAAAAACCATCGTAATATATGTTAATATGTATTATATATTATAAGTAAGCCGTAGCGACGCGACAGAGTAATCGACTACGGATCTGCCCCAGAACAAGCTGAGCTGCTGGAAGAACTACGCAGACTCGGTGTCGAAGCATTCAAAACCTTCCGCATGCAAAACACCAAACGCCCTCTCTACGTAATCACTACAAGCAATACACATACACTTAAAAATCTAAACACCAACACTGACACAAAATACATATACCACATCAAGGTAGAGTGGGAGCGACACATCAATAAAAAAGCAATAATTTATTGCCATCGCTGCCAGCAGTGGGGCCACACTACAGCTAACTGTAGGCTCCGCCCGAAATGCTTGAAGTGTGCACAGGGCCACATGACTCAAACGTGCGTCAAAACCAAAGAGACACCAGCGACATGTGCAAACTGTGCAGGCTCGCACCCAGCCAACTTTTCTGAATGTCCCACCTACCTCTTCAAATTAAAACAAATAGAAGCAAATAAACCCAAGAGACCTACCACACCCCCCAAATATACCCTTCCCCGAATTACTGGAATAATCAAACCACCTTACAAACCCTGCCGTCAAAAAGTGATTTTCCCCTCCTTCCTGCCCCGAAACAAACTCTACCCAAACCTCAACAACCACAACAACCACAGCAACAACAACAACAACAGCAAACACCACAACACTTAGAAGACATTACAGAATTGTTTGCTGAGATGACAAAATTAAACGCTACAATAAACATAGCAAACATGCTGGCAGCCATAAGAGATTTAAAAAAAGCACTGACAAAAGCTAAAACAAGCAATGAACACTTCACTATATTCCTAAGTTTCGCCCAAAATGTACACACATACAACATTTAAACACAAAACAACACTAAGTATCTGTTTATGGAACGCTAATGGAGTTATGTGTAAGAGGGTGACTGGGGTGGTCACTTGTCCTCTTATATACTCGGGTTCTTGCCAAATAGACGTGTAGGGTAAGGATGAGAAAGGGGTCGTCACTAGACTACCACGGTGTCGATATAACGTAGTTGGTTATTATTAAGATTCCATCAAACAATGTGGTGGAACAACTGCCTGTCGTTGTCCACATAGAGTTCTTATATAGTCGGTCAAACTGCTGACATAACAATATGCGATATATTGTTATTTATACATTGCGGTAGGTTGACCCAGTAACTTCACGGAAGGTGATGTTACTATGCTGTCTCAGCATACTAGCATTTGCAATGCTTACATATGGGTAAGGTAGGTGAACTTACACACTTCTTACAAACACACAACATACACATTTGCCTACTCAACGAAACAAAACTCAAAGACTAGCAAATACACAATCTACAGAGCTGACCGACCACAGCAGGGTCAAGTACCCGCTGGGGGCGTTGCGGTGTTAGTCAAAAACAACATACCACACAAACTTACACCAAACCCACACACTACACTAGAAACAATCTAACACTTACAGACAACACAGTAATCTACGCTGCCTACAACAGCCCAATAAACAACTTCACATGCACAGATCTCACAACATTATTACACAAAAACAAAACACTGGTGATCGGCGATCTCAACGCGAGACACGCGGACTGGGACTGCATTGCAAACAACACAAACGGCAACACACTCAAATCATACATAAATATGTCGCTATCATACTACACCCAAACACCCCCACACATTACCCCAAAAACGGAAGTACGCCCTCCATCATCGACCTAATCATAAATAGAAATATTCATAACATCACTCGCCCCATATCATTACCCGAGCTTAACTCAGATCACAATCCAATCATATTCCAACTAACTAACCATCACATAGAAAACGCCACTAAAACAAACACATCATACAAACACACAAATTGGGCGCACTTCCGCAAAACACTTGACACGATCATCCCCATCAATAATCAAATACACACGACACACGACATCGATACACAAATAGAACACTTCACAAACCTATACCCATAGCAAACCGAAAACACACAAACAACATTAAAGTGAACCCACACAATCTTAACTTGCCACCACACATAACACAATTAATTAAACAACGCAATCACACCAGAAGACTATGGCAGAGGACACGCACACCCCTACACAGAATACACCTCAACACACTAAACTTATTTCCTTTCAATTCTCTCCCACTCTAACCAAACTTATCTATTCATACCTTACAAACCGATCCTTCACAACCAAAATTAATTGCTCACACTCAACCCCTAAACCTATCGTAGCAGGAATTCCACAAAGCAGTTTCTTTGGACCTAAACTCTCTAACCTGTACATTAGTGACATCCCCACATTCCCGAATACGTATACAGCCCAATAAGCAGACGACACAGCAATATACTCACACTCCTTCAGCACCCAAGTAGCCACAAAACAAACACAAATACACATAAACATATTAGAACGCTACTGGGACACGTGGAAAATAAAAATAAATACAAACAAAACCGAAACCATAGTATTTACACCCCCCTTGCGGGTGGGGGCTAGAATTCACCCGCAGCACCTCTGCTGGTCGTAAGAGGCGACCAATGGGCGAGGAAGGTACCGCGTTAAAAACACACTGTTCCATCTGGACTTTGACCGGAAGGTTAGTGAGCCAATCTTCTGCGGACTTTTCTTTCTTATTATTTTGCTCACCCGCGTGTTTGCCGTGCGTGGAGACCCGTATGGAAGGAGAAGATGATTCTGGTGGTTGAGCTTACACGCAACACACCTCTTTGGCTTCGGATTCTTGTGAAACGGGCGGTCAGATACTAACCCTATCTGACCAATCGGCTTGCCGTTACGTTCTGTGTACCGGTAAGGTGAGTCCCACGACCCTGGAGGTAAGTCTTCAGACGTTGGAGAGAGTGGCTCGCAGCGTTCTGAAGCTTATTGCCAGGTGAGGGGGACTATATCTCCTGGTTAGCCCTGGCGATCACGCCAGTTTGTGGTGTGACGTCCCAAATTGTGGCTCCGTGGTTGGTGGGGAGACCAGGAGATGAATCTTCCTATTTGTTTATGGCAACAAAAACAAAAACCCCGGGGGCCCGTCCCCCAAAAAGATCTCGTCCGTTATCGGACGAGGGAGAAAGTTTTCTGAAGGGCGAAAATAAATTTTCGCCCAAATTTCTTATTGTTAAAAGGACTGAAGAAGGAAAATCTATTTCTGAAGTCTCTTGTTTTGGCTTAGCGAGGTCCTTGAACGAGTTGGCTGGTGGAGAACCTAAATCCACCAAACGGTTACGCGACGGTACTCTTTTGGTTGAAACAGCTAATTCTTTGCAGACCAAGTCTTTATTAAAAGCGACAGTTTTATTTGGCATGCCTATTGTAGTGGAGGCGCACAAGTCCCTCAACTCATGTCAGGGCGACCTGCTATTTGTTGAGATGGACGAGTGCAAGCGGGAACTTGCAAGTCAGGGTGTTTTTGACTGTCGACGGCTTACTTCCAAGAGGAACGGCGAAGTTAAAAATACAACGTCAGTAGTTTTAACTTTTGGACTAGATAAGCTTCCAGACAGGATTAAGGTTGGGTTTCACAGTTGCTCTGTAAGACCATACTTTCCTTGACCAATGCGATGTTTTAAATGCCAGAAATTCGGGCACACTGCATCCCGTTGTGACGCACAGGCTGTGTGTCCACGGTGCAGTTAACAGGAGCATTTGGGCGAGGAATGTAAAGGTCCGGCCCACTGCGTTAATTGTTCTAGCAATCATCCTTCTTTATTTGCTGATTGTCCACGCAATCAGGAAGAAAAGATAATTGAAATCGAAATTATGGATAAGGTTTCCTATTTCGACGCCCGCAAGAAGTTCAAAACACAGACCAGTCCTGTCTTTAGCCGTTCTTTCGCCACAATCGCTGCAACTCCCGTTTTAAAAATATCCATTGCCGTTCAGACAGATGACTTTCCTTTCTCTAATATTTCTACAACTGTTCCAAATTTACCTTCTGTTAAAACTAACATTCCAAAATCTAAAGTTAATCAAAATTTAAAATCCAGATCGAATGCAGCTGTAAAAATCATAGACCAACCAAAATTAAAATTGACCGTTAAACCAAAGCAAAAAATTACTCATATAAAGACAAGCCCTAATTCTACGCCGAAATCTATTTCAAAAAAACATTCCATGGAGGTACGAGAAACATCTAGTGTTTCGAGTTCTTCCATCTCCAAATTTTCTCCTAGTAAGGGATCTCAATCTTCGAGATCCTCTTCTCCTATGGAAGTCACTAGCTTTAAACTTTCTAGGCCAGAGCGAGATAAATCTTCCACACCCAAATAATGCCTCCCATACTACAATGGAATTGTAATGGTTTCTACAGCCATTTTGAGGAATTTAAAGCTCTAAATGCCGAGCAGACTCCCTCTTGCATATGCTTACAAGAAACACATTTTCGAGACACCAGAGCTGTTTCATTACGAGGCTTCTCAGTATTTCGTACTGATGTGCCTACTGATGGCCAAGCTCGTGGTGGAGTAGCGATTCTGGTTCGCGAAAATGTGTATTGTGAGGAGATTACTTTGAATTCTGCATTACAAGCTGTTGCTGTCCGTGTTGCTATTCCTTTTCTGGTTACTTTATGTTCTATCTATCTTCCTCCAAACGACAATGTCGATATGCGTGATATCGTTGAATTGATTGATCAATTGCCTGCTCCATTCATTCTTATGGGCGATTTCAACGCTCATAATCCTGAATGGGGATCAGGTACGATTAATCAACGCGGTAGACGTTTGGAACACCTATTCACCGCAAGTACACATGTCATCTTAAATGATGGTAGCATGACACATTTTTCTGCCGCGTGGAGATCTTTCACTGCGATTGATATAACGATCTGTTCTGCAGCAATAGCTCCATTGTTTGAGTGGCATGTGCACTCAGACTTGCATCAAAGTGACCACTTTCCGATCATTCTGAAAGTTTTGCAGAACTCAGATTCTGATGCTCGTTGTCCGAAATGGGCTTTAAAGTGAGCAGATTGGAATCTGTTCTCGGAGTTGGCCGTATTTGGTGAAAATGATTTCGTTGACGTGGACGACCATGTTCGGTATTTCACGGATGCAATCAAGTCTGCTGCACAAGAGAGTATTCCTCTAACACCTATTCATTCTAATAGAATACCCGTTCCCTGGTGGAACGATGAGTGCAAGATTGCTATCCGAGAAAAACGACGTGTTTTTCGCCATTTCAGGCGATTTCCAACCACCGAGAATATGATCCATTACTTCCAAGCCAAGGCAAAAGCTAGAAGAATTGTTCGGAAGAGTAAGAAAGCGTCATGGCATTACAACCTCCACTCCAGTTTCTAAAGTATGGGAGAAGGTCAGAAAAATATCTGGCCGCTCAAAATCTAGCACTGTTTCTGGCCTAAAAATCAATGGCAATGTCATTACCTGTCGGTCTGATGTTGCTAATATTATAGCATCCACTTTCGCGGATACATCAAGTTCCAATCACTATCCAGCTGAGTTCCTCGCTCGATAATCAATCTTGGATCGTCAAAGTCTCAATTTTGTTTCTCCGGGTGAGGAAATCTACAATCTTTCTTTCAGCGTGGATGAACTTGAAAGTGCGATTTCAGATTCTCACGACAGCGCTCCTGGACCTGATTCTATTCACTACCAGATGTTTCGCCATTTGAATCCTGCTGGAAAAACATTTCTTTTACAAATGTATAATCGTATTTGGTTTTCCGGTATCTGCCCAACACCATGGCGTGATGCGATTATTGTACCAATCCCAAAGCCTGGAAAAGACAAAACACTGCCATCTAGCTATCGCCCAGTCTCGCTTACCAGTTGTGTCTGCAAGCTCATGGAACGCATGATCAACAGGCGTCTTGTTTGGTTCCTGGAATCAAATAACCTGTTGGATAACATCCAGTGCGGCTTCCGCCGTTTCCGTTCCACTGCAGACCATTTGGTGAGGCTTGAATCAACCATCCGGGTTGCTTTTCTCAACAAGCAACATATGGTAGCTTTGTTTTTTGATATTTTTACCGGGCCTATGATACCACTTGGCGTTTAGGTACTATGCGCACTTTACACTCCTGGGGCTTAAGAGGTAATCTTACCATATTTCTTGAAAGCTTTATTTCCCTAAGGAAGTTTCAAGTTCGTGTGGGAAATGACCTCTCCAACATTTTTACTCAAGAAAACGGAGTACCGCAAGGGTCTATTCTGAGTGTCACGTTGTTTGCTGTGGCCATCAACGGTGTTGCACAGTGTATTCGTTCACCTGTGCTGGGTTCCTTGTACGTGGACGACTTGGCAATTTTCTGCAGTTCTCGCAATATGGCTTCCATAGAGCGTCAGCTGCAGTTAACAATCAATCGTCTTCATACCTGGGCTATTGAGCAAGGTTTCGTATTTTCTGCGGCCAAGACAGAGTGCATTCACTTCTGTCAACGCCGTCACCTTCACTTAGATCCTGTTCTCTCTCTCAACGGTACTAATCTTCCATTTGTGGAAACTGCCCGTTTTCTTGGTCTTCTATTTGACAAGAAGCTTAACTGGCGTGCTCATCTTGTGGCTTTGAAGGCAAAATGTCGGCTTTCTCTAAATCTATTGCGAGTTCTTTCTTCCAAATCGTGGGGTGCCGATAGAATTTCTATGCTGCGCCTGTATCGGGCTTTGATACGCTCCAAGCTGGACTATGGCTGTATCGCTTACGCGTCTGCCAGGCCATCCGTTATCAAAACCATTGATACGATACACCATACTGGTATTCGTCTTGCTACTGGTGCTTTTCGTACCAGCCCAATACCAAGTTTATTGTGCGAAGCTGGCGAGCCTTCTCTGTATGATCGTCGCAGGCTTTTGACCATGAACTACACGGCAGCCATGAAGTCGAAACCATATCACCTGGTTTTTGACACTGTCTTTGGTCAACAGTTTGCGGAGATTTATGACAGAAGGGCTCGTTCGGTGGGTTCCTTTTCTATCAGATCTCGCAATACTTTTAGAGAGGTTAATTTTGAACTTCCTTCAACCCCAGACACTTCTTTCAGCCCCTTTCCACCTTGGACATTTTCCCGTCCGAATACCAATTATGCGCTTTCAAAGCTGGATCGATCCGCTACTCCACCCATTCTGTTCCAACGTGAGTTTGCTCGAATCATTGCCAACTATCTGCAATGGATTCGCATTTACACCGACGGTTCGAAGAGCAACGACAGGGTTGCATGTGCTTATATATCGGCAAGTTTCGACTTCACAAACTCTCGTCCGTATACACGGCAGAGCTGTATGCACTCTACCAAGCACTTCTCTATATTTGCAGACTCGCACGTAATTCTTTTGTTATTGTGTCAGACTCAATGAGCGCTTTGAAAGCGATTGATTCTTTGTACCCTAAACATCCTCTCTTGCAACAGATACAAGCAACCTTGATGACACTATCGTCAAAAGGGTCTATTGTGCGCTTTATTTGGGTACCGAGTCATGTTGGTATTCGCGGGAATGAAGCAGCTGATGCAGCAGCTAAGCGAGCTTTGTCCAAGGACACCATTGATTATGATCGGGTGCTTGCTGATGACCTCAAAGGTCATTTTAAGCATCTGATCATAAATCAGTGGCAGGAAAGGTGGAGTCATATAGTTTCTAACAAGCTTAAAAATGTTAAGCACAACGTGAGGTCATGGGATTCTTCCCATAGGGCATCCCGAAAGGAGGAGGTCGCTGTGGCGAGACTCCGGATAGGGCACACCTGGTGGACGCATGGTCATCTTCTGCGCCGTGACACTGCTTTGACAGTGGCGCACGTTTTGTTGGAGTGCTCCCAGTTTACCGAGCAGCGAAACAGGGCGGGTCTGTCACTTGACCTGTCGGTGGCCTTTGGTGATCATTCGACACTCATTGACAGGGTCGTCCTGTTCCTCAGGAATACAGGTCTATTTGCCTTTATTTAAAAGTGCTAGCTTTGTCATTAATTTTATTTATACACGTATTTTTTTTTAGCACTCAATAATATTTTACAATATCATTTATTTTTACAATTTTAAACCTGTACATTTTATTTATTTATATATACATTTATTAATATTTTACATTTAATAGATATTAAGTTTACAATTTTATTTTTACACAACAATTATTTAAAATGTTAGTTTCTTTCATAATATAGTTTATGGCGTGAATAGCCCAAGAGGCTGATACGCCTTTAAATTTTAATCCTACCTACTTACCTCCCTACCTACCTACCTATAGAATTTACACGAAAATTCACACACAGCAGATTATTCACACCACTCAAAATACACAAACAAAAAATCACACCTATAAACAAAGTAAAATACATGTACCCTTGTACAGAACACTAAGACACAACCAACATATTAAGCACGCAATATACAAAGCATCTTCCGTAATTCGCAACCCTTATCCTATCCTTGTTAAAAATAGCTCCCTTATTGTAAAAAATAAACTCCTCATTTATATATCAATCATTCGCCCTATCATCATGTATGCGGCCCCGGTCTGGTGTAACGCACCGGTCACCACCACACTACCACTGCAGTGCCATCAAAATAAATGTCTTCGCCTGGCGACCAGCTCTATAAGATACACACGCATTATAAAATTACACAAAGACACAAACATACCTAACATCCGTGATTACATCCAAGACACATCACAAAATTTTTACAAAAACACACAATTTAATTCAAATCCACTTATAAGAAACATCACACAAATTCGCGACAACAACACCACATGTAGACTCAAACACTAGCTTCCCTAACAAGACTTGCCCATATTTCATGAGGAGTTTTATGAGCAGAACACTTAACACTAACACATACAACAATACCTTACACAACAGAACACAAAACAAAACATCTCTCACACACACAAAAATGTACCATCAATCATCCATAATGTTTTGTTATATAAAATATAAATGATTTTAAATTAGTTAAGTTAGTTAGTAAGTTTTAACAAAAATAATTTTCATTATTTCAAATAATAAAATGGGTTTTTGGTACCTCCCTTCCCACAAATTACAATCCCCATACACAAATAAAAATAAAATTTATAACAAAGACAATCACACAATATTCAAGCGCACAACGCAATTACACACATACACAGATATACACTCCCCATGTGAGTAGGAGCTCTAACAAAACCAACCATGTTGTCCAAACATTAGTTTTAAAGAAATTAATGTAATTTAAATTAAAATAATAAAGCATATTGAAAATGAATGGCGTACAGACCCTGTGGTCAGGAGTTCTAGCCCGTACTCCGTCGTCTTTTTTCTGCTGTATAAAATTTTTTTATTGCAAATAAAATATAAAATATGATAAATTTTATAATACTTATTTAAAATTTTGTAAAATTTATATAATAGAAAATATTTTATTATTCCCGCTGTTTTTATAGCCTTTTATTAAATTTTTGGAGTCTGAAACACAACTATAAACAAAGTAATACAAATTAAAGCGCAACTTGCTGGCAATACCTACATTTTAAAATAATAATTACCATCTAAGTGAATGCTGCAATAGTCAATAATTTTATATTTTATTTACAATAAAAAAAATAAAGTCATACAGAGAAAAGAGCCGGCAGAGTACGGGCAAGAACACCTGACCACTGGGTCTGTACGCCATTCATTTTATTCTCAATTATCTTTATTATTTTGTTTAAAATTGTTACATTATTTCTTAAGATAACGTTTGGACAACATAATTGGTTTTGTCAGAGCTCCTACTCACAGGGGGAGTGTATATCTGTATTTGGGTATTATTGCGTTGTGTGCTCTAATACGTTGTGTTATTGTTTTCTGTTACAAGTTATAATTTTCTTTTGCAATGTGTTAGGATTGTATTTATGGGAAAAGGGGGACAAAAACCCATTTAACTTCACATGAAGTATTTTGTTAAAATTTAAAACTAGCCTTACTAAATTAAAATTAACATTTACATTGATGATAGATGTACATTTGTTGTGTATGAGATATGTTTTGTTTTGTGTAGTGTTGCGTTGTGCGGGTGTCGGGTGTTCTGCTCATGGAACACCTCTAGACATATGAGTAGGTTTTGGTAGGGTAACTTGTGTATGAGTTTACGTGTAGTGTTGTTGTCACGGATATGTGTGATGTTTTTTATAAGTGTGTTTGAGTTGAGTAGTGTGTTTTTATAAAATAGCTATGTTATGTCTTGAATGTATTCTCTCATGTATGGTATATTAGTGTCTTCGTGAAGTTGTGTAGTGCGGGTGTACCTTCCACCTGTTCGTAAGCATTTATTTTGGAGGCGTTGCAATTGTATTATGGTGGTGTTCGCTGCGTTACACCAAACTGGGGCTGCGTGCATGATGATGGGACGGATGATGGATGTGTATGAGGATTTCGTTTTTTTCTGGATAGGGAGCTGTTCTTAACTAGGAGCGGGTAGAGGTTGCTAATTATGGCGCGTGCTTTTTTTTTGATGCACGTGTGATGTGTGGGCCGTGTCTTAGTGTTCTGTGTAACTGTATTCCAAGGTATTTTACTGTGTTTGTGGGTGTGATTCTTTGATTGTGTAATACAAGTGGTGTGACTATTCTGTCGTTTGTGAATTTACGTGTGAAGACTATGGTTTCGGTTTTGGTGGCGTTTATGTTTATTTTCCGTTTCTTACAGTCTGCTTCTAATATGTTTATGTGAATTTGTTTATTGGCTACTTGGGCGTTAAATGAGTGTGCGTAGTTTGCGGTGTCGTCGGCGTATTGTGTGTGTATTTGGGAACGTGGGGATATCGCTAATGAAAAGGTTGAACAATTTGGGGCCAAGGACGCTACTTTGTTGGATTCCTGCTACAATAGGTTTAGGGTTAGATAGGGAGTTGTTGATTTTGGTGCGAAAGGATCGATTTGAAAGGTATGAGTATAGAAGTTTGGTTAAAGTAGGAAGGAATCGGAAGGATATAAGTTTGGCCATGAGCCCTACTGTCCAGACCGTGTCGAAGGCTTTTTCAATGTCCAGTAGGGCCATGACCGTTACTTTGTTTTGGTTGAATTGGGTCGCAAAAAAATATAAAATATGATAAATTTTATATTTATTAAAAATTTTGTAAAATTTATATAATAGAAAATATTTTAAATTTTATTATTCTCGCTGGTTTTATACTCTTTTATTCAATTTTTGGAGTCTGAAACGCAACTATAAACAAAGTTATACAAAGTAAAACACCACTTGCTGGCAATACCTACATTTTAAAATAATAATTACCATCCAAGTGAATGCTGCACTACCTAGTCAATAAGTTTATATTTTATTTACAATAAAAAAATAAAGTCATACAGAGAAAAAAGCTGGCGGAGTACGGGTAAGAACTCCTGACCACTGGGTCTGTACGCCAGCTCATTCATTTCATTTCAAAAGCCATTTATTTATTTAGAGATACATTATTTATATTATATTACTAATAACATATATTTGGAACACATGCGGGTATTTATAAGAGTTTCTACTCACACGGAGTGTACATCTTAGTGTGATTGTGTGGTGTGTGATTACAAATAATTGTGTAAATATCAGAATGTTATGATTTAATTACAATTTTTGTGATAGGATTGCTTTTATGGGAAAGGAGTTGCCGGTAATACCCATTTTAGATATCTTATAAACTAACTTAAACTAATATTTACAATATATATACAGGATTTTATACTTTTACTATTATTTTAATATTTTAGTTTATGCTTTGGTTGGCAACACCGAGACTGGTAATGCCCTCCCATGTGAACTATATATTTTTGGTTATGTTATTGTTGTGAATTTAATGTTTTTGTTTCAGATTCTTCAAGATGATTAAGTTCCGCAATTCGAATTATTATTTCAAAGCTGCGTATCCTTCTGGACGTACTCACGGAATATGGGAGAGTCTGATTGGGCAACTTATGTTTCAATTGTGACGGGGGTGTTGTGGTCGTGTATACGTTATGTTACAGGTAATAGTTTTGTGGTGTTTTTGAGTAGTGTGGAGTTTTATGATAATAGTTTTATGTGTTGTATTAAGAGTGTGAGGTTTGTTTGTGTGTATAGGTCTAGTAATTATTATGATTTGTGTAGGAAGTATTTAAGTTGCTCTATCTTACTCAGTATTTCATTTGCGTTCCAGAAGGACACGTTCTATATTCATATGCCTTACTCGTCATTGAAGAAGCTGAAGAATACCATCATCCTCTAGCTGGGATGCGTCCTCTTCAGCGTGGCTGCTAGGGCTTTTAGTTTATCCAAGGCTTGTTTTAGATTAATGTAAGAATTGATTAGATTCATAACGTCTGAATATTCATCTACGTTAGAAATTTCATTTGTTTCCAGATTTGTAGGTTGGGGTTGCTGTTCGGGTCGTTCTGTAGGAGGATTCGAACGAGGAAGGTCCGGATATTCTTGTTTCTTAAGTTGGGGAGGCTTAGCGCAATTGGATGGGGTTGGTTGGATTTGATTTTTAGACCAGGCGTTGGTAGGAGGGAGTGGTGCGAGAAGGTATGTATTGGTTTTGTTGATTTTGCTTTAATAAGGGTTTTTTGATTCAATAAATTTAATTTTTTGTTTATAGGTGTGATTTTTTGTTTGTGTATTTTGAGTGGTGTGAATAATCTGCTGTGTGTGAACTTTCGTGTAAATACTATGGACCAGCAGAGGTGCTGCGGGTGAATTCTAGCCCCCACCCGCAAGGGGGGTGTAAATACTATGGTTTCGGTTTTGTTTGTATTTATTTTTATTTTCCACGTGTCCCAGTAGCGTTCTAATAAGTTTATGTGTATTTGTGTTTGTTTTGTGGCTACTTGGGTGCTGAAGGAGTGTGAGTATATTGCTGTGTCGTCTGCTTATTGGGCTGTATACGTATTCGGGAATGTGGGGATGTCACTAATGTACAGGTTAGAGAGTTTAGGACCAAGGAAACTGCTTTGTGGAATTCCTGCTACGATAGGTTTAGGGGTTGAGTGTGAGCAATTAATTTTGGTTGTGAAGGATCGGTTTGTAAGGTATGAATAGATAAGTTTGGTTAGAGTGGGAGAGAATTGAAAGGAAATAAGTTTAGTGTGTTGAGGTGTATTCTGTGTAGGGGTGTGCGTGTCCTCTGCCATAGTCTTCTGGTGTGATTGCGTTGTTTAATTAATTGTGTTATGTGTGGTGGCAAGTTAAGATTATGTGGGTTCACTTTAATGTTGTTTGTGTGTTTTCGGTTTGCTATGGGTATAGGTTTGTGAAGTGTTCTATTTGTGTATCGATGTCGTGTGTCGTGTGTATTTGATTATTGATGGGGATGATCGTGTCAAGTGTTTTGCGGAAGTGCGCCCAATTTGTGTGTTTGTATGATGTGTTTGTTTTAGTGGCGTTTTCTATGTGATGGTTGGTTAGTTGGAATATGATTGGATTGTGATCTGAGTTAAGCTCGGGTAATGATATGGGGCGAGTGATGTTATGAATATTTCTATTTATGATTATGTCGATGGTGGAGGGCGTACTTCCGTTTTTGGGGTAGTGTGTGGGGGTGTTTGGGTGTAGTATGATAGCGACGTATTTATGTATGATTTGAGTGTGTTGCCGTTTGTGTTGTTTGCAATGCAGTCCCAGTCCGCGTGTCTCGCGTTGAGATCGCCGATCACCAGTGTTTTGTTTTTGTGTAATAATGTTGTGAGATCTGTGCATATGAAGTTGTTTATTGGTCTGTTGTAGGCAGCGTAGATTACTGTGTTGTCTGTAAGTGTTATATTGTTTCTAGTGTAGTGTGTGGGTTTGGTGTAAGTGTGTGTGGTATGTTGTTTTTGATTAACACCGCAACGCCCCTAGCGGGTACTTGACCCTGCTGTGGTCGGTCAGCTCTGTAGATTGTGTATTTGCTAGTCTTTGAGTTTTGTTTCGTTGAGTAGGCAAATGTGTATGTTGTGTGTTTGTAAGAAGTGTGTAAGTTCACCTACCTTACCCATAACTCCATTAGCGTTCCATGAACAGATGTTTAGTGTTATTTTGTGTTTAAATATTGTATGTGTGTACATTTTGGGCGAAACTTAGGAATATAGTGAAGTGTTCATTGCTTGTTTTAGCTTTTGTCAGTGCTTTTTTTAAATCTCTTATGGCTGCCAGCATGTTTGCTATGTTTATTGTAGCGTTTAATTTTGTCATCTCAGCAAACAATTCTGTAATGTCTTCTAAGTGTTGTGGTGTTTGCTGTTGTTGTTGTTGTTGCTGTGGTTGTTGTGGTTGTTGAGGTTTGGGTAGAGTTTGTTTCGGGGCAGGAAGGAGGGGAAAATCACTTTTTGACGGCAGGGTTTGTAAGGTGGTTTGATTATTCCAGTAATTCGGGGAAGGGTATATTTGGGGGGTGTGGTAGGTCTCTTGGGTTTATTTGCTTCTATTTGTTTTAATTTGAAGAGGTAGGTGGGACATTCAGAAAAGTTGGCTGGGTGCGAGCCTGCACAGTTTGCACATGTCGCTGGTGTCTCTTTGGTTTTGACGCACGTTTGAGTCATGTGGCCCTGTGCACACTTCAAGCATTTCGGGCGGAGCCTACAATTAGCTGTAGTGTGGCCCACTGCTGGCAGCGATGGCATTAAATTATTGCTTTTTTATTGATGTGTCGCTCCCACTCTACCTTGATGTGGTATATGTATTTTGTGTCAGTGTTGGTGTTTAGATTTTTAAGTGTATGTGTATTGCTTGTAGTGATTAGGTAGAGGGGACATTTGCTGTTGCGAAGGTCTTGAATGCTTCGACACCGAGTCTGCGTAGTTCTTCTAGCAGCTCATCTGGTTCCGTGGCAGAGTCTTAGTACGAAAGCGGGTGTTTTTGTCTGTCTGTTTGTGTAAGTGTAGTATTGGGAGTCATTTCCGCAATAAGGTTTTGTCTGTCGGTCTCTTTGTGTATGCATATGTTTATGTTGTTTTTGGTATATTTAATGTGCTGCTTTGGGATCGTCTTCCTCCATCGGGACAATAGTCTCCTCGCTCGAGTCGAGGTCTAATTGTGGGAATGGTTGTAACGCTGTCGCTATTTTAAGAGCCTAGTTAGCACAATTTCGAGGTAATCGTGTCATCTAGCGGTTTTACCACAAAACGCTTGGTGTCCCTCGCCGCTCGGCATTGCGCGTACCTCGAGTGGGATTAATTAATCCGGCAAATGTGGGAATAACTTGTCGTTTCACAAAATGAAACGGAATATCGCTCTCTTGTTGGCTGACCAGCTAGTAAGGCGGATGTGTTACCGTTCCCGTATCGTTCTATATCAGGTTTTTCGTCACGTGCAATTTTGTAGTGAGTACCTAATTCCGTAGCTGAGTCTCCGACAGAAGCAACTATTTGAGATAAGTATAATTGGTTACTTACTCCTTTATAATGATTTTTGGTCAGCCGGAACCCAACTTACCACGTGGTTCCGGAGTTATTTCTTTTGGCACGCGTGCCCATCAATCTTGTCAATTTTTCATCTGTAGTGCTGCTTTATTTATTCAACTCCACATTTTTGAGTTGTCTGGCATAGTCAGAACCGTACTAGTGTTTATTCACCGGTTCTTCAATTTTTGCAATTTAACACTTAACGTAACTCTGTTTATCACTAGCGTCACAGTTCAATTCAAGCCCCTTTATTTGCTTGTTATCGTTAGTTTAAATTACGTTAAAATTCCGTTAATACCGTGGCTATAAACTCCTGCGCATCTCTACCCCGTACATAATACTTTCCACCTATTTTAAGGCATTTGATTCCGACGTTATTAACTACATAACGTGCGTGAAGTCATAACCTTGGTACGGGAACCCTAGGAGAGGATTTTATAACTAAAACCACCACCAGACAACACCAGAGTCGAGCGCAGCCACCAACATCTCTTTGCCGCCTCCAGGACGTCCGGGAACACCGGGCTGGCTTTGTCATCACTCCATTTACTTTTGTCTATTCTTTGTAACTTTAATATCCAGCATTAGCGTGTATTGGCGTCAAAAGCCCAGTTAAGTGCAATCCTATTCTGGTGTAATAAACTGTCATTGTTGCAAAATTTGAATTTAATTCACCTAGCTGCTGCAGCTCTTATCCCCACTCCCGACTCCGGTCTGAGAGCTAGTCGAGCATTTCGTTCTGTCGGCTTCTCGCTCGCGAAAGTCGTTACATGGTTCCTGGCTGGAGAAGTCAAATGAGACCGGAAGACATGACGATGGGGTTGGTGAGTCCACTATGGTGAGCTCAGTAAGGTTGGTGTAGAAGGTTTTCTTAATGTTCCTTGTTGTTCGGAACACACTATTTGTGTCGTTATACTCTTTATAGTTCGTTTTTGTTTGTTAATAACAAACTGAAACGGCACTGTACTTGCTTATAACAAATAAATATAAAATGTCTTCTCTGCACACACTGCTGGTATAGTAAATACGTTTGCACGTTGCACTGTATGAAGTTAAGACTCCGACTTGGATCTGTACGCCAGCTCCCAATCCACTGCGCTACGCCACCGCACAGTTAAATATCAATTTTTTTTTCTACAAAACAAGATGTGAAAACTTTGAACGCGAATTTCCCGAATTTTCTTGAGAAGTGCACAAAACGGCAAAATTTGTAATATTTTTATTGCGTCACCTACCATCTGGCAAAATTTCAGCCAAATCGGTACTCCACACTACGTGGCTTCCCCTTGTTAGAAGTAGAATATAAGGCATTCTGTAACAACCTCTGTACGAATCAACACGAAAATTTAAATAAAAGTTTTTTATTTTAAGCTAAGACTTGTGAATTATAAATGGCGCAGCCGGCAGGATGCCAATAGCCACAAAATTCGAAATAATTAAAAATCCAGTGATTTAAATAAAAAGAAAAAAAATTTGTGCGCGTCGTTTTTTTAAACGTTTAATTCGGCACCCGAACATCATAACAAGTCAGTGTATATCGTGCAAGAAACGGAGGCCAGTAAAGCGCAATCTTAGCAAAATCAGTTTTGCTATTTACCAAAAAAAAAAAATAATCGAGCCGTCGCTAGTCAGAGCCCTGATAATTTTTTTACATCAACGTCAACTCATCGTTGCAAGCAGCCTTCAACATCGAGTTCCCAAACTACAGAATCACGAGTCCGAAGTAAGGTTCCTGTCTCCCACAAACGAAAATTGCGGAAACCGACCCTTTCAACTCAACCTCGTCAACGCTCCAGCGGAACGAACATCAGTTGCAGACAAGACAACTCTCAACACAGAAGATATGTTAGTTACGGTTACATTATTAATACTGTAAGTTATACTTTATATTCTATGTATAAATTTTCAACTCATACACGCTTATATTTATATTAAATCCAACTGGATTTTTTAATCGATAAACTCACTAAACTTAAAATAAGCAAAATAGTTGAACCAGCAGTATCTGCAAGTATTTTTCAAACCCTAAACAAAGATATTCTAAAAATGCTAGAATTAGCACCAACGTTCGATGGAGACGTAAAAAGTCTTTCTAACTTTATTACCACGATAGATGAAATGATATTACTCATAAATCAAACCAATCTCTCAGAAATAACTAAACGAATTGTATTAATGACCATTAAAAACAAAGTGCGCGGCCAAGCAGCACAAAACCTAAACTTAAGCTCAATTCTATCATGGGCTGAACTAAAAGACCATCTGCAACAAAATTTCGCAGATACTCGTTCCGAACATACTAAAATGTACGAAATCAGTCACTTTAAATAAACTAAGGAAAACATCTTGGAATATTTCACGAAATTCCAAGATATGTACCTAATCTATAAATCAAAACTCGAATGTGAACTTGTAGACAATGCCAGTAAAATCATATCAGACCACACTCTAAATTATTTTATTCACATATTTATAAATAACTGCAAGGAACCATTCCGAAGCCAGTTATGAGCTAGAAATCCAACTAAACTAACCGAAATTCAGAATTTATTAACCAATGATTTTCAATACATACAGATACAACAAAAACTAACACAAACACAATTCCAAAACTATTTACCAAAACCAACGACTATACCAAAAAAAACCAAATACAATTCAACGCACCCAAGCAATACCAATCTCCAATGCAGAGATTTCCCGCACAATCATAGTCTCCCAGATCACAAGCACAGTACCAACAGAAACGCTTTGCTCCAAGGGAAAACGTTCGATACTCTCAATTCAGAAACTCAACACCTATGAGTATACAAACACCACAAACGATAAGACCAAATTTTAGCACACAAAGAAATAACAATAGATTCACATCTGAAGAATTGTTTACTCAAAATTTGAACAAAGATAATGTGCATGAAATCGATAACGAACATTTTGAAAACGAACAAAATTGCGAAATACAAAAACAAGATTATACTCAACAAGAAATTGACACTGAAACGCCCGAAATTGAAAATTTTCCCGCACTCGACACACTCATATCGAAACCCTAGGTAGTTAGGATTAAAATTTAAAGGCGTATCAGCCTCTTGGGGTATTCACGCCATAAACTATATTATGAAATAAACTTACATCTTAAATATATATTGTGTAAAATTAAATTATAAACTTAAAATCTATTAAATGTAAAATATTAATAAAAAGGATTCAAAAATTATATATAAATAAATGAAATGTACAGTTTTAAAATTGTAAAAATAAAATGATATTGTAAAAAATTAAAGAGTGCTAAAAAAATACGTGTATAAATAAAATTAAAGACAAAGCTAGCACTTTTAAATAGAGGCAAATAGACCTGCATTCCTGAGGAACAGGACGACCCTGTCAATGAGTGTCGAATGGTCACCAAGGGCCACCGACAGGTCAAGTGACAGACCCGCCCTGTTTCGCTGCTCGGTAAACTGGGAGCACTCAAACAAAACGTGCGCCACTGTCAAAGCAGTGTCACACGTTTCGCACATCGGAGCCTCCTCACGGCGCAGAAGATAACCATGCGTCCACCAGGTGTGCCCTATTCGGAGTCTCGCCACAGCGACCTCTTCCTTTCGGGATGCCCTATGGGAAGAATCCCATGGCCTTACGTTGTGCTTAACATTTTTAAGCTTGTTGGAAACTATATGACTCCACCTTTCCTGCCATTGATTCATGATCAGATGCTTAAAATAACCTTTGAGGTCATCAGCAAGCACCCGATCACAATCAATGGTGGCCTTGGACAAAGCTCGCTTAGCTGCTGCATCAGCTGCTTCATTCCCGCGAGTACCAACATGACTCGGTACCCAAATAAAGCGCACGATAGACCCTTTTGACGATAGTGTCATCAAGGTTGCTTGTATCTGTTGCAAGAGAGGATGTTTAGGGTACAAAGAATCAATCGCTTTTAAAGCGCTCATTGAGTCTGACACAATAACAAAAGAATTACGTGCGAGTCTGCAAATATAGAGAAGTGCTTGGTAGAGTGCATACAGCTCTGCCGTGTATACGGACGAGAGTTTGTGAAGTCGAAACTTGCCGATATATAAGCACATGCAACCTTGTCGTTGCTCTTCGAACCGTCGGTGTAAATGCGAATCCATTGCAGATAGTTGGCAATGATTCGAGCAAACTCACGTTGGAACAGAATGGGTGGAGTAGCGGATCGATCCAGCTTTGAAAGCGCATAATTGGTATTCGGACGGGAAAATGTCCAAGGTGGAAAGGGGCTGAAAGAAGTGTCTGGGGTTGAAGGAAGTTCAAAATTAACCTCTCTAAAAGTATTGCGAGATCTGATAGAAAAGGAACCCACCGAACGAGCCCTTCTGTCATAAATCTCCGCAAACTGTTGACCAAAGACAGTGTCAAAAACCAGGTGATATGGTTTCGACTTCATGGCTGCCGTGTAGTTCATGGTCAAAAGCCTGCGACGATCATACAGAGAAGGCTCGCCAGCTTCACACAATAAACTTGGTATTGGGCTGGTACGAAAAGCACCAGTAGCAAGACGAATACCAGTATGGTGTATCGTATCAATGGTTTTGATAACGGATGGCCTGGCAGACGCGTAAGCGATACAGCCATAGTCCAGCTTGGAGCGTATCAAAGCCCGATACAGGCGCAGCATAGAAATTCTATCGGCACCCCACGATTTGGAAGAAAGAACTCGCAATAGATTTAGAGAAAGCCGACATTTTGCCTTCAAAGCCACAAGATGGGCACGCCAGTTAAGCTTCTTGTCAAATAGAAGACCAAGAAAACGGGCAGTTTCCACAAATGGAAGATTAGTACCGTTGAGAGAGAGAACAGGATCTAAGTGAAGGTGACGGCGTTGACAGAAGTGAATGCACTCTGTCTTGGCCGCAGAAAATACGAAACCTTGCTCAATAGCCCAGGTATGAAGACGATTGATTGTTAACTGCAGCTGACGCTCTATGGAAGCCATATTGCGAGAACTGCAGAAAATTGCCAAGTCGTCCACGTACAAGGAACCCAGCACAGGTGAACGAATACACTGTGCAACACCGTTGATGGCCACAGCAAACAACGTGAAACTCAGAATAGACCCTTGCGGTACTCCGTTTTCTTGAGTAAAAATGTTGGAGAGGTCATTTCCCACACGAACTTGAAACTTCCTTAGGGAAATAAAGCTTTCAAGAAATATGGGAAGATTACCTCTTAAGCCCCAGGAGTGTAAAGTGCGCATAGTACCTAAACGCCAAGTGGTATCATAGGCCCGGTAAAAATATCAAAAAACAAAGCTACCATATGTTGCTTGTTGAGAAAAGCAACCCGGATGGTTGATTCAAGCCTCACCAAATGGTCTGCAGTGGAACGGAAACGGCGGAAGCCGCACTGGATGTTATCCAACAGGTTATTGGATTCCAGGAACCAAACAAGACGCCTGTTGATCATGCGTTCCATGAGCTTGCAGACACAACTGGTAAGCGAGACTGGGCGATAGCTAGATGGCAGTGTTTTTTTTTTCAAGGCTTTGGGATTGGTACAATAATCGCATGACGCCATGGTGTTGGGCAAATACCGGATAACCAAATGCGATTATACATTTGAAGAAGAAATGTTTTTCCAGCAGGATTCAAATGGCGAAGCATCTGGTAGTGAATAGAATCAGATCCAGGAGCGCTGTCGTGAGAATCTAATATCGCACTTTCAAGTTCATCCACGCTGAAAGAAAGTTTGTAGATTTTATCGCCCGGAGAAATAAAATTGAGAGATTGATGTTCCAAGATTGATTTTCGAGCGAGGAACTCAGCTGGATAGTGATTGGAACTTGAAGTACCCGCGAAAGTGGATGCTATGATATTAGCAACATCAGACCGACAGGTAATGACATTGCTTTTTAGGCCAGAAACAGTGCTAGATTTTGAGCGGGAGGATATTTTTCTGACCTTCTCCCATACCTTTAAAACTGGAGTGGAGGTTGTAATGGAAGAAATGTATTTCTGCCATGACGCTTTCTTACTCTTCCGAACAATTCTTCTAGCTTTTGCCTTGGCTTGGAAGAATTGGATCATATTCTCGGTGGTTGGAAATCGCCTGAAATGGCGAAAAATACGTCGTTTTTCTGGGATAGCAATCTGGCACTCATCGTTCCACCAGGGAACGGGTATTCTATTAGAATGAACTGGTGTTAAAGGAATACTTTCTTGCGCAGCAGACTTGATTGCATCCGTGAAATACCGAACATGGTCGTCCACGTCAACGAAATCATTTTCACCAAATACAGCCAACGCTGAGAATAGATTCCAATCTGCTCGCTTTAAAGCCCATTTCGGACAACGAGCATCAGAATCTGAGCTCTGCAAAACTTTCAGAATGATCGGAAAGTGGTCACTTTGATGCAAGTCCGAGTGCACATGCCACTCAAACAATGGAGCTATTGCTGCAGAACAGATCGTTAGATCAATAGCAGTGAAAGATCTCCACGCTGCAGAAAAATGTGTCATGCTACCATCATTTAAGATAACATGCCTACTTGCGGTGAATAGGTGTTCCAAACGGCTGCCGCGTTGATTAAGAGATCTTGATCCCCATTCAGGATTATGGGCGTTGAAATCGTTACACCACAAACTGGTGTGATCGCCAGGGCTAACCAGGAGATATAGTCCCCCTCACCTGGCAATAAGCTTCAGAACGCTGCGATCCACTCTCTCCTTACCTCCAGGGTCGTGGGACTCACCTTACCGGTACACAGAACGTAACGGCAAGCTGATTGGTCAGATAGGGTTAGTATCTGACCGCCCGTTTCGCAAGAATCCGAAGCCAAAGAGGTGTGTTGCGTGTAAGCTCAACCACCAGGATCATATTCTCCTTCCTTACGGGTATCCACGCACGGAAAACACGCGGGTGAGCAAAATAATAAGAAATAAAAGTCCGCAGAAGATTGGCTCACTAATCTTCCGGTAAAAGTTCAGATGGAACTGTGTGTTTTTTACGAAGAACCTTCCTCGCCCATTGGTCGCCTCTTACGACCAGCAGAGGTGCTGCGGGTAAATTCTAACCCCCACCCGCAGAGCTAATATCGAAACCCTAACTAACAATTTTAGTACATTACCATTCATTCAAATCAGTCAATACAAAATGTTATTAAAGACAGGATCCACACAAATTTACATACATCCAAACTCACTAAGTCCCGACACCACAAAATTACCAGAATTCTTCACTATCCACACGTGTAACGGAAAGCCGTAAGGCAACGAATTTACCTTTATATATATATATATATATATATATATATATATATATATATATATATATATATATATATATATATATATATATATGTAATTCTGTTTTTGGTATTCTAATAATTGACACCAAATTGAATTCTCAGTAACTAAAAGTAATTTTATTTAGATTAATTATACAATATATTATTAAATTACAATATTATTACCTAAAAGAATCAATTTTAAATGTCCTTAATTATCTGTCAAAACCTTTATCTATATTATTTATAACAAAATTAGACAGTTGCCATGATAACCGATATTGTGAGGCAATGTATTAACAATTGATAATACATACGAATTTCAAATTTATATCTCCCCTCCCTCAGTTTTAGACCTGGGTTTAAAAGTAAATCATCTGGTGGATAATTTTTTTTTTTTTTTTTTTAAATTTAATATAGACATTATTCATTAAGCATATTAATTGGTATTAATTTACACGTATGAAATAAAATTCCTTCTTTACGTTTCTTTCCTGCATCAATTTCATAAATCACATTTGAAATTTTTTTTATTATTCGAAATGGACCAATTCTTATCTTATCCAATTTATTCCTATTTAACTTACTTCCATTCGTAACATATACTAGATCATTCTTCTTAAATTCCCATTCTCTCCTATTCTTATCAATTCTTTCTTTATTTATCTTGTAGTTCTTCATTGAATTTAGCAATGCTTGTTCTCTATCTTTACTTAGATTACGTATTTCTAGTAACTCATTTGGAATAATCTCATTTTCTCGACCATATAGTAAGTAATTTGGAGAATATTTCGTTACACTATGTGTTGTGTTATTGTATTCATTTACACATTCCTTTGCAATGCTTGACCATGCTCTTTTACTACTACTACTATTGATTTTACAACGAATTCGGTTTACTAATGTTTGGTTTAACCTTTCATTTAAACCATTAGATTCTGCACAATCAACTGATGTGAATATTAGTAAAATATTTTTTTGTTTTAAATAGTCTTTTAATTCTTTAGAATTTATTCCCGTATATTGATCTGCTAATATTATCTTAACTTCATTTTTATCTGCAGTTTTATCAATTAGATTTATAAAATCTCTTGCTGCCTGACCTTTGGTTGTGGAAATGAATGCTCCTCTTGAAAAATGATCTACTAGAATATGCATGAATCTTTTTGACGATCTATTATTACCAAAACCTCCCACTGAATCAATTGACATAATCTCATACGGTTTAGTTGCTGGGCCCAGTTTAGATAATAATCCAATTGGTCTACTAGTTCTTGATTTATTTTTTACACATATTTCACATTGTTTACAATATTTGTGTATCATCTTATCCATATTCATGAAATAAAAATATGGTCTCAACTTAATAATCATGTGACCGACACCTATATGACCATAAAATTCATGTATCATTTTAATTAGTTTTAATCCAAAATTTTGTGACACATAAATTCTGTGTTTGTTTTTTAAGTTTTTATAACTAATATCGCCTTTCTTAATCACTTTCTTTGAATTGTTTATTTCTTTCTCAATCGTTCTTTGATCATCAATTATCTCCTCTAATTTTACCATGTTTACTACTTTTAGTATATCTTCATTGTTTTCAAAGTTTTCTAAAACCGGGTTTCTTGATAAAGCATCAGCCTCCAGATTGTCTTTTCCTGGTGCATAAATAATTTTGAAGTAGTATTGTGATAAATAATGTATTAAATATCCTAGTTCTTCATCTGTTCTTGCCTTTACTTTTAGCGTTTCAAGTGGTTTATGATCTGATATTACTGTGAATTCTCTACCTATTAACCAGTATTGCCAATACACAATTGCTTCTTTGATTGCCAAAGTTTCTAAATAGATTGCCTTCTTCTTTAATTGACTGTCTTTTAATTTTTTTGAAAAATATGCTACTGGATGAAGTATACCATCCTCTTGTGGTTGTTTTAGTATGGCTCCTAAGCCATTACCACTTGCATCCGTATGAATGAATATTTCTTTCTCTGGATTATAAATTGCCAGTATTGGACTAGAACATAAATAATCTTTGATAACACAAAATGCTTTTTCACACTCATTTGTCCATTCAAATTTTTCTGTTTTTCTTAGTAAATTGTGTAGTGGTTCTAGTTTCATAGTTGCATTTTCAATGTATTTGTAATAAAAATTTGTTTTACCTAAAAATTGTCTCACATTAGTTTTATTCTTTGGTCTTTGAAAATTTCTGATTGATATCAAATTGTCTTTGTATGGTCTGATCTTATTTTTTTCTATTATATGTCCAAGATATTTAACAGAATTCTTTGCAAAATTACATTTTAATAGTTTTAGTTTAAAACCTTCTTTTTTTATTACATTCATAAGAAGTTCAATGTGTTTTAGATGTTCTTCAAATGTTTTTGAGAAGATTAATATGTCATCAATGTAATTTATACAAAATTTATTTAATTTATTTCTTCTTATGATGTTTGCAAGAATTCTTTGGAAAATTGCTGATGATGTCTTTAGTCCAAATGGTAAACAAACCCATTGCCAATGTCCGTTTTGTGTTACAAATGCTGTTTTTTCTCTATATTCCCTTTTGATTGGAATAGACCAAAATGCTGAATTTATATCAAATGCTGAGAACCAATTACAATCACCAGCTTTAACAATAATGTCTTCGATTCTTGGAAATGGTTGGGGTTCAGATACAACTAGTTTGTTTAGTTCTCTGAAATCGATACATAATCTTGATCTACAACCGTCTTCTTTTTTATATGCTAAAGTAACTGGAGATGCGAAAGGTGAACTTGTTTCTTCTATAAGACCCGTTTCTAATAATTTAGCAATTTGTGATTCAATTTCTTTTTGATCTGGTATAGAACACCTGTATGGTCTCTTAGCAATATATTTTTCTTCTGTTAATTTAATCTGTGCTTCTTCATTCTTGACCATACCAACATCAAACATATTCTTTGCAAATACTGACTCATTTCTTTTTATTAATTCTATTATCTTATTCTTCTTATATTCATTTAAATGACTTAAATTATCTTTAAATTTACTAACACCAATGTATGTAGTAGTGTTTATTTTAATATTTTGTTTTTCTACTTCTTTATCTATTTTATTTTTATTTATTCTTTGGTATATTCTCAAATTTTCATCTTGAATTAGTTTAAATTTCTTAATTGCATCTAAACCCAATAATAGATCATAAGAAAAATTATTATTCTTTACAACATAAACATCTAATATGTCTTCAATCTTATTTATCTTTAAATGTAAACGTGCCCGGCTATTTACGAAATTTACACCACTAATTGTTTTAAATATACTATTATTCTCTATTAACTTAGTTTTCAGTTGTTTCATTATATTATAATTTACTAATGTTACATTTGAACCACTGTCATAAATACCTTTAACTTTCTTTTCTTTATTAATTAGTACGTTCAATTTAATCAATGGAGTAAATTTCACCGGGTAAGCTAGTTTTTTTCTTCATTTAACTCAATTTTCATTAATTCATCAATCTCAGTTTCTGTTACGTTAACATGTTTCATTTCCATGAATTTTTCTTTGTTACGACATAATGTAATTGGATGAAAACGATTTCCTGCTGCTGGATACAATGTCTTACATATGGTACATGGTTTTTTTTCTACAAATGTTCTAGTTGTAATAGCATTCTTCTCTGTATTTTTCTTATCAGTTTCTATTGTATTATAGTGTAATCTTGGTTTTATTTCTTTATTTTGTTTATTGTAATACGAATCATACTTTCTCAATTCATTAATTAATTTGTCTGTTGATTTGATTTCTTCACGGTCTAATCTATCTTGAATATTTAATGGTAATCCTACTACAATATGATTTATCTTTGATATGTTTGACATTTCTCTCTCAATCTAAGATAGTAACCTTTCTTTCTTCAATGCATAATCACTTACTGAACCATTTAAATATCTGAAATTGTATGCATGTCTTACTTTTGTCCAACCTTTTTCTGCAAATACCATCAAAAACGAGTCAGACCAAAGTAACCATTGATCTGCCTGGAATTCTTTTAGTTTAATGCAGTACCATTCTTTTGCACTTCCTTCTAAAAATAATTTTAAACAATTTATCTTTTTACTATCATCCATAATCTTGTGTCTTTCACACTCCTTTTCGAAACCACTTAACCAGTCTTTTGCATTTTTTTTACCATCATATTTATCTATTATAAACTTCTTTTCTACATCTGATAAATTCAATTGTTTCTCAGCTAATTGCACTTTCAATTCATTAATTACTTCTATTAATTCACCTTGATTTAAGTTATCTAATGTTGTTGATGTTTTTCTCTTTCTTGTCTCCTCAATTGGTTTTTCTTCTAAATAAATGTTTTTGAACACAAAATTAGTATCGTCATCAATGTACAATGGCACAATGATATCTGGTAGTGTTATTTGTAAATTTCGAGATTGACCTGGTTTATTTAAACCAGCAACACCATTTTTGACCGTACTAATCTTGAATAAGTCATTGTGAAAAGATTCATATTGAATATTTACTGGAAATTCATAACACACGGTATCGTTTGGCCATCTTATTGTTTTAACTGCAATTACTACTTTCTTCTTTATATCCAATATCTTCTCAAAATGGATCTTCACCTTAGTCGGCATATTTGAGAACATAAAATTGATTTGTAATTCTGTTTTTGGTATTCTAATAATTGACACCAAATTGAATTCTCAGTAACTAAAAGTAATTTTATTTAGATTAATTATACAATATATTATTAAATTACAATATTATTACCTAAAAGAATCAATTTTAAATGTCCTTAATTATCTGTCAAAACCTTTATCTATATTATTTATAACAAAATTAGATAGTTGCCATGATAACCGATATTGTGAGGCAATGTATTAACAATTGATAATACATACGAATTTCAAATTTATATATATATATATATATATATATATATATATTATATTTATAGAAGTTGTGGTTGGAGTTTCATGAAACATTTTATTAATAAATAAATAATTTAAACACTTGGTTAAGTTTCACAGGTTTTATTTTATTTTAAACGACAATTGTTTCGACTGTTAGGTCATCTTCAGGTCTAATACATTTTACTCTATTTACATGTTTATATATAGGTCTTATTATCTAAATTTTATATTAAGGAGTGGGGAGTTACTGACATCAACTTGTTCATTGACAATGGGTTTTGAAGAATTTACTGCTTTTCTTATTTCTAGATTTTCCAGGTAATTTAATTTTAAGCTATTGTTTTCAATGTGTAGGATTTTAAGTTCTGCAAGATAATGGTCATATTGTTTACAATGTTGGGATATTCCCGTTAAGTTGGTGTCGGTACCTATTGCTTTAATATGTTCTTTTAATCGGATTGCAAAATTTCTACGGGTCTGGCCAATATATAATGCTTCACATTCTTTGCAATATACATGAAAACTCTACTCAAATTTAAAACAAGTTCCAACCATATTTGGTAGAATAAACAGTGCCTAAAATTAAACATTATTCCTAAATACATGAAAATAATAGTGAAAAACCAATCAGGAGAAGCCCAACTTACAAGAAAAAAAGCATACCGTTACTGGATATCTTTGGAAATGAAAAAATGGTATGTCAGGAGAAACAACCTCAGCTTGCACCTTAAAACTATCCACAATACACTCACCTACCGTCTACATTCCTTGGAATTTGACATAATTGATAAAGAACTACGCGAAGAAATCCAGTACAAAATATCTTTACAATACAGAAATCAAAAAGAAAAATTAAGCAAACTATTAATTGTACAACAAAAGATTACCCAACAAAAATATACCAAACAAACGAATCCAAACGGAAAACCAATTTTTACTCAAAACTTCTACCCAAGATTAAAAAACTTAACCCAAACCATATTCACCACGGAAGAAACAGAGATGTTGGAAAATGGTCTCAAATATTCCCCACATTCAAAACCAAAACAATCAGATTACGAACAACTAGCAGTCTGCTCTGAAATCAGCCTTACGAAAATGAACAACCAAGAAGAATCATTTCCACTGAAATGTCAAATATCAAAAAACCTAACACAAGACTTCAAATTGTTAAACAAAAGAAACAACAACCAAGATATGAAAACAATCAACAACATCAAAGAGAAACTCATCAACGAAGACCTAATACTATGCAAAGCAGACAAAGGTAACACCATCACTATCATGAACAAATTAGAATATATTAAAAAAACCGAAGAACTATTAACTGAAAGTGGATGCCTACCAGTCAAGAAGGACCCAACCCCGAAATTTCAAATTGCAGTGCAACATGTATTAAGAAACTGCCCAAAAATTCTCAATAACAACGACAGGTACTTGCTCAAAAACCTAAATCCCAAAGCCCCAATCTTATACACGTTACCGAAATTGCATAAACCAGAATGCCCTATGAGACCTATTGTATCATATATAAACGCCCCTGCTTATAAAATTTGTAAAAGATTAAACAAAATACTACCAACACTACTTAACTTTGAATCCACATATTCTATTAAAAACACGTTCGAATTAATCGACAATTTAAAAAACATCAAATTAGATTTCAGCTGCAAATTTATTTCATTTGATGTAAAAAGTCTTTTCACATCAATCCCTATCCCAGAATTAAAAGACATTATTCTCGATAAACTTTTAAATAGCCAATGCTCAAATCAAGAAGCACAAGAACTTCTATCAATAACTGACCTCTGTCTTAACCAAAAGTACCTCCAATTTAATAACAAATTTTACATGCAAACCAAAGGGCTACCAATGGGTTCACCAATGTCCCCATTATTCGCTGAATTATACATGAACCATTTTGAAAAAAACATTTTTAACACTACAAACCAACTTCTAAAACACATCAAATTTTGGGCTCGCTATGTAGACGATATTTTTTGCATTTGGACAGGAACCTTCAGACAATTAGATCACTTTCTTACTTACATAAACAACTTCAACCACCACATTAAAAGAAGAAAATAAATCCATAAACTTCCTCGACATAACAATAACCAACAATAATAACCAATTCGAATACAACATATATAGAAAACCAACATTTACCGATACCATTATACCAGCCAATTATAACCAATCTCATATAATTAAAATGTCTGCATTCCATAGTATGTTACATAAACTAGTAAATATCCCTTTAAATGAAATAAATTATAAAGATGAAGTCAACACAATAAAACAAATTGCTATTAACAATGGCTATTCAATAGATCTAATAGACAAATTATTAAAGAAAAAGAATAAAAAACAAATCATTCAAAAAATCTACACACCATCACAAGAATCAAAGACTACACACTGGTACTATCTTAATTACATTCCCAAAACCACTCAAACAATTTCAACGCAATTAAAAAAACTTGACATAAAAACCATAAGTAGCAACAAAATAACGTTAGGAAAAATATTAAATAATCAGAAACCCTCAACAGATAAATTAAATAAAACCGGCGTCTATCAAATAAATTGCAAAGAATGTGAAAATAATATATTGGCCAGACCCGTAGAAATTTTGCAATCCGATTAAAAGAACATATTAAAGCAATAGGTACCGACACCAACTTAACGGGAATATCCCAACATTGTAAACAATATGACCATTCGCTTGCAGAACTTAAAATCTTACACATTGAAAACAATAGCTTAAAATTAAATTACCTGGAAAATCTAGAAATAAGAAAAGCAGTAAATTCTTCAAAACCCATTGTCAATGAACAAGTTGATGTCAGTAGCTCCTCACTCCTTAATATAAAATTTAGATAATAAGACCTATATATAAACATGTAAATAGAGTAAAATGTATTAGACCTGAAGATGACCTAACAGTCGAAACAATTGTCGTTTAAAATAAAAAACCTGTGAAACTTAACCAAGTGTTTAAATTATTTATTTATATATATATATATATATATAAAAATTTAAATGCGAAGGTCTACATTTATAAATTTCATAAAGACTTCGATATCTTACTAGGCATTCCAGGAATATTACTGTTAAAGACAAAATTCAATTATATTAAAGGAGAAGTAACATTTTTAAACAAATTTAAATATAAATTCCAATATTTAAATTAGAGTAATAATAAAATTTTAATATAGAATCAAATAATACAAAAATTCGCGACGAACATCTAAACGACAAAGAAAAACAAGCCATAAGTAAAGTAATCAAAAAAAAAATTATATAATTGCCCGAGATAACCAAAAGCTAACTTTCACAAGTAAAATAAAGCACTACATCAAAACTACCGATAACATTCCTATTTATTCAAAACAATATAAATACCCAGCAGTATACAAAGAGTAAGTACAAAAGCAAGTTAACCAGATGATTAGCTATAATATTATCCAACATTCATACTCACCCTGGTCCTCACAAATTTAGGTTGTCCCAAAAAAACTCGATGCCAGCGGAAAACAAAAATTTAGAATTGTTATCGACTTAAGAAAGTTAAACGAAAAAACCATAGATGCTAAGTTCCTGATCCCTGACATAACCGACATCTCGATAAGCTAGGTAAATCAAATTACTTTACGACCATAGATCTAATTTCTGGTTTCCACCAAATTGAAGTAAGTAAAGAAAATATCCCAAAAACAGCATTTTCGACCGCTTTTGGGTACTATTAATTCTTATGTATGCCATACGGACTAAAGAACGCACCCTCGACATTTCAAAGACTGATGAATTTTGCTCTGAAAGGCCTAATTAATAAGATTTGCTTCGTGTATATAGACGATATCGTAATTCTCGGTACCTCTCCTCAAGAGCACTTACAAGATATTAAAACAGTATTACAACGACTTAGAGAAGCGAACCTTAAGATTCAAATAGACAAATGCAAGTTTCTCAGGAAGGAAGTTGCATATCTCGACCACATTATAACAGACGGAATTAGACCCAATCCCGACAAAATTCAAGCAATAGGAAATTTTTGTATTCCGAAAAATAGAAAAGAAATAAAATCATTTTTAGGTTTGCTCGGTTACTACCGAAGATTCATTGACAATTTTTCTAAAATAACCAAACCTTTTACTAAATGCTTAAAAAAGGATAACAAAATTGACATTAACGACAAAGAATATGCTGACTGTTTCGAAAAATGCAAAACACTCTTATCAAACGATACTATACTGCAGTATCCAGACTTTTCCAAGGAATTTATACTTACTACCGACGCAAGCAACTATACACTTGGTGCAGTCTTATCACAACATGATAAAACCAACAAAGACTTGCCAATAGCTTATATCTCACGAACATTAAATAACCATGAGATAAACTACAGTACAATCGAGAAAGAACTTCTCAGCATAGTCTGGACTACTAAACAATTTCGGCACTATTTACTAGGGCATAAATTCAAAATTTTAACCGACGATCGACCCCTTGTTTGGTTAAATTCTCTAAAAGAGCCAAACCAGAAATTAATACGCTGGAAATTTAAACTCCAAGAATTTAATTATACTATTAATTACAAAAAAGGCTGTCAAAATTACGTAGTTGACGCATTATCTCGTATCAAACCAAAATTTGAAAAAAAGTATCACGACTCTAATATATTCGGATCTAATAACCCCCTAGTTCACGCGGTTTCAGTAGATTTAAAATTAGTTGCAGGATTTGCAAAACAAGTAAAAGCAAGATACCCTACCAAAAAATTGTTTAATCTAGACAACAAGATTTACATACAGAGAGAACCAAGAATAATCCTACATTTAAATACGAAAAAATCATATTATGAAAAACCAACATATCCAAATATAGAAAGTTGTCTAACAAAATTACTAGAATTGTAAGAGGGGTCCCAGTCGCGATCAGCCCAAATAACTGGCTGATCTTTATTCGGCAAAAAAATCCGTAAACCGCTGCCACCAATGTAAGAGGGTGACGGGGGTGGTCACTTCTCCTCTTATATACTCGGGTTCTTGACAAATAGACGTTTAGGGTAAGGATGAGAAAAAGGTGGTCACTAGACTACCACGGTGTCGATATAGCTTAGTTGGTTTATATTAAATATCCATGATACAATGTGGTGAAACAACTACTTGTCGTTGTCCACATAGAGTTCTTATATAGTCTGTTGACATAACAATATGCGATATATTGTTATTTATACATTGCGGTAGTAACTTCACGGAAAGTGATGTTACTATGCTGTCTCAGCATATTAGTATTTGCAATGCTTACATTCCTCCCCCCTTTAAAAATTTGCTACCCTTGGGAGCACAATTTACTCACTATTTCGCGATACAATTTTGCTGGACTATATATGAACCCCTTACAGCGTTTTATTTTCCTTAATTTACTCATTCTAATCCACCTGATACTGGAGTGGGCACTTGATGTAGATTGTTCCGTTACTTTCCCTATTGATTGGCGGGTGATCATATCCAGGGCTGTTCTGTGACCGGCCCTCTACTTCGGATATGGATTCTAGGAGGAGACAAGTGTTGAGGAGCGAGTGTATGGCCTTCTTTTGCTTCTATCTGCCTGTGCATTGTTTCTAATTTTACCGTGGTTGGTGCTTTTCTTTTCTCGATCTGAGTTGAGCTCCTATTTCCTCTTCCTGAACCTCTTCGATAACTGCTTTAAATGGTTTGAGCCTATTCACATGTACTACCATATTTCTTTTCCCAGTTTTCTCAACAATTCTGTAATTCACTGCACTCAGTTTTTCTTTTATTCGGTACGGCCCTGTCCACGGTTTTACTAATTTTTTTGATGTCCTTGCTAGTTGTATTTTGGTCGGGTCATGAAAATATACTCTGTCTCCTATTTCAAAATTTGTCTGATCGGCTTTTTATTAAATTGCTTGTTTCGCTGTTCAGTTGTTTCCTTCAATTTTGATTTTACTCGTCCAAACGCAATTCGCATTCTTTCTGTTAATTCGGCCGCACAGTTGTCATCATAATCGTATCTTAGCGTTCTTGGTCGTGATATGTCATCGTAAGGCATCTCCATATCTCTGCCATCCATAATGAAGAATGGTGTCTCTCCTGTCGACTTGTGTACTTCTGATCTATATGCCATGAGAACATATGGTAACCATTCATCCCAATCGGTTTGATCTCGGCTTATGAAATGGGACAGCATATCTTTAAACACTCTATGGCTTCTCTCGATCACTCCATTTGTTTGAGGGCGGTATGCTGTTGTTTGCAGTTTCTCAACGTTGAATAATTTGCACACTTCTTTCATAGTATTCGAGATAAAAAATTTTCCCTTGATCCGTTAAAAGTTGCCTTGGTGCTCCGTGTCTGGCAATAATCTCTTGCGCAAATATCCTTGCTATCGTTTCTGCTGTTTGGTCTGGGATCGCAAATGCTTCTGGATACTTGGAAAAATGGTCTTGGAACGTCAAGATGTATTTGTTCTCTTTCCTGGATGTGACTAATGGGCCTACAGTATCTATTGACGTCCTTTGAAATGGCGCAGTTATTTCTTGGAACACTTGCAGTGGAGCTGGTTTTAGGTTTGATGGTGTCTTCTTCTCATTGCATGAATGACATTTATCACAATATTCTTTTATCTCCGTGTTCATATTCTTCCACCAAAATTTGTCTTTTATTCTTTTTAGTGTTTTCTCGTGTGCCTGATGGCCTGCATACGGCAGATTGTGATAGTCGTGTATCACTTGGAATGACATCTCTTTGGGTATGACTAACTTGTGATTTCTCTCTTCTCCTGTTTTTTCTTTAAATTTGATACCTTCTTCGTCCTGGGAGTAGCCTTCTTTTGATGTGAGTTTCCTAATTTCTTCGTCGTTTTCTTGCAGCTTCTTAATTTCATCTCTGTCCCAGATCGGTAAATATATATTATCTGTGTTTGACACTGAATTAATTGGTATTCGTGACAGCACATCTGCGTTTATATGTTTCATTACAGGTTTGTGCAACACCTCGTATTTGAATTCGCTCAGAAGTAGAGCCCATCTCAACAGACGAGAGTTTGGATCTTTTAGAGACATTAACCATTTCAGTGGTTTATGATCGGTTATTATGGCAAATTTTCGTCCGTACAGATAGCAGCGATAGTGCTTCACACCTCAAATTATAGCTAGATACTCTCTTTCTGATGTGTCGTAGTTTGTTTCCGCTTTGTTCAATTGCCCGCTTGCAAATGCAATTGGTCTTTCGTATCCGTTCTGCTTCTGGCTGAGAATTGCACCAGCTGCTAATCCACTTGCGTCTGTTGACAAGATGAATTCTTCATTAAAGTCTGGGTGCGCTAATAGCGATTCTGTGCTTAATGCTTCTCGTAAGGTTTCAAACGCTCCTTGGCAATCTTTGGTCCATGTAAATTCTTCATTCTCCTTTGTTAATTGAGTTAATGGGTTTGCGGTTTTAGCATATCTTGTTATGAATCTCCGATAGAAGCCTACTAGTCCTAGGAATTACCTTAGTAGTGTATAATTAAGGGTTCTAACCCAAAACAACCTGAACGTACCCCGTTTTTCGCTAGAAAAACCGTGAAAATGCCCACAAAAAGTGTAAATTGACAAACCTGAACGTATTAACAAATTTTTTCCGTAATAAATGGAGAATAAAAACGAATTTGCGAGTATGCTAAATAGTAGTAATTCACAATTTAGAAAATTGTCAGAGTTGGAGAATAAAACGTATAAAATCGAATATTTTGAGGTAAGTGAAGGAAAGTATGGTGAGCAAATAATAGTTGGTATAGAGAATTTTAAAGTATCATTACCTGAACGGTATAATAGATTTATACCAAGTATAAACAGTAATCCTCCTAGTTTAAAATATAACAGTAAGAAGAAAATAGGTACTAGAGAGATGCATGATATAGAATTTGTTTAAACGAATAGTTAAAAATATAAAAAATGAATATTGAATTTGTTTAAACAAAATAAATATATAAATTAGGTAAATATTATTAAATATAACAAACAAATGATGACAATAATTTAATTTACTGTTTACTGTTACTAATACAGAATAATCTAGAACACTTCACATTGCATCTTAACCGTTCAACTTTTTTTCTTTTAAATATTTCTCAACGCAAAAGTAATTAATGTTTTTAATAAACTCGCGTTCCTTAATAAATATTTGAGCCTCTAATATTTCACCAGATTTAAATGTTAATAGTAAATTATTATAAAAATCATAGCATTTCTTGAATTCAATAATTTTTTCTTTTATATTTAAGAGTTCGGCGACACACATAAGTAAAGGTGACCCGACAGCGATAACTGATAATAAGGGCATTGCTATCGCTGATAAACTACTGCCTGTAAATAAAACTTCGCCCAAATGCATACCTAGATTAATTTTACTATAATGTTTATAAGATTTGCGGTAAACATATTTACGTTTTTCAAGATAATCTTCCATTAAGAACGGGAAAATGTTTCTTTATAAATGAGGAAAAAAGAAGGATCTGGATTTGTAAATAGTTTAATAAATAAATTACCGCTTGAAGTTTATATACCAGGTTATAATTACTGTGGTCTAGGTACCAAGTTAGAAAAGCAATTAGCAAGAGGTGATAAAGGAGTTAACGGATTAGATGAAGCTTGCCGAGAACATGACATAGCTTATTCTAAATATACAGATGTATACAACAGAAATAAAGCTGATTATATATTAGAAAATAAAGCAATTAATAGAGTATTAGATAAAAATGCAAGTTCTAAAGAAAAAATAGCTGCTCGATCAGTTACAAGTATAATGAAAGCGAAACGTAAAATGGGAATGGGTCTTAATTTTTATACTAATAAATCAGTTGAAATGGCAGAAATATTGAGTAAAAGTCAATTAAATAAAATTCAAAAAGCTAAACAGGAATGAGTAGGAGCTACTATAAAATTATCTGCATCTCAGATAAAAAAATAAGTCCTCCATCAAAAATACCTATTCCTGTCACAATGTTAATGGCGGCATTACAAAATTCAAATTGATTTACCAACAACGCAATTATTAAATAGTTTAACAGACAAGAAAGGTGGTGTTATACTTTTGCCATCAGCACCAATAATAAAAGGATCATGTATAAAATTAGGTGGTGCATTATCTGATATTGCTGTAAAAAATGGCGGCTTTCTTTCATTCGCAATTTCAGCTGTAATGACATTAATTAAAGGTGCATTAGCCGCTCTAGGAACAGGTGCAATGTTGCAAGCAGGTAAAAAAGTAGGCGAGAAGGTTTTTGGTAATGGGATGTATATAGGCGATCCTGCATATAATAAACAGAAACGTGGAGGAAAAATAAAAAAAAAATTGATACCAAAGAGACCATTGTCAAATATAGAAATATTGAAATATGCTAAAGAGTTAAGACTTCCATATTTTAGAGGTGTATTTATGGATAACACTTTGCCTAAACTAATTAACAAGAATGAATCAGGTATAGTTAATTTAGATTCTAATTCGGGACCAGGTACTCACTGGGTAGCTTTTATAAAAATTGATAATAAAGTTTAAAATTTTGATAGTTATGGAAACGTAAACCCTGAAATAAAATTAGTAAAGTATTTTAATAAGGCTGAAATATATTATAATTATGACAGACAACAGTCATATAGTGAAACAAATTGTGGAAAGTTATGTATAGAATTTATATATAATTTCTTTTATAATAAATGGGTACACTCACATTAGATAATTATAAAAATTTTAATTAATCTATTTTAATTAGTAATTATTTCCCCCCACTAGATTTATCAGATGGTAGATATGAATTGTGTCTGAAAAGTTTAAAAATATCATTTACTATTCCAAATGTATCAGAAAAATTAAAAAATGAGACTTTTACTTATATTAAAGAGGGTGTTAGTAAAACAATTAAAATTGATGATGGTACATATAGATATAAAGAATTGAAAGATATACTAGAAGAAATTATCGATATAGGATTCACATTAAAACCAAATGACAATACTATGAAAAATATGATTAAAAGTATTTATATCATCGACTTTATAACATATAACTCAATAGGACCATTGCTGGGATTTAATAAAAGGTTACTAGAGCCAAACATGCTGCACATGTCTGATAACACTTTGGATATATTTCCTGTTAAGACTATCAAAGTATGTTCAAATATTACAAAAGGATGGTATATCGGCTCGACAGAAACTAGTACAATATATGAATTTTTTCTAAAAGTAAGACCTGATTATGATATAATTGAGCAACCTATTAACTTGGCATATTATCCACTAATATTAAATAAAATAGATAAATTGGAATTAAAACTAATAGATCAAGATGATAATTTAATAGACCTTAGAACTGAACCTTTGTTAATAACTTTACATATAAGAAAAACGTAATATTTTTTTTCTATATAAATGGATACAGCAATATTTGATTATTCTATTATTGAGCAAGTACATAAACCACCTATCCAGCGTTACCAATATATAAAATATTTACCTATGATAGTAGGTAGAATAAATACGCCAAATACATTTACAGAGATTAATGTTCCCAATCAGGATGTTATTTATGACACTGCAAACAGTAATCTTGTAATAGCCGGTCAGATTATAGGCAAAGGTACCCCACTGACATCTGCTAATTATAAGACGATTCAATTTGTTCAAAATGGTATAATGCATCTCTATTCACAAATAAAATATTTAATATCCACTAAGGAAGTAGAAGTAGTTATTGCTCCAGGTTACACAACAACAATTAAAGGTTTAACTACTTTTAATAAACAAGACATGTTTGATGGCTGGGGCACTGAGAATGTTTTAGATGAAAAGGGATATTTTTCCATTACTGTACCACTAAAAAATATTTTCGGTATATTTGAAACATATAATAAAGCTATTTTACGTGTCAGTCAGGAACTACAACTACTTAGAGCAACCGATGATTCAAATTGTTTATTAGCACCTGTGACATTAAAAGACAATTTGCAAATTAATATTTCAGAAGTATATTGGAGTATGCCACTATTAATTCCCACATTGGAAAAACAAATAGAAGTAAGTTATCATATAGCTTCAAACAATCAGCAAATAATAAATTATAATTCATGGACTTATGAATGTAATCCTACAATTCCTAAAGATATGATGAAATATACATGGCGAGTAGCAACCCTAGCAAAACGACCAAAATATTTTATCATAGCGTTTTCTAAAAATCGTGATACAGATATAACTGTAGATAATTCAAAATTTGATTTTATTGACTGCATGATATAAAAGCATTATTAAACAACGATGGATATCCACAGGAAAACTTAATGTTAGATACTGACCACAATGACTATAGTAGTGTATACACAATGTTTAAAAACTTTCAAAAGACATATTTCCTTAATAACAAACATATTAATGCACCTATTGTTTCTAAATATGAGTTTAATAAAAACTATCCAATATTTGTTATAGATTGTTTATATCAAAATGAGACCATAAAGGAATCAATTACAGATGTAAAGATTGACTTTCAGTTTAATAAAAAGTTTCCAGAAAATAGTATTGTACACTGTCTGATAGTTAGTGATGCAAATATAAAATATAGTAGCTTGACAAACACGGTAGTAAAAGACTTTTAATCGCTAATAAATGGAGTTTAAAATTAAAAAAGTAGGAAAAGGCTTAGAGAATATAACTATAGAAGAAGAGCAACAAAATAGATATAAATATTTCCCCAACACTATAAGATGTATAATATGTGGACCATCAAATTGTGGTAAAACAAACATTATATTACAAATGTTAACAGATACGCATAACGGTTTAATATCAAAATATATATGTTTATTCAAAATCATTACATCAATTTAAATACAAATATCTTGAAGAGTTTGTAAATGACATGAATAGTCATTTGAAAAATCGTATAGGCTTTTACAAATTTAAAAATGCTGAAGACGTTACACCTGTAGAAAATGTAAAACCTAATTCAGTAGCAATATTTGATGAAAAATAAAAATACTTGAAGATTACTTTAGTAGAGGTAGACATTATGGTCTTTGTTGTATATGCACATGTCAAACATTAAGCCGCATACCGAAACAGATGGTCAGAGATAATGCAAACTATATTATACTTTGTCACTTTACTGATAGTACGAATTTAAAACATGCATATAATGATTTCGCTGGCACGGATATGAGTATAGAAAAGTTTAGAGATCTTTGTAACTTTTGTTGCAAAAAGAAATATGATTTTCTAGCCATAAATATGGAGAAAGATATGGCAAATGGTAAATATAGCCGTCGCTTTAATGAGAACATTTTATCTTAATTACATTAATTTTATTTATTTTAATTTAAATATCTAAAATTATTTTTTATATTTATATTTAAATATTTTAATTTAAATATTTTATTTTAAATATCTACAATTAATTTTTATATTTATTATTGAAATATAAATATATCTACCGTTAATTTTTATTAATAGAATAGTGACCCCATGGTAATGTTTCAAACCCATTTTCTAGTATAAATCTTTTATTATCGTCAGGATTCAGAGCGATTTTATTTTGATTGATGGAATAAATGTCATGCTTTACACTTCTAATAGTATTCATTGTTCTGGACATCTTCTCGCTATTAAATAAACAGTTTTTATAATCGTCAATAGTAATATTATTCTTAACTACATTTTTCTTGGTACCTTTTGCCTTCTTTTGAACTGTGTTACCTAATACATCAAACGCGTACATTTTTGCTTTTTTTTTTTTTCTCTTCCTTGAATCTTATCTGCAATCAGACGTGAACGTCTATAATCAGATGTGGTAATACTGCTTGGCTTGTAGAAGTCACTACCCAGTGGTGATGCTTCTGTTATTTTCACTTTCATAAGTTTTGACTTTTTCTGCGCTTTCTTTTTTATATTTCTGTTGCTATTTAATCACTGTTTGTCAGATCTAAGACGTGGCGCCTCTTTAATATTGTGCGCCTCTTTAATATTGTGTGACTATTGTCTAGTAGGTTGATTGCTAAGGGGTTGGGATGCTGACATAGCCTTGATTGGTAGTTGCTACTGTGTTTTTGAATTTCTTCTTTCACTGTTGGTATTTGTAAATCATGGTGTAATGTAGTGTTAGTAACGTACCATGGAGCATCGGTGATCATGCGGAGAGTGGTCGACTGGAATCTTTGCAGAATTTCAATGTTTGAATTGCTTGCGGATCCCCATAGTTGTATCCCGTATGTCCATATTGGTTTTAGAATAGCTTTGTAAAGCAATATTTTATTATTGCGTGACAGTTGAGATCTCCTCCCAATAAGCCAGTATAGTTTTTGTCTTTTAATGTTTAGTTGTTTGCGTTTGGTCCAAATATGTTTTCTCCAAGTTAGTCTGCTATCTAGGTGAATACCAAGGTATTTAACTTCTTGAGCCTGCGTTAGTTCTGTGTTATTAAGGGTAACGGCTGGACAGGTGTTTTTATTTAATGAAAATGTAACTTGCACACATTTACTTTCATTTGTTTTGATGCGCCATTTTTGACACCATTCCTCGATATTGTTGAGGCTTTCTTGCAGTAGTTCAGTAGCTAAGACTGGATCTTTACTAGTGGCAAGTATTGCAGTGTCGTCGGCGAAAGTTGCAGTTGTAGTTGAGTCATTTGTTGGCAGATCGGCTGTGTAAATTGTGTACAGGGTTGGCCCCAGGACGCTTCCTTGTGGTACTCCAGATTTTATTGGGTGAAGAGTCGTCTGTTCATCTTGAAACGTAACTTGAAAGAATCTGTTATTTAAATATGATTTGAGTACATTGTACAGTGGGTGTGGTAGAGTGTTCTTGATTTTGAAGAGTAGGCCTGGATGCCAAACCTTGTCAAACGCTTGGCTTACATCAAGAAAGGCAGCGGAGCAATATGACTTTTCTTCTAGGCTTGTTCTGATTGTTTCAACGACACGGTGCACCTGCTCTATTGTTGAGTGCTGCATTCTAAATCCGAATTGGTGACCTGGGATGGTGTTTTTTTGATCAAGTATTAGCTTGATGCGTTTTAGAAGCATTTTTTCAAATAATTTTGAAATAATGGGCAGGAGACTGATTGGTCTGTACGATGTGGTTTCTCTCGGGTCTTTTCCCGGCTTTGGAATAACTATAATCTGGGCTATTTTCCATTGCGATGGAAAATGACCGTGACGTATAATGGCGTTAAAGATTGCTGTTATAAGTAATAGTCCTTTCTTAGGTAATTCTTTAAGTGTGCGTCCAGTGATAAGGTCATAACCTGGTGCTTTCTTCGGATTTATATGATTTTTTATCCCAGTAAGAATTTCTTTTGGAGAGAAATGTCTTATTGGTAGCGCAAGTTGGTTGGGAGCTTCAAGGTTTGTTAGGATTTCAGCGTCGTGTCCAGGATTATTTGTTTCAAATGGTTGGAACACTTGTGCAAGGTGCTCAGCAAATGTATTTGCCTTTTCTAATGGGCTTCTAGCCCAGCTGCCGTCTGCCTTTCGTATTGGTGGTATCGAGATTTGTGGTCGCTTTAATCTTCTTGTTGCCTTCCATAAAGAGTAGTCACTTGTGTCAGTCGGGTTAAGATTTTTTAGGTATTCTGCAAAGTGAGAGTTTTTCAGGTTTTGTAGTGCTTCTTTTAGATTTCTTGTAGCAGCGTTAAATTTACTTCTGTCGGTGGGTTGCCTAGTGTTTTGCCATATTTTTCGGGACTTACGTTTGATTGCAATCAGTTCTTTTATATCCATTGATTGCCTTTCAAATGTTTTTGTTTTTTGTTTTATTATTGGCGTCGATTGCCAAGCAGCTTTATGTATTGTTTTAGTGAGTAACTCAGTAGCTTCGTCTATTTCTATGTCTGTTTTTAAAGAGATGTTTAAGGAAATATTGTTCTCGATTATGTCTCTAAATTTTTCCCAATCTGTTCTACTGTTATGTAGGGTTTTTTTTTTTTTTGGTTGTGTTCCATATGAGAGCTGATGGTTGCAATGATCTTCGAATGATCTGATGTCAAGTCCAAGCTTGATTTAACTTTTATATATTGATTAGGTATGCCTTTAACTACAAAGAAATCTAGAAGATCAGGTATCTTTTGCCTATCAGTAGGCCAGTACGTTGGTTTTCCTGTGGAGAAATGGTTTATTTGATTGCTCTGTAGCACTCTGTTTAGTGTTCTTCCTTTTGTTGTTGTAACTCTTGAGCCCCAGTTCGTGTGTTTGGCGTTAAAGTCACCACCAACTATAAATCTACGTCCTAAACTTTGAAAAAAGTCTTGGTACTCATTTTCAGAAATGGTATGTTTAGGTGGGCTATATAGTGCTGCCACTACTATTGGTCCATTCCAGTCCTTTATAACTACGGTTGTCGCTTGGATTTTTTCCGTTTGGTACTTAGGAAGTTCGTAGTGTTTTAGATTATTTCTTATAATTATTGCGGTGCCACCATGGCCAGTACCGTCAGGGTGTTTGGTGTCATAAATCGTGTAACTAGGAATTTTAAAGTAGCTTCTATCGGTGAAACGTGTTTCGGATATAAGAATTAGGTCTAGTTTATTACTGTTGGCAAACGTACTTAGCTCTTGACTGTGGTTTGTCAAGCCATTTGCATTCCAGGTTGCTACTGTAGTTATGTTCTCCATTATTTGATTTTATTTACCACTGTTGTGAGCAGGTTCATCAGTGTGAACATTTGTTGGGCTTGTTGTTTCATAAAGGATCTCATTTCATTAATCATAGTCATCATCAGATCTTGGAGGTTATTAGATTCTTGGTTTGTTAGGTTCGTAGATTTTTCGTAATTTTTTGCTGCATCTGAATATGAGGTTCCTGGGTGTATGTTGTTTGTTTGGCGTGGAGATTCCGGATTATTGTTGTGGTTATCGTTTTGAAATTGTTCACTGATTCGTTTTTCGCGGAGTGGCGGAAATCTTCGTTGTTGAATTTCTTTATAAACTTGACAGCCTTTATAATTAGCGGGATGTTCGCCTTTGCAAAGTGCACACGTGGCTGGAGTTTGTCTAGTTTTGTTACATGTTTCTGTTTCATGGTCTTTGCCACATTTGACACACCTTGCTGGTCTTCTACAGTATGTCTTGGTGTGCCCGTATCTTTGGCAACGTTTGCATTGAACAATTTGTCGTTTTGTATGTGGTGGTTCAAATTGTATGATGGCGTTTTGCATTCGAGTAATGTCGTATATCTCTTTATTATTTGCTGCTGGTTCAAGATCAATGAAAAATAGGGACATGGGGTCTTTAGTGATTCGATGAAGCATTCTGTGTATGTTTCTGACTTTGTGTCCACATAGTTCTATTTCATTCTTGATTTCGTTTATGTCCATGGAATGGTGTGCGTGTCGCAGTACTACTCTGAAAGCTCTCTTTTCTTTTAGTTGATACGTGTGGTGGTCAATATTTCTCGTTGTTAGGCCACTAATAAGTTTTGAGTAAGCTTTACCTGTTTTAGTGTTAACTTTCATATCGTTCTTGTTTATTTTGTATTCATAGTCACGATGGGTGATATATGTTTCTATAAATTGGATTATCTTAACAATATTAAAGATAGCGGGAATAAATATTGGTGGTGGTTTATTTTCTTCAGTGACTTCGTCTTCATCCGTATCAGATGTGTCCGATATTGCCTCGTATCGGTTTCTGATTTCCGTAATATATGGTTGGGTAGGTTCATTGTGTTTTACAATTTTTTTGTACGGTGTTCCTGAGTTTTTTTTTTGTTCTTTTGCGTATAATTGTTTGATATTTTTCTTGTCCGTTGTTATCCTGCATTGGTTCGCAACTATTAGCTGGGCTGTGGTATGGCGTCGAAGCAGTAGTGTTAGATGTAGAAAAGTCTTGTCGTTTCCCAGCAGGTGCTTTTGTTGCTTGTAGCTTAGGGGACTTTTGCGTTGCATTGAACATGCTTGTCTGAGATAACTCATTGGCCATTAGCTGGAATTTAGGCTGTATTTGGCTATGCGGCACAGTCACATCTAAGAGTGTGCCATCTCCGGTTAATGTTGCATTTGTGTTCATGAATCGGCTAGAGCCAAATCACTACCACGGATGGAGGTTTTGCACTTGGCTACTAGTATATTTAGTCCTCGTACTAATCTATACTGGACTAAAAGATTCTATTCACTTTATTTCGTTTCAATTATTTGTTGTTGTATAACTGGTCACTGGTCACAGAGCACCTATAAACACGTCCGTACTCTGCGAACGACGAAAGTCGAATTGATTTTTGCCTTTAAGCCAACAAATTCTGTCATTGGAGAACCCATATTTACATCTTTCATTTTTCCAAGTACCTTTTTGTTCACTATGGGTATGTTATATTTATTATCAACAGGATAGTCGGATGTATCAAAGTGATCTAACATATGTTTCATGTCTTCATAAAAGTCTTCCGTGATAATATTATAAATATAGGAATCCGTATCTTGATAGAGTAACTCTATATTATGCTTATATTTTTGTTTCATAACATTATAAATTCTTTGCAAGATTTTCCAAACCACTCGACATAATCTTAAATGAATCCACAAATCTAATTTGTAGATCATCTGTATGTTTGGTATAACTTATATACCGTTCTTCATTACATGGGATTAAATCTATTTCTTCATTTCATCATAAGCAAGTTCTTTGATAAATAAATGCGAATCGTAACCGGACAAGTTATGGAAAAATGCAGGCACAAATTTAGGAGTTTGGCATTTTAAATTACAAGTATTACAAAGAGGTGCTCTATATTTTCCAGTCAAATGATCATGTATGCGTACTTTTTTATTTTCTTCTGTATACCTACACCCACCTTAATTACTATTACACTAATTATTATTAGTATTATATTGTTCTATTTCTGTATTGGTAAGAGGTAACATTTCCTCAATTTCATCATAATAGTTACCAATTTCTTCTACTTCTTGTCTAATTCTATCCATAAATACTTTTGCGGCATTAGGATCTCTATATACAAAAGCCGGCTTATATTCTTTATGTATGTATTTTATATAATAACAAAAACCTGAAGGTTCATGTTTTTGGTATCTATGTGTGTATAATTTGTTATTTGATGGTGCACATGTTTGAATTTTTTTTGTTAGGCACAAAGTCTGCATATATAACAAATGGAACTTTCATTGTATTTCTATAATTTTTAAACTGGATTTTCTCAGTTTCACTTGGCATAATTACTTTTACTGAATCTTTGGTTTTACAATCAACTTTGTGAATGTTTAACTTATACTCTGAATTAAAAAATAATAAACATCGATCACAGAGATACTTTGAACCTTTATAATTAGATAATTGAGATCCCAATAATCGTGACATACTTTTTGTCCAGCAATAGTGACTATTCTTATCGTCCTTTATATACAACAAATTTATATGTTGATCTATCTTGTCTTTTGTTACATATACTGGAAATATTATTTCTTGCTCATCAAAAGAATATACATTTACAGAGATATTACTCTGCCTTTCAAATTTCCTAATATCTTTCAGTGCCATAGGAAATCGAATTCCATTAAACATTGTTTCAACTTGATCTATATAATTTTTATAGTATGTTAATCTACAAGTATGTATATCTACTGGATGTAAGAATGATAATAATGACCACATAAAACACTTGTCGTCGTTATTTTCCACATTTACAACTGCTTTCTTGTCTTGTATCCATTTTGGTAGTGCCACGTAATGGAACATAGTTATTAATTCGCAGCTCTATAGAATTTACACTATATAAAACCCAACCGGATCCCTTTCTTTCAAATTCCTCCACTTCAGCAAGTAATTTTTCTTCTGCTTCAGCATAGTATTCTTCTAGGTCTGTACTATCAAAAATGGCTACATTGCGTGTTTTAAAGTTTTGTTCTTCAATAATTTCAGATTCAATGTCAAGCTGCTTATAATTACAAAATAATTTCAAGTTTACCTTAAGATTATTATCAACCAACTTTTCTTGTATTTTATTTAATAAAGTATATTTAATAGAGGCAAGAAATATTGAGGGGTCTCTTATGTTAGTATTATTCTTTATATGATATGTGGCCAACCTATTTTGAAATGCAGTTTCAACCTCTACAATTCTACAATTTTGTTTAAATAAATGTTTATTACTTCTAAAATGTTCTGCACGTTTTTCTGGATCATAATATGTACTACAACCTTCACATTTTACTTTTGCAATTCTGATAGGCTTAGGTGCACTAAATAAATCATCTTCAAACGGGAATCTATTTAAATGAAATATTAATTCAGGTTTATTCATTCTATAATAACCTTTAATACCATTTTGTTTACACATCTGTCGTAAATCTTTAATTGTGTTGATCTCCATTTATAACAAAAAAAAATTTGTTAATAATTTCGTAAATGTATATTTTTAGACGTGTGACTACGAAGATATGATTTTACAACAAATCTTCCACATTCACATTCCACTTTTTCTCTAAGTTTATTTTTATTTGTGAAATAATAATTACTCATACAAGTTTTGCATCTTGCATTATATTCCTCTTTATTTTTATGAAAATTATTAACGTCTTTACTAATATTGCAAACACTACAAATTTTTGTCATTTATTAATAAAAAAAATCCGTATTAGTTAAAGTCTTTAATTTTACGTTTCTTAGATCTTCTTTAACGATATAATCATCAATATTTATTGCTTCCCTTATTTCTCTATTAGCGTAATAATCTAGAAAGTCTTTCCATAAAACGTCATATTCAAGTTTTCTATGTTGTGTGAGCGGTTCGTCCAATAATTTACAAATATAATATTTATGACTTATAGATCTATCTGGAACTGACTTATACATATAAGAAAGAAAATATGTATATTTTTCAACTAACATTTGTTGATCATTTGCATTAAAACCATATACATTGTGATTTGGATTAACCGTCTCTTTATGTTCACGTAGTAATTTTATGAAATATTTAATTTTATTACATGGCTTTGTAAAATATTTTTTATTTGATTTAGTTATTATATAGAACCCACAATTGTCACAAGAAGGTATTTTATCATTTCTTCTAAATGCACGCTCTAAACATTCTCTACATATAAAATAATCTGGACCATCCATTTATAACAAAATAAATTTGTTAATTTATTACAGCATCTTTCTCTATCCATGTATTATGAGTGTTATCAAAACCTAACCATTTAACAAACACTTTATTACCTTTACGTCTTATTTCTTTATCTACTAGGAAAACCTTCGGGTACTTTGTTTTACTCATTTCTTGTTAATAGAAAGAACCTTCTATTAATTTATTTTTATAGTCCTTAATATGATATGTAATAGGGTCAGAATATATTATTTTACAAACGGTAAATATTTCATTCGACCAATTTGGTGTATAACCTTTCGCAAAAATAGTTTTATACCTTGATATTCTTACTTTGTCATTTAGTTTAAACTTGGGAGGTTTAGTAGGTAATGTTTGAGCAAAAATTTTTTTTAAGGATTTCTCATTTTCTTTCATTGAACCTTGTACAGGTGTCATTTTAATTGTGCTATGTATAGTATTGTTATATTCTTCTACTAATTGCGGTAGCAAATCGAACCATTTGTAATTACCGTTTACAGTGAATCGCTTCCACATTTTTTCTTTAAGTGTCTTGTTAAATCGTTTAGCAACAGATGCTTTTACTTCAGAGTATGTTGAATAATGATTAATTTTATTGTCATGCATTAATTGCTGAAAGATTTTATTATAAAATTCAAGTCCACGGTCAGTTTGTAGATGTGTTGGACTGCGGTTAGTTATAATCGATTTAAACGCTGTAGATACACTTTCTCCAGTTTTATTTTTAATTGGAATAGCCCATGCAAATTTAGAAAATACATCAATAACTGTCAAAATATGTTTATATCCTTTATCCTGATTTGTAATCATTTCAACTAAATCAGCCTGCCATAAATCATCAATTGCTATTGTTAAAACTTTACGTCTCTGAAAATTACGCCTTAATGGTTTATGTATTTCATCCGCGATATATTCTTTAATACCATCACCTATTTTTTTTAATAAATGAACATTTATTTGTATTACAAACTACACATTCCCCTTTTAACATTGGCTGACCTTTTTTAGATGTTGTTCTAGTCACATCTTAGTACCTGTCTTTGTCTTACATTTAACACAATACTCACTCATTTATTACATAAGAAATCTACTGATGCGTAATAATTAATTCAACACTTATATTGGCCCATGAAACATTATCAGTACTTATAAATCGTTTAAATCTAAGTTTTTCACGTTTTTTCAACTCGAAGCCATCCGGTAATGTTTTAAATACTCTATCATTAACATGTATTTCACTGCATGCACCTTCTGGGAATATTGTTAACTTTTCAATTTGTATGTTAAATGGTAGACGATAAATAGTATCATTAGATATACTATATTCACGTATATAGAAACCGTCTTCATCAAATTTGTTATATCGTAATTGAATTGGTATTGACAGCCGTTTAAATTGATTTTTAATATGATTATCCAATTCTCTAAAGATAGCGGTAAGTCTCTGATTTATCAAAGACTTCGTATTTTCATTAATTAATTTACCCATATCATATGTTTTAATTTTTATGTTAGTTTCAATTTTATCATACTATCCAATACTAATTGGTCAACATAATATTTTTTACATGCATCATTCACATTTTCAGACATTCCCACATTACATAATTTCTTGTTTTGTATATCATAATGACCATCATCTGTTAACTTAAACCCTATTCCAGGAACACCTTTAACATTATTATTTTCTAGATATTCATCACTATCTCCAAATTTATTTAGTACCATTTAAGAGTAAAAAAATTAATACCGCTACCATACCTCTCATGTAATTCCTCCTCTATATTTATTATTTCATTTTGAACGTTATCGTTACCAGCTAGTTTTTCCGCTTTTAGATAATCTAAGCGATCTTGTAATTCTTTAGGATCATCCCAATACACATATTCTTTTTCTTTTGTATTATATTTTTTAAATAAACCTTTCCCAGATGACGTTGATGGTGGTGCGTATTGCCTACCACCAAACTGATCTTTAGCGTATTGCCTCCCACCAAACTGTTATGTGGGGTGAGGTTTCTACCCTGGGAAAATATCTATGTTCTCGGCTAGGAAGACATTGTTGGTAGAGAGCTCATAGGCACAAGATCAGTGGACTATGAGTAATTAAACCATGTATCAAGTGTAAAATAAACTAATCCAACAAATTCGAGTGTCAATTTAACAAATCAAAAAACACCCAACACAACTTCGGTCCTTCGAACCGGATCCGTACAAACAGTGTATACAGTGATTCCAATAAACGAACATCAAATCATTCGACAAGACAGAAGACCGAAGAAGAGGCCGTGTGAACCATAGACCACATTCCAACGTCATCACCAGCAGCTATCATTCTTCAGGTCAATAGAACCTGATCTACAAGAGATCAAATTAAATCGACTAAATCGATGGCAAATAATCGAAAGAATACGCCAACACTTTTGGCGCATATGGTCACGTGAATATCTGTCACAACTGCAGGGCAGGACCAAGTGGCAACAAGAGACAGCACAGGTACTCAAGCCGGGAACTATGGTTCTTATGATGGAGGACAACCTACCTCCGCTACATTGGCCGCTTGGTCGCATCGAGGAGATCTACTCCGGAAACGACGGTTTAATTCGAGTGGTAACAGTCAGAACCAACAAGGGCACCTTTAAGAGAGGTGTAAGCAAGGTGTGTGTACTCTCAATAGATAATTAGACACTTAGACATTCTACTCCAATAAAGTGCAAGTGCTAAGTGAAGAAGTGACAAATTGTGCTAATTATAGTTCACTGGACCCTACTACAGGACATTTATTCTAAGGAATCTACATGATTGTTTCATTTACACGAATATACTAAACATATGTGTACCATGTACTGGATTGTATATAATGTAAATAGGTTTATTTTTTAATGTATTACCTTCATATCTGTATTGAATCTTATTATGTACTTAACTATCCTTTCTATTAATATCTATTGCATAACTATGTTCCGTATGTTGAAGCCTATAGGCTTTCAAGGGGGGTGGCATGGTGCGTATTGCCTACCACCAAACTGATCTTTAGCGTATTGCCTCCCACCAAACTGTTATGTGGAGTGGGGTTTCTACCCTGGGAAAATATCTATGTTCTCGGCTAGGAAGACATTGTTGGTAGAGAGCTCATAGGCACAAGATCAGTGGACTATGAGTAATTAAACCATGTATCAAGTGTAAAATAAACTAATCCAACAAATTCGAGTGTCAATTTAACAAATCAAAAAACACCCAACACAACAGATGGTATAGGTCTATTTTTAACAAATTCAGCTTGTTGCTTGATCTTTGGTGACGATGTATATATAGGTGCACCTCTAAAGTTATTATAATCTTGCCACATAGGTGATATTAGTTGTTTATATTTATCTGAACTAGACCTTATCTGTCGTGTAGGTTGATCATACATATGCAATGCCCTTGTCATAAATAAAATTTCTCTATAATTTTTATAGTCAGCTACATGTGCATTTTTAAATGTATTCCAATCTTCGTAAGGTGGTTGTTTCAATGTTAAGAAAGTCAATATATTCTCAATTTTTGGATATTTCTTATTTTGTTGTTCAATGTTGTTGTATAATATAATATGATCTTCATCGAAATCTATTTTATAACCATTAAATAACAAATCTCTCGTTTTATTCATCTTTTGCCCCATTCTATAACCATGTTCAGTTTTATGACTAATTCCGTAAGTTGTGTCTCTCTCATCTTGTTGTCGATTTAAATATGCATCTTCTATGGAATTAACAACAGCCATTTCACCTGGTAGAAATACTCTTTGTTTTGGCATTGGTACTATTGTTTCTTCATCGCCTTCATATGAATCATTTAAAGTTGATGATGCTACAGGTTTTCGCCAGTGTACCATTGCATTTCTTGATATACTTGCATCAGTAATGGCATTTGTTGTTTCTTCTATGGCTTTTCCATGTTTATTCAAAACTTTAATTATAGGTTTATATTGTGTCCCTAAAGCTTCATATTTATCAAACTCACTTTGATTATATAATTTTAAAGCATCTATTGTTTTTTACTTAGAGATATTAAATTGTTTTACTAACTTCTCATAGCGCTTATCATACATTTATTTAAGAAAAAATTATATTAATTTATGATTCATGTTTTATGTTTATGTTTTATGTAATTTATTTATGTCTAGTTTATGTTTTATGTACTTTATTTATTTCTAGTTTATGTTTTATGTACTTTATTTATGTTTTATGTACTTTATTTATGTCTAGATTATGTTTTACGTATTTTATTTATGTCTAGTTTATGTTTTATGTACTTTATTTATGTTTTATGTACTTTATTTATGTCTAGTTTATGTTTTATGTACTTAATTTATGTTTTATGTACTTTATTTATTCAATATTTATTTTTTTTTAATATTTTTAACTATTCGTTTAAACAAATTCTATATCATGCATCTCTCTAGTACCTATTTTCTTCTTACTGTTATATTTTAAACTAGGAGGATTACTGTTCAACTTTTCAATACTTGGTATAAACTTATTATACCGTTCAGGTAATGATACTTTAAAATTCTCTATACCAACTATTATTTGCTCACCATACTTCCCTTCACTTACCTCAAAATATTCAATTTTATACGTTTTATTCTCCAACTCTGACAATTTTCTAAATTGTGAATTACTACTATTTAGCATACTCGCTAATTCGTTTTTATTCTCCATTTATTAGGGAAAAAATTTGTTAATACGTTCAGGTTTGTCAATTTACACTTTTTGTACATTTTACTAAAAATAGGGCAAAAGTACTCTTTTATGGGCATTTTCACGGTTTTTGCGGCAAAAGTACTATTTAATGGGCATTTTCACGGTTTTTCTAGCGAAAAACGGGGTACGTTCAGGTTTTTTTTTGGGTTAGAACCGCTAATTATACACTACTTATACATATATATATATATATATATATATATATATATATATATATATATATATATATACATATATATATATATATATATATATATATATATATATATATATATATATATATATGTATATATATATATATATATATATATATATATATATATATATATATATATATATATATATAGTTCAAATAAAAATTATAGCTATTAGTATATTAAACAACCTTTTTACTTTCTTATACGCAGTATAAGTAAGTATTGTAATCATGAAAAATTTCGATCTCGAGATTTCAACGGAAATATACGTTTTGACCTTCTTTGAATCGATTCCAACTATTTATGGAATGACGTCCGTCTGTGTGTGTGTGTGTGTGTGTGTGTGTGTGTGTGTGTGTGCGTGTGTGTGTGTGTGTCTGTGTGTGGGTATATGTTCTCTACAGCCTAAACGGTTGAAGCTAAAATTATGAAATTTTAAACTTAAGATTTGCATATGCCTGGGGTGTGCACCTCCTATTTATGAAAAAAATATTCAAACCGGAAGTGCCTGTTTACTCTAGTCATATTTGGCAGTTTCTGCAATTACTCAAAAATGGTGAGAGTTACAGAAAAATTTTATGAAAAAAAAAAAGGTATTCATTCACAACTGTTTTTCCAAAAAGTGTGCTGGTTTCAAAATGAATTTCTGCCTTTTATATATATTTTTACATAAATCGTATCATCTGCGCCTGTCAATTTTATAACAAAATAGACGTAAATAATTTGAAGTTTGACATTTAATATATATTCTAAGAAATATAATTAGTGTAAAAGCTATCTAAAGGTTAAAACAAATATGATTAATTTGAAAAATAATGAAACTACGAAGTGGCTTAACCCATATGCGTATAAGAAAGTTCGGTGCATGACACTACAGATGTTTTTGAAAGGTACCGTAAACAAAAAAATGGATAGTAAAAACATCTGCAGTGTCATGCACCGAACTTTCTTATATGCATATGGGTTAAACCATATCGTAGTGACATTATTTTTCTAATTTATTATATATGTTCTAACCTTTAGAACGCTTTTACAGTAAATATATTTCTTAGAATAAATATAAAATTACAAACTTCAAATTATTTAAGTCTATTTTGTTAAACAATTGACAGTCGCAGATGATACGATTTATGTAAAAATATATATAATAAGCAAAAATTTATTTTGAAAACATTACTTTTTACTTTCTTATACGAAGTATAAGTAAGTATTGTAATCATGAATAATTTCGATCTCGAGATTTTAAAATAATATTCAAAGCGGAAGTGCCTGTTTACTCAAGTCATTTTTTGCAATTTCTGCAATAACTCAAAAATGATTACAGTTACAGAAAAATTGCATGAGCAAAAATTAAAGGTATTACTATTTAGCACAACTTTTGTTTGAATATATTTTCCAAAAAGAGTAGTTTTTTCAAAATAAATTTTTGCTTATTATATATATTTTAACATAAATCGTATCATCTGCGCCTGTCAATTGTTTAACAAAATAGACTTAAATAATTTGAAGTTTGACATTTTATATTTATTTTAAGAAATATATTTACTGTAAAAGCGATCTAAAGGTTAGAACAAATATTATAAATTAGAAAATAATGTAACTACGATATGGTTTAACCCATATGCGTATAAGAAAGTTCGGTGCATGACACTGCAGATATTTTTGGAAAATATATTCAAACAAAAGTTGTGCTAAATAGAAATACCTTTAATTTTTTCTCATGCAATTTTTCTGTAACTGTAACCATTTTTGAGTAATTGCGGAAATTGCAAAAAATGACTACTTTAAACCGGCACTTCCGCTTTGAATTTTTTTTTCAAAAATAGGAGGTGCACACCTCAGGCATATGAAGATCTTAAGTTTAAATTTTCATAATTTTAGCTTCAACCGTTCAGGCTGTAGAGAACATACACACACACACACACACACATACAAGCACGCACACACACACACACACACACACACACACACACACACACACACGGACAGACGTCTTTCCAAAAATAGTCGGAATCGATTCATGGAAGGTCAAAAGGTATATTTCCGTTAAAATCTCGAGTTCGAAATTTTTCATGATTACAATACTTACTTATAATTCGTATAAGAAAGTAAAAATATTAAGAGGTTGACATCTACTATTTTTCCTAAGAAATATATTTAGTGAAAAAGGGTGTGTTTTTGTGTGTGTGTATGGGATCGCTCTACAGCCTAAACGGTTAAAGGGAAAATTATGGAACTTCAAACTTAAGATCTGTATATGCCTGGCAAGTAAACCCTCGAATTTAGAAAACAATATTCACACCGGAAGTGCATGTTAAGTCTAATCATTCTTTGCGCTTTCTGCGAAAAAACTCGAAAACGGTTGCACATAAAGCAAAAATAATTATTTGTAAAATTACAGATATTAACATATTGTAAAACCCGTACCTAAAATTTTTTTCAAAAACGGTACCAGAAACAAGAAAATGGCTACTGAAATTGCAGTTTATTTGAAATTGCAGTTAATTTCAATTATTTTCACAAATATCGTATCAACTGTGCCTGTCAATATTTTGACAGAAAAAGAATAAAAACAACATCTGCAGTGTCATGCACTGAACTTTCCTCTACGCATATGGTTTAGATCATATCACATTTTTATTATTTTTCTAATTAATAATATATTACTAACCCTTGGCACACTTTTTCACTAATTATATTTCTTAGAATAAATATTAAATGTCAAACTTTTTTTTTTTTTCTATTAAACAATTGACAGGCACAGGTGATACTATTTATGTGAAAATAATTAAAATTAGAATTAATTTTAAAAGCTATTTTCTTGTTTCCGGTACTTTATTTGAAAAAAGTTTCTAATAAAGGTTGTTCAAAATGCTTATACTATAATTTTAATTTCAACAACTTTTCTGTAAGTGCAACCATTTTTGAATAATTGCAGAAACCGCAAAATATGACTAGAGTTAACTACCGGTCTAAATATTAATAGGAAGTTTGCTGCCCAGACATATGCAAATCTTAAGTTTGAAGTTTCATAATTTGTCCTAACGATATAGGCTGTAGAGCGGTCACACACACACATGTACGTCATTTCAAAAATAGTCGAAATCACTTCAGGGAAGGTGAATACGTATATATCCGTTAAAATCTCAAGATCGAAATTTTTCATGATTACAATACTTACTTAATACTGCGTATAACAATGTTATTAAGTAATTTTGAGTTTGACATTTAAAATTTATTCTAAAAAGTAAATTTCGTGAAAATAGGTTCCAAAGGTTTCTAAAGTTTTATTAATTAGAAAAATAATATACATGTGATATGA
>OX063268.1:6052818-6060318 GCA_944039245.1 Nebria salina
GCCTGACAGTAATACAAATATTTAATAATAGAAATAATTAATGATGTTTTATTATTTCAGCGGATTATATTCGAACATGTCGCAAGAAAGACAAGGATTTCATCAATTGTTCCACTAATGCTGTGCAAGGATTATTTAATAAAATTAAAGAAGGTTATCCAAGATTTATTGAATATTCAACATACATGTATACAACCTTGAACTTATAAATTTAGGAATACCAGAAATCAACTTGCCGCCAACCGAACCTTTACATATTAACCGAATAGATATTTTACAAGGACAGGGTCCTGTCAGTGTAAATGCGACCCTGAAAAATGTAACAGTATTTGGTTTCGGAAAAGTATCAGTACTATACAATAGGTAAGTAATTATCTTATATTTTCTTTTTTTGTTGCTAATCGTCCTTGTTAGCAAATTTTCTGACATCAAATCAATGTAGTTAGTGATAGATGGTCGAGATTGAATTAATATAAAAGATTTTCTGCCATTCTATTTTATTTCAATAAACATGATTTTATGGATGTTTGTACCATACATCTATTATTGAGACGATAAGCCGTCTGTTGCGAGCTGGAGAAAATATTTACTGATGGTATCATCGAAGAGAGCGACTGTCCTTTGGCGGCACCGGTGGTAATCGTACCAAAGAAGCATCGTAGAACACGCTTGTGTATTGACGCAAAATGACGCAATTCATGACGACCATCGACCTGAAAGCGGGATACTACCAGGTTGCCGCACGAGTAGAAGATCGCGATAAAACGGATTTTCTTACACCCCTGGGCACCTATTGGTATTCGCGAATGCTGATGGGAAAGAAGAAATCTACTGCGTCATTCCAACAATTTTTGGATCGGTTCCGTAACGGATTATGCGCTGGTATATTTAAACGATATTATTGTGCTGTCAGATGATTTTGACAAACATTTAATAGACTTAGAAGCGGTTTTAAAACTCTTACGATAGTTTGGATTACGCGAAAATAGAGTTAAATGCGTTCTCGCTTGTACATCGTTGAAGTATCTTGGTCACATCTTTACGCAAGGAAAGATCGAAATGGATGCAGCTAAAGATAGGGCGATCACCGATATGTCACCACCGTGAAATATTAAGCACTTTCGAATATTCCTATAAACGTGTTGTGGTACCAGCGATTTGTTCTTAACTTTCCAAATTCGCCAAACCATTGAGCAATTTAAAAAATAACAATGTCAAGTAGATGTTGGTAGAATCCGAAGAAAATGCGTTTACTCAGCTGAAGTAGGCACTCACGACTGCACCTGTTCTACGTCAACTGGTTGAATCACTGCCATATTTGATTCGACGGACGTGAGCAGCTAAGCTCTCGTCGGAAGCGGATGAGAGACCAGTTGAGTATGCTAGTCGTGGTCGAAATTCCGAAGATGAACCCGAAGGATATTCATAAAGAAACAAATGCAAGAGGTTGGAAGTCGCGTATTGTATATATTTGCTCATCAAGATTCTGAAGAAGCACAATTGGGCATTCCGGAGTCAGAGAGACGTCGGGTACTTCAAAAATACCTTGTGTAGGACGCTATGGTGTGCAATTTGCAATCTTGCAACACTTTATGCATGGCATGGGAGTGGAGGAAACTCTAACTCCATACTACCATCTAGTAACGAAGCCGATAGAGCGGAAGAACTGGGACATAAAGCTACGGACAAATTGCCATAGGTTTGCTTTGCACTGAAAAGCGCTAGGTGCTAATCTACCGGGCATTTAGCAGCCTTCTTCAAGTTTGGCCGTGAGCTTAAGACTCCGAAGGACGTGCATCTGCGAGCCGTTGTTACCGTCGAGAACTTCGCCTCACAGATAACGTCGTACCTTTTGACCATAGTTCAGATAATGCACTTGGTACGTGATCAGAAGGAGCACAGCCAAGATAGAAATCGTCGGGAGATGCCAGAGTACCTGTTCAATCTAAGTGATACTAGTGTTGTAAACTTTGTAGATCGATTTCAACTTTTTATTATTATTATATCAATTACACACATAACACACACTTCTCTCTGTTGTTACTTATAATAACTACTTTTTTCAACAAATCACTACCCCTCTTACCCGCGATGACGTTCAAATGCCTGCCTTAATTCCAACACTCGGCCGTCCTAGTATCCGATCGCCCCTGATCGGCTTCGACTGATGCAACGTAGAACTGCGGTCGTCGACGATATTGCACGGGTCGACCACTACGCTGTGCTTGATCGACCGCCGGTTCAACTTTATTCAGATTTTGGCTGTCTGTTGCTGTTGCTGGATCAGGAAGTCCAGGTAGATCACTTAGGCGTTCGCCTTGATCTGGGCGTCTATCTGAAAAATCTTGCATAATGCCACCAACATACTTGCGGCCGATTGGTCTCACTTTTGATTGCCATCATCATCTGTAGACCCGCCCAATTCGCTTGGATCGTCGTCGAAAACGCGAGGGCACCTCTACGCCTTCAGTTGCGAAGCGTGAGCCGTGAAAGCGTAACGGCGCCAATCCTCACCTTGCAGATCAGCTTCAGGGCACGTATAGGTAGGCAGCTTGCCGACAATTACCAGTAGATCACGGAATCTAACTTGCGTCTTTTTCGGTTGGCCGGTGTATTTGGGGACACTTTGCTTCATCACGAGCTCACCTGATTCGTATGTGGGATAATATTTCTTGTAAAACGCTTCATTCATTTTCGATTGCTCATTCAGGATGTTGCGCTTTGACTCATCCTGAATTATTACGGCGCTATTCCACGCGTCAATAGCTACTGCGGTGACTCTCTCGAGTCCATCGTGAAGCCTGGCTTGGTATCCGTGAAGAGTTTGGAATAATGTTCTTCCGGTTGACTTCATCGTGCAGTTAATATCTCTTGTGCCCTCGTCCAATTGCGCATCCCAGTCTCATACGATTTTTATATTTGTCCAAATACCATATATGAAACAAATTAAATGTTGTTATTTTGAGCATAGATAGAACAAACTAGCATGACCATATATGGCATATATATATATATATATATATATATATATATATATATATATATAATTATATATATATATATATATATATATATATATATATATATTATATATATATATATATATATATATATATTTATATATATATATATATATATATATATATATATATATATATATATATATATTTATATATATAGATTTATATATATATATATATATATATATATATATATATATATTTATATATTTATATATATATATAAATATAAATATATATATATATATATATATATATATATATATACATACATATATATATATATATATATATATATATATATATATATATATACATATATATAAATATATATATGTATATATATATATATATATATATATATATATATATGTATATATATATATATATATATAAATATATATATATATATATATATATATATATATATATATATATATATATATATATATATATATATATATATATGATGAGCTTCTGGAATTCTTGTCTGTTAGTATGCACAGTTTTCGTGTACTTACCCGACAGGTAAAATCAGTAGCGCTTCTGATTAGGGGCGATTCATTTGCGGGTTCGACGGGCAGTTCTGTTGCAGATGATCTTCTTAATTACAGCGTCGGCAGCGAAGTAGTCGCCTTGGTTCCAGATAATCACGGGCAAGGGTACGGGGTACAATTGTTGCAAAGCCGCTCTGTTATTTTGGACTGTGCTGATTGGTGGACTGCGACTCAAACATTAGCCTTCGGAGGTCCCTTCGTTTTCATATCGCGATTCGTGATGGTTATATATATATATATATATATATATATATATATATATATATATATATATATGTATGTATATATATATATATATATATATATATATTTATATTTATATATATATATATAAATATATAAATATATATATATATTGTCAGAGCGCTAGCAAGCCGGCTAACTCACCGTAGGTTCCAAACACTAAGACCCCTTTAAAAGTATGACGTCGATGGCTGAAATAAAAGTTGCCCAAGAAAAGAGACAAAAATAAATCAAAGAATTTATTACAAATTATAAAATACCTTAACTAGGCTTTTGCGCCGATACAATTTAATCTAAATAATAATAAATAAACAATAAACAATAAATAAACCAAAAGGATACGGATACGTACTATACTGTTCCTGTGGACGTTCAGACTTTAGGCCAGATGTTCGGCCTGCGCCAGTTCCTTCGCAGGAACGCCCTTCCGTCTTCAGTACCAGTATGGTAACGTAACCGATCGAAAACCAAAATAAAATCAAGAAGACGATAAACGAAATGAATCCAACAAATATCGAAAGTAAGAAGAAAAACTATCGACACGTCACGGAAAATAATAGTCTAATGTTTTTTTCTTTTTTTTTCAACAACAACCAAAAAAAACAACAACCTCTCACCGCCAACATAAAATATCGTGACACGCCACTTTCCCCCCCCAAAAAAAAAAATCCTTTTTTTTTTTTTTCAAAATATAAGTTTATCTTGGAACGTGAGGTTTTAGCATGGAAACATGCCAAGTACCAAGCTTACCTTTATTCAAGTCTTCTAGTTCATAACGTGTATTAGATAATTTATTAAACACACGACATTTTATAAATTTAGGAGCAAGTTTTGAGGAATAGAAACGTGAAGAGTTAGACAGTGTAAAATTTCTTTTCCAAACAATATCGCCTATTTCAAAAGAAATGTTTCTATGACGTAAATTGTATGTTCTGCTATTCTTTTGATAAGATTGTACCAGACGGCGTTGGACACTGACTTTGAGCTCACTTAGTTCATCAAAACTGGAGCTATAATCAGAGCGGGAAAGAAAATGTATAGGCAAGTTATTATCTTCATTAGAAGCACTGCCACAAAGTGACAATTCACGGCCGAAATTTAAGTAAGCTGGAGTAAACCCTGTGATATCGTGCACTGCAGTATTAATAGCAAATTGTAGTTTCCGTAAGTTTACATCCCATAATCGTTGATTTTGTTCAACGTATGAGGAAACCATTGTTTTAATAACACGATTAGTACGTTCAGCTGGGTTAGCTTGAGGATGATAATTTGGAGTTAGTTGGTGTATTACGGAATAAGAAAGAAGGAAATTACGAAACTCATTGTTAGTATATTCGGTACCATTGTCCGTTATAATGTAGTCTGGAACACCAAAAACTAAGAATACTTCCTGTTCAATTAAACGACGAATTGATTTACCATTTGCTTTGCGAATGGGAAAGAAAACAGAATATTTAGTGAAAAGATCACATACGACGAGCAAGTATCGGTTTTTGGATGTGGAAATAGGTAAAGGACCAATAATGTCAGTGCTTACATATTGCCACGGACGTTTTGCCACACGCATTCCCATCAATCCAGCTGGTTTACGCTGTTCCACCTTGTAAGCTTGACAAATTCCGCAACTTCGAACGTAATGAATAATGTTCTTAACCATTTTGGGCCAATAATAATCAGCAGAAATACGACATTTAGTTTTAAAAATACCAAGATGACCAGCAGTGGGTGCATCATGATATTGCTCTAACACAGAATTTCTTAGATTAGCCGGTACTACAATTTTCCAAGGGTTTCGATTAGATATAGCGGTATTGGGAGATTGGCAGAATTTAAAAAGTAATGAATTATCGACTTTCCAAAACGGAAAAGCGTTAGGTTTTTCGCTAACACGTCTAATCATGTTACTATACCAATGATCTGTACCATCATTTGTAATGTTGATGGATTCGACAACAATACGAGATAACGCATCCGGAACCACATGTTGAATACCTTTTCGATGGATAACGTCGAAATCATATTGCTGCAGCTTCAGAGTCCAGCGTACCAATCTTCCAATCGGATCTTTTAAATTGTTTAACCAAACAAGTGCATGATGATCTGTTATAATTTTGAAATGCCCCCCTTCCAAATAACATCGAAATTTTTCAACCGACCAAAGTACTGCAAGAATTTCTCTTTCCGTAACGTTATAATTTTGTTCACATCTGTTGAGCGTACGACTAGCATAAGCAATTACATGTTCACCGTCATCAAGTTCTTGAGTCAATACTACACCCAAAGCAACAGCACTAGCATCCGTCTGCAAACAAAACGGTTTGGAGAAGTCAGGACATGTTAATACAGGAGTGCTCGTTAAGCTACATTTTAAATCATTGAAATTCCTGTTTGTTGCTTCAGACCATGACCACTTTATTTTCTTGCGAGTTAAATATGTGAGGGATGATATTTTTTCCGAAAAATTTGGTATGAAACGCCGATACCAAGAGGCTAAACCCACAAACCTTCGAATATCTTTAGGGCACTTAGGTATCGGAAAATTAACAATGGCTGCAATTTTATCAGGATCTACCCTTAATCCTGTAGCATCGACAAGGTATCCCAAATATTTTAGTTCAGTACGTGCAAATTTGCATTTGTCTCGATTAAGTGAAAGATTTGCAGCCTTAAGTCGAGAAAATACTTTTTCTAATATTTTAATATGTGTAGGAAAATCAGTAGAAACAATGATAATATCATCAAGATAAACAAAAACATGTGGATAAAATTCTGGTCCAAATATATTGTCTACAAGACGTTGGCAGGTTGCAGGAGCCCCTGAGAGACCGAATGGCATACGCTTAAATTGGAAGAGACCACGTCCAGGTACCGTAAAGGCTGTTTTTTCGCAACTTGAAGAAGATAAGGGTATTTGCCAGAAAGCGGATTTAAGATCTAAGGAAGACAAGTATTTTGCACCACCTAAATGGTCTAAAATAGTTGAAATATACGGAATTGGATACGCATCTTTTTTTGTTACACTATTTAATTTTCGAAAGTCAATACAGAAACGATAAGCACCACTAGACTTCTTTACTACCACAATAGGTGAGGTCCAAGGACTTTTCGAAGGTTCTACAATATTTTGTTTCAACATTTCATCTAGTTCCGAGTTAATAAACTGTTGAATGTGTGGTGAGACAGGGTAGTAACGTTGTTTAATAGGTTCCGCTTCTCCAGTATTAATTATATGCTCTATCGCATTTGTTGCTCCAAGATTTGGAGAAATGGTTGAAAAATAGTCCTCGACTAAAATATTAAGTTTTATATGTTCATTCGCAGATAAGGTTGAAAGATCGTGAAGGGCACAAGTTACTGGAGGTTTTGCAAAGGAATGGGTCATAGTGGAAAAATCAAGAATAATAGAGAAACGAGTTAAAAAATCTATTCCCAAGATAAGTTCAGAAGTAAGCGATGGAACTAATAGTGTATCGACATAGTGAATATTCCCATCAATACTATAAGGTATAGATACACGGGCTTCGATTGAACATATATGCCCACCGGCAGTAGTGATATTATTATTATCCTTAACAATTGCTTTAATCGGTAAACATTTGATCCGTTCCCACATTCGTTGATTAATAAGGGTACTAGATGATCCAGAGTCAATTAAACCAAAATAAAATGTGTTACCAATT
>OX063268.1:6065318-6243626 GCA_944039245.1 Nebria salina
GTGTTAATTAATTAATTTCAATCCTTTTCTCCTTATAAAGAACAACTACTTTTTTAAACAAAGAACAACCCTCCTTTTCCTGTGATGACGTTCTCAAGCCTGCCTTAATCCTAACACTAGTAAGGGCATCATCCTTAAAATTTTGCGATTAACAGGCACCGTATATGAGGTGATCATTCCAAGCAACCCGGCCATACTTATCACGGTGACACCGTCTCGCACGATTAACGAAATGCTTCTTGAGTCTGTGATTCTAACGCGCACTGCTCAAACCAGAATTAAGATTTTGTAATGGGGTGAAAAGTACTTTATTATATTTAATTTGAAGTACCAAACAACATATAGAGATTTGGTATATTGCGTTGCATCTATTCTATTAACGATATTTTTATAATATCGCACTACTCATACACTCACGTATTCCGCTTTCTTTCTTTCCTAGATACACCACTAATACCTCTCAAAAGTTTAATTTCCGCAGCAGTCACACGCTTTTTATGATTGATTTGCCATACCCAATATTCACTACCATACATCAACGATGGCACAAGAACACCATTGAATTCGTATAATCTTGCAAACATTTCTAACATTCCAGTAGTATTACAGGTAACTTTGCCGCCCCAGTTAAGGTCACTGTGGCGCCAGTCATTAGTCCGTCCTTGAGATTCCATCAAAAAATTGCACCAAAAAAGAAACAATTTGGAAAATTTTCTAAAATTCTGACGTCATAAATTTGGAAATTTTTCCAACATTCTTATGTGCATAACTATAAATAGAAAGTCTCATATGAGCTGTATACTCTTATATTATCATTGTTTATCAAACAGGGTAAGAGAAATACTAAACATTCATTCGTAATATTAATTATCTAAGTCAAATGCAATTATATGCTTGTGCTTTGTGTTTACATGTAGCTTTGTATATATTATAGTATTACAGGTAGCTTTGTAAGTCATTAGGATAGCTTGTAGTATAAAATTGGAAAACATGTGGTGCCATAATGAGAGTTTCTCTTTATGGTACATGATTGACTTTACAGTATGCCATGTAGTTTTGAATTTATTAAGATATTTCTGTTAGGAAAAATATGTGACATAATAATGAACGTTTCTCTTTAGGGCTATATAATTACTTACTTGCCCACTCAAGGTCAGTAAAGTTTATGGCGTGAATAGACCGGGAGGCTCAAGCGACTTTTAATTTTTAAACCTATCTACCTATCAAAGTCACTAATAAGATATCTCTGATTTAAGTCATTGGGGTAGCATGTTGTTTGAAATTGGAAATATGACGTCATAAGGAGAGTTTCATTTTCAGCTACATAATTTATTTTAATTTTGAAACATCGTACCAATGGACGTTTCTATTTAGGGTTATATAATAGAGCTGAAGCATGGTATAGAAACCTCGTTAAGGGCACTGATAAGATATTTCCGGCAAGCAGTTTTAATTTTGGAAAAACGTAGTGTCATAGTGTGAGTTTTTCTTTAGGACTATATGATTGAATTTGCAACATACCATGGAGATTCCAATCTTAATAACTCATCTGTAGTTTTCTCTGATATTTGTAAATATTCTGAAACATCACAGATTAACATGTAAATTGTTGTACACTTTTAAACCATCTTCAAAGTATATGTAATACATCATGCATCAGTGATAATCATTCTGTTATATTTCACATGATCGATGTTACATACGCCTATACGGAAAATATATTTAAAGAATAGCGTTGGTGAGTAATTTCAGTATTTTATGCTAGTAAATTAATCTGTTAGCGAAATATTATTTGTTTAAAAGTAAATGGTAATATGTGCAAATGAGTATTAGCTCTTCTAATTAATAATTTAATATTTATTCAATAAATGGAACATATTGATATCGCCGGTCAAGTGGAAAAAATTCTATCGATTAAAGCTGTCATGACTAAGTTCGGAAGAAAATACTAGTGGAACTAGAAGACTGTTGTTTAACTGCCGTTACGTTATTCTAAATTGTCAGATGAGAGTGTTGACGAGTTAAATAATAATAATAAATCTGTGAAAATAGCCCTAGTCCATACAGGGTCTAAACTATGTGGCAGTTTGAAAGATGTTTTTTGTTTAGAATTTGTAAAACTATGTGATAAATAAAGCGTTAATATTTGACCTATATATGCATGTATTAGTATTAAAGAGAACAGTGACTCCCAAACTTTTACTATACATTTGCGATATGAGGTCCTGATTTGAAAGACGTGTCATATTTATGAGACCGCTAGTTTCTATTATTGTTAACTCTAAGAAACAAAGCAAATTATTTGAGAATAAAGATGAATTTTACGGGCAATTGTTTATACGGAGGTGTTTCATATGGTTTTTATGTTAGTTTCTGTCTTAAACTTGTCCTGTCATACATACTTTCGCAAACATGTTTTTTAATAATGAAATTACTAATGTGTCGATGAATGTGAATATCGCAGAAAGTGAAAAGTATTCTACTTTATTCTCAATTTGTTGCAACATGGTGAAATCTGTAAAATAAGAAAGAGTAAAAATACTAGAAGCTGTGCATCAAACCGCAGACCCGCGTAATTCTACGGATCCAACTAATCTTCCGCTTCAGATTATATCGGATATATCTAATAGTGTTAATAACAGTATATTCAATACTAAGTATTTTAATAACCTGTTTGATGGAATGTTACAGATAAATGAAAGAAAACTAATTCATAATCATTCGAGCGATGATATGATTGACGGTACTTCAGCGCAGGTACTTCCAAATGTTCAAACATGTGTAAAACTGAAATAATTATTTTGATATATCATGTGTGTAAATATTTCTATCAATAAACAATATTATAAATTTCTATATTGTCTTTTTCATTTATTATCATTATTTGATGCCTTCAAAATTTGAAAAATCAAATTTTTTTATGATTAATTCTGGTAGAGAATACGTTTAATAATATGATCCTTTAAATACCATACTGAGGAAAAATATGAGCAGGAAGAAGGGTTATAGCACGGCACAGGCATCGCAGATTTAATATAGGTAATGTTGTCTTCAAACAATGTTGTTACAAAACTCTAAACGATGTTTTCGCGTTAGTATTTATAGCAACTGGAGAAAAATATCCCAAGTAATTAACTTTGAGTTTTCAATTTTTATTATGACTTATAAGAACTGATAATCATTAGCAACAAATTTCGTTTTTGAGAACACAAATTCTAATACAAATTTATTCCAACCCTGAAAAATATGATATTTTAAGGCAATATTCTTTAAACCTCTTGCCATGATGATTATTCTAATATAATTTGAAGCAAGCTATACTTCCTGATATTCGAACATGTGCAAGGCTGAAATAATTATTCTGATAATTCATATGTGTAAATATCTTCATCAATAAACAATATTAGAAATTGTTATATTGTATTATTATTTATTATTATTATTAGCTCTTTCTTATGATGTAATAACGTTATACAGGAAAATTTCTTATTTTCTATCGCAATTCATTTAAATAGTATCAATAAACAATATTATAAACATCACTAAATTGCATTTATATTTATTATTATGACTATCGAGGTTCTGTTATGTATTCGAGAGATTAAGGCATGTTGACTTAGTATAATTTTTATTTAACTACTTCAATATTAAAACTAAAAATTAAAATAGCTGAAATAAATGAAAATTATTTTATATTTGAGCTAATCTAATGCCGCGGTAACGTACTCTCTCGAGGGCCCTACATTGGTTTTTTTTGCCCAGAGGCGTTAGTATTATAGGCGAATCGAAGATGCATGCAGTGACTAGCGGTTTTCTCATCAAATTTATATTAAAATCAAACAGAAACTACCAAATAAATAACATATTCTGGAATAATGTTTAGAAATTCCCTGTTAGCTGATATACAAATTTAATATTTCGTTTTCCTACTTACGGCTACATAAACTGCATCCCTGTTTTCCCCTACAAAGATATGCAGTTGGATGCATTAACTAGCGGTCTCCTCGTCAAATTTCTATTAAAATCAAACAGAAATTACTAAATAAATAACATTTCGCCTGTTATCAGCTTAGAAATATCTTTGTAAGCTGATTTTCAAATTAAAGAACATATTTTTCAATTTACGGGTCCATGATCAGTATCTCGATTTTCACCTGCTACGATATCCAAAGGGAGGCCTGATTATAAGTCTTCTATTAAATAAAAAAAAAAACTTATTATAAATAATAATTATAAATTATATTTTGCCAGTTATCAGATATAATTCTTATTATTTTTTGTCATTATTTTTGCTTTGACCAGGCAATAGCACTAATTTAAACACATTTTTCTAATTACGGTTAAATACTTTGCATTACAGATTTCACTGTGTTGATGCGCCCAATAGCTGGCTGACTATTAAATCAAACAGAAATTACTTATAACTAACACCAAAAACTAATATAATATAATAATTTGAATATGCACACCATTTTAATACTTGTTTACGGCTGAATTATTGAACTGGCCACTAGAACCTAAATTTATATACATGCACACCCCGTTCCCAACACATCCAGGGTTGTTTTCGTTGAAACATAGACACGCCCATGGTACGTCTTTAGGGAAAAAAAGGAAAGGTTTCGTGTATCAATGTACTATTTAAAATTAAAATTATTCTCAGTCGATAAAATAAAAATAGTAATCAAAATTGTTTACTACTATAAAAGTGTATTGTGCAATATAATAGAAGCAATGCGACATACTAATTGTTGTGTAACTGCTCCCGCCATAGTTTAAAATAGGGTGTAATTTTTTATCTTGCCACGCGCCTCAACGTTGGAAAAACGACGTGACAACGTTGTGTAAAAAAATGCGAACAAAAATGGTAGACTGTGTTGTAGCATCAATAATTTTGTAATGTAATGTAAACTTTGTTATAAATAAAACCGTTGAAAAGAATAGAAGAATTTAATGTACCTGCACGTGGCAACAGTATAGACGGGTAGTTTATACCGCTGTACACGAACGAAACATTTGGCGACCGTGACAGGACGTGGTAAGTGCAGATAGCGTGACCCGGCAATTTAGATACGCAAGACGCAGTTTTTCAATACGCGTAGTGCAGGGTGATTCGCGCAGACTTACCAGTTCATCAAAAGGTAAAATTTATAACAAAAAAGAAAGACTATTCACTCGCTCGTAATGGAAACATTAAAGAAGCGGCGTGCGGTACTTCGCAGTGCATTTACGAGAGTCACAAATCAGTTAGAAACATTATTAGATGACACGGAACAGAATGTTCCAGAAATGGAGACGCAACACGAATTTTTGCAACAGAAATACGATGTGTTAAAAACAAGTGACGATGAAGTGTTTAATTTAATGATGGAACAAGACTCCAGCGAAGTTGACTTGTCCGCCGAAGTCTCAGCGTGTGATGAATATACAGTTAGATTCACGAGGTTGAAAGTTCGTCATAATAAGACTGTTTACGAAAAAAGTGAGTCGAGGTCCAAATTTAACATACATGTCAGCGAAGATGTTCGGAGCACCATAAATGTGAGGCAATTCAAGCTTCCTCAAGTTCAATTGGTTAAATTTGGTGGTGAAATCCGGGAATGGCTACCCTTTTGGAGTCAGTTCAAGAAAATCGATGAGGCTACGGATCTGGCACCAGAAGACAAGTTCCAGTATCTCTTGTTGGCTATAACTCCTAATACGAGAGCAAGAGACCTAGTAAATAGTTTTCCTCCTATTGCGGAAAACTACGACAAAGTGATTGATAGTTTGAAGTCACGCTTTGGAAGGGAAGACTTGCTCGTTGAAGTTTATGTAAGAGAACTCTTAAAGTTGGTGTTAGGCAACGCTCTGTCGAGTCAGACGAGATGTGGCATTTCTACACTGTATATAGATAGAAACGCAGTTACGAGCTCTAGAGACATTGGGTATAACGACAGAGACGTGTACGGCCATGCTTTATCCGCTCGTAGAATCTTGTCTACCAGAAGAGCTTTTGCGTGTATGGCAATGATCCGCAGAATTCTCAGACAAACTAGACAACACTCTCAAGAATCGCCTAAGTAGGCTCATGCAATTTTTGAAGACAGAAGTCGAAGGAGAAGAACGAATCGCACTTGCTGTGGAAGGTTTTGGCGGAGGTGTACCTGACAAGATACAAAAAGGTACTAAAGCTAAAACGAGCGAACATGGTTTGTATACAGCCGCCGACTTAATTAATAGTTTGGAAACTGTCAGTTGCGTGTTTTGCGATGGTAATCATGTTGCAGAAAAGTGTTTTAAAGCACGGAAACTTTCTTTGGAAGAAAAGAAAGTTATATTGTCAAAAAAACGGGGATGTTTTCGTTGTGCGAGGATCGGCCATATTGCAAGACGGTGTCGCGAACGTATAAAGTGTTTAGCTTGTGGTGGACAGCATATTGTCTTGTTATGTACTGAACTGGCAAAGACGAACAATAAAAATCGTGAAAAAACCGAATCGGAAAAGACAGTTGTAAATCAAAAGAACGCTCTAGTTGAAAATAGCTTGGCTAACAGGACTGATACTCGCGTTTTCTTGCAGACACTTCTCGTGAAAATACGAAACGAAAACGAAGAAAGGGAAGTGCGGGCGGTTATTGACACTGGATCGCAGCGATCATACATCTTGAAATCTGTAGCTGAAGAATTGCACTATAGGATTAAAAGAAATGACGATAGTACACGTCTTATTCGGTGGGGCTCAAACGTCGGAACAGCGGCACAAATGTTACGATGTCAGGCTGTCAGGCTTAGATGGCAGGTATGCCTGCAAGTTTGAGGCGTTAGACCAGCCAGTTATATGTGACAATATTCCATCCGTTTTCTCGGGAGTTTGGACTAAAGAGTTACAGGATGCTGACATACGATTAACAGACACGACAGGACGTACAACAATTACATTGCTGATAGGGGCCGAAATAGCAGGAAAAATACTTACCGGAAAGAAGCAAGTCCTTCCATGTGGTTTAATAGCGATGGAAACATTACTAGGCTGGGTCATGATGGGTAAGATACCCTGCAACGAGAGTTCGCAGGATACTACAATGGTAGTAGCGAATTTGCTAAATAGAGATATTTCCATCGAAGCACTATGGCGGCTTGACATACTGGGTATAGAGCATCCTACTGAGATAAAATCAAGGATTGAAATTGAAAGTATGGTGAAGGATCTATTTTCTCAAACAATAGCCGTGGACAAGGAGGGTCAGTATGAGGTCAAAATGCCGTGGATCGAAGGACACCCACCGCTACCGTCGAATTATTCTCTTTGTAAGAAAAGTCTAGAAGCAACAGAGAAGAAATTGATTGGCAATGGACAATTACAACAATATCAACAGATCTTCTTAGAATGGATAGAAAAAGGAATAATCGAAGAAGTACCTCAAGCAGAGATACCGAACTCTGCAAACTACTTCCCACACAGACCTGTGTTGAAAGAAAACAGCGCCACTAAGATGAGACCAGTGTTCGACGCATCCGCAAGCGAGAAAAACCAACCTGCGTTGAACCATTGCATAGAGAAAGGAGTAAATCTTATCGAACTTATTCCTTCAATTTTACTGAAGTTCCGCAAAGAGAAAATAGGCGTGGTGGCGGACATTAGTAAAGCCTTTTTGCAAATCGGATTGTGTAAAAAGGATCGAGACTTTCTTCGTTTTTTGTGGAAACGTGCAGATGGTAGTGAGGTGGTATACCGTCACCGGAGGGTAGTATTTGGTGTTAGCTGCAGTCCATTTCTACTTGGAGCAACGATCGAACACCATCTTAAGAAATACCTAAAACAGAGCGACGAAGTTGAACATCATTACTTGGAAGAAACCGTCACAAAATTACTCGATAGTTTCTATGTAGATAATTGCGTTACCAGCCTACCGAACTCAGAAAAACTGACAAAGTTTATTTGTGAAGCCACAAAGGTGTTGGCTATGGGAAAATTTGAATTAAGAGGGTGGGAGTTTACGGGAAACACAGAAGAAAAATGTGTCACAACAAACGTATTCGGTTTAACTTGGAATAAGAAGCGAGATACGTTATCCATCCACAAAGAGTGCGCTTCTGAGAACAAAGTTAAACTTATAACAAAGCGAACAATACTTTCAACGAATTTTCGATCCAATCGGATTCACTTGCCCAGCAACGTTGTTCCCAAAGTCCTTGCTGCAAAAAATGTGGGCAAACAAGATTGGATGGGATGTAGAGGTCGACATGGAAAGTAAGATCATCTTCCAGAAATTGTGCGAAGGATTACCTCTCCTTTCAACAATAGAGATACTTAGATGGATTATGGGTAGCTCAGATGGAGCTGGAAAACTAAGTCTACACATATTTTGTGATGCAAGCAAGGATGCTTACGCTTGTGCAGTATTTTTGCGAATTGAGTTGGATAAGTTTGTGAATGTCGTTTTGATACAGGTTAAAACAAGAGTTTTGCCTTTGAAAAAATTGTCTATTCCAAGGCTAGAACTGCTGGCAGCTAGTATCGCAGCCAGACTGTACGACACAATTAAAGGAAATTTCGGTTGTAATCTAGAATCACATTTTTGGAGTGACTCAACGGTGGTTTTGGCATGGATAAGACGATCCGACAAATGGTCAACATTCGTATGGAATCAAACGCAAGCAATTAGGCAGCTGACTTCTATGGAAGTATGGAGGCACGTACCTGGACATTTAAATCCAGCAGACTTGCCTTCTCGTGGTTGTTCACCAAAGCATTTATTAGAATGAAAATGGTGGGAGGGCCCACAATGGCTACAGCGTTCACCGGCAAGTTAGCCACAAGAAGAACCTTTAATTAATGAAGAAGAGATCGCTAAAGAAAGGAAGAAGGGACATATCATCGCCCTGATCAACAATGAAACCGAGAGCTGGAGAGAAGAGAGGTGGAATTGTCAGTGGAGGAAATAGAAAACGGAGAGAAGAACTTGATTTCAATTATACAAAGAGAATCGTTCCGCGAGAAGAATGATAAACAATTGGCAACACTCCCCATTTGCACGGACGAAAACGGCGTATTTCGTGTTCGAACCAAAATCTCCAATCGAGAAGACGAGCGCAATTTTCGTTTTCCATTTGTGTTACCCGCTCGCCATTCAGTCATACAGAAATTGATCTACGACTTACACGTCAATTCCTGTCATGTTGGATTGCAGGGAATGATGTGTATCCTAAGAGAAAAGTACTGGATATTAGGAGGAAAACGCTCAATTTACTCGGTAATTTCCAAATGTGTGCCCTGTAAAAGGACTTCAAGTTATAACACCGGCTCTACCAATGGATCGAGTCAGAGATGCCGCAACATTTGAAGTCACAGGAATAGATTTAGCTGGACCTATGTATTTGCACAACGAGGCAAAAGCTTGGATCTGCTTATTTACATGCGGAGTGTACAGAGCAATACACCTGGAGGTTGTTACTTCGCTGACAATGAATAACTTTTTATTGGCATTAAGAAGATTTATAGCAAGAAGAGGAAGACCAAACGTTATTTATAGTGACAACGGTACGAATTTTGTTGGCATGGAGAACGCATTTGGTCAACTGGACTGGGAGACCTTCAAGCAATATACTTCAACACAAAGAATCACTTGGAGATTCAATCCACCGTCGGCACCATGGTGGGGCGGTTGGTGGGAGCGATTGATTGGTTTGGTCAAGCAATTATTAAAGAGAGTGTTAGGACGAGCTTGTTTAGATGGTGAAGAGCTTTATACATTGCTTTGCGACTGTGGGGCGATAATCAACGCGCATCCGTTAACCTATATTTCAAATGAACAAAGTGACTTAGCTCCGTTGACCCCGGCGATGTTAATGCGCGAACTAACGGAGACCGGTGTTCCGGATTGTGATGCTGTGGACACTTTTTCGTTAAACCAGCTTCAAAAGTATTTGCAGACATTGAGAAATGATCTGCGCCGTAGGTTTAGGGCAGAGTACTTAGGACAGTTAAAACAGAAATCTACCGTAAAAGGGATGTGTAGTGTCTCGGTTGGTGACATCATTTTAATCGGTAATGACAATATTAAACGTATGGACTTGCCTCTAGGGCGGGTTGTGGAATTGCTTCCCGGTAAAGACAATATAGTGCGGTTGGTCCGTGTACAGACAGCCAACGGTATATTACTAAGACCGGTTCAGCGGGTCTATCCGCTTGAATGCATTGACCGTTCAACCAACCAGAAGGATGAAGACAACAAATCAACACCAGAAGAGCTTCTTCCTAGGATGGCAGCAGAAGCCCCAACGTCTGTGTCTAGTGATAAAAGTGCTGGTGAGAAGAAAGTGAATGCGCGAGTCTCCTGTTTTGGGCGACGAGTTAAATGTCCAAATCGATATTTATTGTAAATTTGAGATGTATGATTTTGTGAGACATTCATTGTTGTCATATCTCAGGTGGGAGAATGTTGTGTAACTGCTCTCGCCATAGTTTAAAATAGGGTATAGTTTTTTATCTTGCCACGCGCCTCAACGTTTGAAAAACGACGTGACAACGTTGTGCGAAACAAAATGGTAGACTGTGTTGTAGCATCAATAATTTTGTAATGTAATGTAAACTTTTTTATAAATAAAATCGTTGAAAAGAATAGAAGAATTTAATGTACCTGCACGTGGCAACAGTATAGACGGGTAGTTTATACCGCTGTACACGAACGAAACACTAATGGCAAGACGGCATCCCGTAAAATACGCGGCCCGATCACTTTAAATTACACATGTTCAATATTGCTTTTAAAATTCGATTGCTATTTATTTATTTTACAATGTTTTCAAACCATTATAATTTATATTTTTAATTTTTATATCGTATATTTGACACTTGCACTTGAATGATTAGTTTGTAACCATTTTTTCACAATAAAGTTGCAGTTTCATCAAGAAAAGAGCGAGAACTTAGTTGCGCACCTTATATATGTATATATGACATTCTTATGTTCATGACTGTAAATAGAAAGTCCCATGTTAGCTGTATACCCTTATATTATCATTGCTTATCAAACAGGGTAAGTGAAACTCTAAACATTCATTTGTAATATTAATTACTAAATTAAAAAACTAAATTAAATGCAATTATATGCTGGTACTTTGTGTTTACAGGTACCTTTGTATATATTATAGTATTACAGGTAGCTTTTCCGCCTATTCAAGGTCACTGATAAGATATGTCTCATGTAAGTCATTGGAGTAACTTGCTGTTTGAAATTGGAAAACATTTGACGTCATAATGAGAGTTTCTCTATTAAGGTACTGTGACGCTATCTGGCCTGGTGTGGCCCACGTAACAATGTCCCCTTTTCTTATGTGCTGGTTGTCTGGTGCTCGGGCGCCTTCCGCGGATACGGCTTTGCGGTCGCACTTACTAGAGGGGTTGCCGAGGATAGCTGCAGTGGGAAGGTTCAGGGTTGTTGAAAGAAAACTCTCGCTTTATTTAGATCGTGGCTTTTATTCAATTCTTGGTTTAACCTGAAGCGAAATACAGAGGACTCTGTCGGTGTCGGTGACGGAGTATGGTTAAAGTTATGGTTAAAATCTGTACATAGCACGAGCCGGTAACATGTCCGCTAGTTGGGAACGGCGTAGTATTTGCCCTAGAGGCTAAATAGAATAAAAATCGCGAACCGGTAAAATTACCGGTTGGTGAAACGGCTGGTAATTGCGTCTAGCTACCGCTAGGAGAGCCTAAGCTGCCACTAGACACGAGAAAAGTAACGCGAAGCTACGGGAGCAAGACTATCGCAAATCGGTAAAAGAACGGTTAACAGAAACGGTCGGAAACTATACCTAGCTACTGCCTGGAGAACCACGGCTGCCGCTAGGCACGGTAAAAGTAACGCGATGCTACGGAAGCGAGAATATCGCGAACCGGTAAAAGAATGGTTAACAGAAACGGTCGGAAACTACACCTAGCTACTGCCAGGAGAACCACGGCTGCCGCTAGGCGCGAAAATAATGGAAGGTAACGGTGTGGATTACGTACGCAAACGTCTCGTACTCACCACGCGGTTGGGACACCAGGTAAACTACGGTCAAGACAATCTCGGTAAACTGCTACTAGGCACGGAAAACGCTCGGATCACTAGGTGTGGACTAGGAAGACCACAGTCAAGACACTCGGTGCTAATTAAACGTTTCGAGGCTTGCAAGAAAACCTGCCTCGAACCGAAAATAAAATAAAAGTTGGATCGCTCGCAGCCAAGAATTGAACCGCGGACCTTTAGAACGGTAGTCATTCATTTCATTTTCAACGTTCTTTATTATTTTTGTTATATTACAATAATTACTTAAAATTAAGGAGGGAACAACATGGCTGCTTTTATTAGAGCTCCTACTCACATGGAGAGTGTATGTCTGTTTATGAGTGTCATTGCGTTGTATGCTTGAACAGTGTGTAATTGAATTGTTATAATTTTTATTTTACATTGGTGTGTTGGGATTTCGTTTTGTGGGAAAGGAGGGATCGAAATCCCATTTTATTATGTACAGTTTATGAAAGAAAAGAAAAGGTTTTTTTTAAAACTTATTAACTTACTTAACTAACTTAAAATTAACATGTTTTGATGATTGGGGTGATGGATGGTACATTTTTGTGTGTGAGATTATGTTTTGTCTTGTGTTATGTTATGTTGTGCGGGTGTGTTAACAGTGTACGGTGTTGTTGTGAATGTAAATGTTAGGTGTTCTGTTCATGGAACACCTCTTGAAATATGGGTAGATCTTGGTATGGCAACTTGTGTTTGAATTTACAAGTGGTGTAGTTGTTGCAAGCTTGAGAGATGTTTTTAATTAGTGTGTTGGAGTTTGTTTGTGTGTTTTTATAGAATTTTTGTGATGTGTCTTTTATGTATTTTCTGATGTACGGTATGTTAGTGTCTTCGTGTAATTGTGTTATTCGGGTGTATCTATCAGAGCTGGTGGCCAGGCGAAGACATTTGTTTTGGAGGCGTTGCAAGGGTAATGTGGTGGTGACCGGTGCGTTACACCACACTGGGGCCCCGTAAGTGATGATAGGGCGAATGATTGCGGTGTAGATGAGTATTTTATTTTTAATGGAGAGTGAGCTATTTTTGATGAGTAGAGGACAAAGGTTGGACAGGACGGCCTGATCTTTCGTTAGTGCGTGTTTAATGTGTTGGCCGTGTTTTAGTGTTCTCTGTAGATGTATACCTAAATATTTGACTGTGTTAGTGGGTGTAATGTTTTGTGAGTGTATTTTAAGTGGTGTGAATATTGTGTTGTTTGTGAATTTACGTGTGAAGACTATGGTTTCGGTTTTGTTTGTGTTTATGTTTATTTTCCATGTTTTCCAGTATTGTTCTAGGATATTTATGTGTATTTGTGTTTGTTTTGTGGCTATTTGTACGTAAAAAGTGTGTGTGTGTAGATTGTGGTGTCGTCTGCATATTGTGCGATGCATGTGTTCGGGAAGGTGGGGATGTCGCTGATGTATAGGATGAAAAGTTTAAAACCAAGGACGCTGCCTTGGAGAATACCTGCTACTACGGGCTTAAGAGTTGATTGTGTGGAGTTAATTTTGGTTGAGAAGAGTAGTGTATAATTGGCGGTTCTAACCCAAAAAGACCTGAACGTACCCCGTTTTTCGCTAGAAAACCCGTGAAAATGCCCATAAAAGAGTACTTTTGCCGCGAAAAACCATGAAAATGCCCATAAAAGAGTACTTTTGCCCTATTTTTAGTAAAATGTACAAAAAGTGTAAATTGACAAACCTGAACGTATAGACAAATTTTTTCCCTAATAAATGGAGAACAAAAACGAATTAGCGAGTATGCTAAATAGTAGTAATTCACAATTTAGAAAATTGTCAGAGTTGGAGAATAAAACATATAAAATCGAATATTTTGAGGTAATTGAAGGAAAGTATGGTGAGCAAATAATAGTTGGTATAGAGTATATAAAGTATCATTACCTGAACGGTATAATAGATTTATACCAAGTATTGAAGAGTTGAACCGTAATCCTCCTAGTTTAAAATATAACGGTAAGAAGAAAATAGGTACTAGAGAGATGCATGATATAGAATTTGTTTAAACGAATACTTAAAAATATAAAAAAAAATAAGTAAAAAATAAAAAATAAATATTGAATAAATAAAGTACTTAAAACATAAATAAAGTACTTAAAACATAAATAAAGTACATAAAACATAAACTAGACATAAATAAAGTACATAAAACATAAACTAGACATAAATAAAGTACATAAAACATACACTAGACATAAATAAAGTGCATAAAACATAAATAAAGTACATAAAACATAAACTACTCATAAATAAAGTACATAAAACATAAACTCGACATAAATAAAGTACATAAAACATAAACTAGACATAAATAAAGTACATAAAACATTAAACATGAATCATAAATTAATATAATTTTTTCTTAAATAAATGTATGATAAGAGCTATGAGAAGTTAGTAAAACAATTTAATATCTCTAAGAAAAAAACAATAGATGCTTTAAAATTATATAATCAAAGTGAGTTTGATAAAATTGAAGCTTTAGAGAAACAATATAAACCTATAATTAAAGTTTTGAATAAACACGAAAAAGCCATAAAAGAAAGAACAAATGCTATTACTGATGCAAGTATATCAAGAAATGCAATGGTACACTGGCAAAATCCTGTAGCATCATCAACTTTAAATGATTCATATGAAGGCGATGAAGAAACAATAGTACCAATGCCAAAACAAAGAGTAGTTCTACCAGGTGAAATGGCTGTTGTTAATCGACAACAAGATGAGAGAGACACAACTTACGGAATTAGTCATAAAACTGAACATGGTTATAGAATGGGGCAAAAGATGAATAAAACGAGAGATTTGTTATTTAATGGTTATAAAATAGATTTCGATGAAGATCATATTATATTATACAACAACATTGAACAACAAAATAAGAAATATCCAAAAATTGAGAATATATTGACTTTCTTAACATTGAAACAACCACCTTACGAAGATTGGAATACATTTAAAAATGCACATGTAGCTGACTATAAAAATTATAGAGAAATTTTATTTATGACAAGGGCATTGCATATGTATGATCAACCTACACGACAGATAAGGTCTAGTTCAGATAAATATAAACAACTAATATCACCTATGTGGCAAGATTATAATAACTTTAGAGGTGCACCTATATATACATCGTCACCAAAGATCAAGCAACAAGCTGAATTTGTTAAAAATAGACCTATACCATCTGTTGTGTTGGGTGTTTTTTGATTTGTTAAATTGACACTCGAATTTGTTGGATTAGTTTATTTTACACTTGATACATGGTTTAATTACTCATAGTCCACTGATCTTGTGCCTATGAGCTCTCTACCAACAATGTCTTCCTAGCCGAGAACATAGATATTTTCCCAGGGTAGAAACCCCACTCCACATAACAGTTTGGTGGGAGGCAATACGCTAAAGATCAGTTTGGTGGTAGGCAATACGCACCATGCCGCCCCCCTTGAAAGCCTATAGGCTTCAACATACGGAACATAGTTATGCAATAGATATTAATAGAAAGGATAGTTAAGTACATAATAAGATTCAATACAGATATGAAGGTAATACATTAAAAAATAAACCTATTTACATTATATACAATCCAGTACATGGTACACATATGTTTAGTATATTCGTGTAAATGAAACAATCATGTAGATTCCTTAGAATAAATGTCCTGTAGTAGGGTCCAGTGAACTATAATTAGCACAATTTGTCACTTCTTCACTTAGCACTTGCACTTTATTGGAGTAGAATGTCTAAGTGTCTAATTATCTATTGAGAGTACACACACCTTGCTTACACCTCTCTTAAAGGTGCCCTTGTTGGTTCTGACTGTTACCACTCGAATTAAACCGTCGTTTCCGGAGTAGATCTCCTCGATGCGACCAAGCGGCCAATGTAGCGGAGGTAGGTTGTCCTCCATCATAAGAACCATAGTTCCCGGCTTGAGTACCTGTGCTGTCTCTTGTTGCCACTTGGTCCTGCCCTGCAGTTGTGACAGATATTCACGTGACCATATGCGCCAAAAGTGTTGGCGTATTCTTTCGATTATTTGCCATCGATTTAGTCGATTTAATTTGATCTCTTGTAGATCAGGTTCTATTGACCTGAAGAATGATAGCTGCTGGTGATGACGTTGGAATGTGGTCTATGGTTCACACGGCCTCTTCTTCGGTCTTCTGTCTTGTCGAATGATTTGATGTTCGTTTATTGGAATCACTGTATACACTGTTTGTACGGATCCGGTTCGAAGGACCGAAGTTGTGTTGGGTGTTTTTTGATTTGTTAAATTGACACTCGAATTTGTTGGATTAGTTTATTTTACACTTGATACATGGTTTAATTACTCATAGTCCACTGATCTTGTGCCTATGAGCTCTCTACCAACAATGTCTTCCTAGCCGAGAACATAGATATTTTCCCAGGGTAGAAACCTCACCCCACATAACAGTTTGGTGGGAGGCAATACGCTAAAGATCAGTTTGGTGGTAGGCAATACGCACCACCATCAACGTCATCTGGGAAAGGTTTATTTAAAAAATATAATACAAAAGAAAAAGAATATGTGTATTGGGATGATCCTAAAGAATTACAAGATCGCTTAGATTATCTAAAAGCGGAAAAACTAGCTGGTAACGATAACGTTCAAAATGAAATAATAAATATAGAGGAGGAATTACATGAGAGGTATGGTAGCGGTATTAATTTTTTTACTCTTAAATGGTACTAAATAAATTTGGAGATAGTGATGACTATCTAGAAAATAATAATGTTAAAGGTGTTCCTGGAATAGGGTTTAAGTTAACAGATGATGGTCATTATGATATACAAAACAAGAAATTATGTAATGTGGGAATGTCTGAAAATGTGAATGATGCATGTAAAAAATATTATGTTGACCAATTAGTATTGGATAGTATGATAAAATTGAAACTAACATAAAAATTAAAACATATGATATGGGTAAATTAATTAATGAAAATACGAAGTCTTTGATAAATCAGAGACTTACCGCTATCTTTAGAGAATTGGATAATCATATTAAAAATCAATTTAAACGGCTGTCAATACCAATTCAATTACGATATAACAAATTTGATGAAGACGGTTTCTATATACGTGAATATAGTATATCTAATGATACTATTTATCGTCTACCATTTAACATACAAATTGAAAAGTTAACAATATTCCCAGAAGGTGCATGCAGTGAAATACATGTTAATGATAGAGTATTTAAAACATTACCGGATGGCTTCGAGTTGAAAAAACGTGAAAAACTTAGATTTAAACGATTTATAAGTACTGATAATGTTTCATGGGCCAATATAAGTGTTGAATTAATTATTACGCATCAGTAGATTTCTTATGTAATAAATGAGTGAGTATTGTGTTAAATGTAAGACAAAGACAGGTACTAAGATGTGACTAGAACAACATCTAAAAAAGGTCAGCCAATGTTAAAAGGGGAATGTGTAGTTTGTAATACAAATAAATGTTCATTTATTAAAAAAAATAGGTGATGGTATTAAAGAAGATATCGCGGATGAAATACATAAACCATTAAGGCGTAATTTTCAGAGACGTAAAGTTTTAACAATAGCAATTGATGATTTATGGCAGGCTGATTTAGTTGAAATGATTACAAATCAGGATAAAGGATATAAACATATTTTGACAGTTATTGATGTATTTTCTAAATTTGCATGGGCTATTCCAATTAAAAATAAAACTGGAGAAAGTGTATCTACAGCGTTTAAATCGATTATAACTAACCGCAGTCCAACACATCTACAAACTGACCGTGGACTTGAATTTTATAATAAAATCTTTCAGCAATTAATGCATGACAATAAAATTAATCATTATTCAACATACTCTGAAGTAAAAGCATCTGTTGCTAAACGATTTAACAAGACACTTAAAGAAAAAATGTGGAAGCGATTCACTGTAAACGGTAATTACAAATGGTTCGATTTGCTACCGCAATTAGTAGAAGAATATAACAATACTATACATAGCACAATTAAAATGACACCTGTACAAGGTTCAATGAAAGAAAATGAGAAATCCTTAAAAAAAATTTTTGCTCAAACATTACCTACTAAACCTCCCAAGTTTAAACTAAATGACAAAGTAAGAATATCAAGGTATAAAACTATTTTTGCGAAAGGTTATACACCAAATTGGTCGAATGAAATATTTACCGTTTGTAAAATAATATATTCTGACCCTATTACATATCATATTAAGGACTATAAAAATAAATTAATAGAAGGTTCTTTCTATTAACAAGAAATGAGTAAAACAAAGTACCCGAAGGTTTTCCTAGTAGATAAAGAAATAAGACGTAAAGGTAATAAAGTGTTTGTTAAATGGTTAGGTTTTGATAACACTCATAATACATGGATAGAGAAAGATGCTGTAATAAATTAACAAATTTATTTTGTTATAAATGGATGGTCCAGATTATTTTATATGTAGAGAATGTTTAGAGCGTGCATTTAGAAGAAATGATAAAATACCTTCTTGTGACAATTGTGGGTTCTATATAATAACTAAATCAAATAAAAAATATTTTACAAAGCCATGTAATAAAATTAAATATTTCATAAAATTACTACGTGAACATAAAGAGACGGTTAATCCAAATCACAATGTATATGGTTTTAATGCAAATGATCAACAAATGTTAGTTGAAAAATATACATATTTTCTTTCTTATATGTATAAGTCAGTTCCAGATAGATCTATAAGTCATAAATATTATATTTGTAAATTATTGGACGAACCGCTCACACAACATAGAAAACTTGAATATGACGTTTTATGGAAAGACTTTCTAGATTATTACGCTAATAGAGAAATAAGGGAAGCAATAAATATTGATGATTATATCGTTAAAGAAGATCTAAGAAACGTAAAATTAAAGACTTTAACTAATACGGATTTTTTTTATTAATAAATGACAAAAATTTGTAGTGTTTGCAATATTAGTAAAGACGTTAATAATTTTCATAAAAATAAAGAGGAATATAATGCAAGATGCAAAACTTGTATGAGTAATTATTATTTCACAAATAAAAATAAACTTAGAGAAAAAGTGGAATGTGAATGTGGAAGATTTGTTGTAAAATCATATCTTCGTAGTCACACGTCTAAAAATATACATTTACGAAATTATTAACAAATTTTTTTTTGTTATAAATGGAGATCAACACAATTAAAGATTTACGACAGATGTGTAAACAAAATGGTATTAAAGGTTATTATAGAATGAATAAACCTGAATTAATATTTCATTTAAATAGATTCCCGTTTGAAGATGATTTATTTAGTGCACCTAAGCCTATCAGAATTGCAAAAGTAAAATGTGAAGGTTGTAGTACATATTATGATCCAGAAAAACGTGCAGAACATTTTAGAAGTAATAAACATTTATTTAAACAAAATTGTAGAATTGTAGAGGTTGAAACTGCATTTCAAAATAGGTTGGCCACATATCATATAAAGAATAATACTAACATAAGAGACCCCTCAATATTTCTTGCCTCTATTAAATATACTTTATTAAATAAAATACAAGAAAAGTTGGTTGATAATAATCTTAAGGTAAACTTGAAATTATTTTGTAATTATAAGCAGCTTGACATTGAATCTGAAATTATTGAAGAACAAAACTTTAAAACACGCAATGTAGCCATTTTTGATAGTACAGACCTAGAAGAATACTATGCTGAAGCAGAAGAAAAATTACTTGCTGAAGTGGAGGAATTTGAAAGAAAGGGATCCGGTTGGGTTTTATATAGTGTAAATTCTATAGAGCTGCGAATTAATAACTATGTTCCATTACGTGGCACTACCAAAATGGATACAAGACAAGAAAGCAGTTGTAAATGTGGAAAATAACGACGACAAGTGTTTTATGTGGTCATTATTATCATTCTTACATCCAGTAGATATACATACTTGTAGATTAACATACTATAAAAATTATATAGATCAAGTTGAAACAATGTTTAATGGAATTCGATTTCCTATGGCACTGAAAGATATTAGGAAATTTGAAAGGCAGAGTAATATCTCTGTAAATGTATATTCTTTTGATGAGCAAGAAATAATATTTCCAGTATATGTAACAAAAGACAAGATAGATCAACATATAAATTTGTTGTATATAAAGGACGATAAGAATAGTCACTATTGCTGGACAAAAAGTATGTCACGATTATTGGGATCTCAATTATCTAATTATAAAGGTTCAAAGTATCTCTGTGATCGATGTTTATTATTTTTTAATTCAGAGTATAAGTTAAACATTCACAAAGTTGATTGTAAAACCAAAGATTCAGTAAAAGTAATTATGCCAAGTGAAACTGAGAAAATCCAGTTTAAAAATTATAGAAATACAATGAAAGTTCCATTTGTTATATATGCAGACTTTGTGCCTAACAAAAAAAATTCAAACATGTGCACCATCAAATAACAAATTATACACACATAGATACCAAAAACATGAACCTTCAGGTTTTTGTTATTATATAAAATACATACATAAAGAATATAAGCCGGCTTTTGTATATAGAGATCCTAATGCCGCAAAAGTATTTATGGATAGAATTAGACAAGAAGTAGAAGAAATTGGTAACTATTATGATGAAATTGAGGAAATGTTACCTCTTACCAATACAGAAATAGAACAATATAATACTAATAATAATTAGTGTAATAGTAATTAAGGTGGGTGTAGGTATACAGAAGAAAATAAAAAAGTACGCATACATGATCATTTGACTGGAAAATATAGAGCACCTCTTTGTAATACTTGTAATTTAAAATGCCAAACTCCTAAATTTGTGCCTGCATTTTTCCATAACTTGTCCGGTTACGATTCGCATTTATTTATCAAAGAACTTGCTTATGATGAAATGAAGAAATAGATTTAATCCCATGTAATGAAGAACGGTATATAAGTTATACTAAACATACAGATGATCTACAAATTAGATTTGTGGATTCATTTAAGATTATGTCGAGTGGTTTGGAAAATCTTGCAAAGAATTTATAATGTTATGAAACAAAAATATAAGCATAATATAGAGTTACTCTATCAAGATACGGATTCCTATATTTATAATATTATCACGGAAGACTTTTATGAAGACATGAAACATATGTTAGATCACTTTGATACATCCGACTATCCTGTTGATAATAAATATAACATACCCATAGTGAACAAAAAGGTACTTGGAAAAATGAAAGATGTAAATATGGGTTCTCCAATGACAGAATTTGTTGGCTTAAAGGCAAAAATCAATTCGACTTTCGTCGTTCGCAGAGTACGGACGTGTTTATAGGTGCTCTGTGACCAGTGACCAGTTATACAACAACAAATAATTGAAACGAAATAAAGTGAATAGAATCTTTTAGTCCAGTATAGATTAGTACGAGGACTAAATATACTAGTAGCCAAGTGCAAAACCTCCATCCGTGGTAGTGATTTGGCTCTAGCCGATTCATGAACACAAATGCAACATTAACCGGAGATGGCACACTCTTAGATGTGACTGTGCCGCATAGCCAAATACAGCCTAAATTCCAGCTAATGGCCAATGAGTTATCTCAGACAAGCATGTTCAATGCAACGCAAAAGTCCCCTAAGCTACAAGCAACAAAAGCACCTGCTGGGAAACGACAAGACTTTTCTACATCTAACACTACTGCTTCGACGCCATACCACAGCCCAGCTAATAGTTGCGAACCAATGCAGGATAACAACGGACAAGAAAAATATCAAACAATTATACGCAAAAGAACAAAAAAAAAACTCAGGAACACCGTACAAAAAAATTGTAAAACACAATGAACCTACCCAACCATATATTACGGAAATCAGAAACCGATACGAGGCAATATCGGACACATCTGATACGGATGAAGACGAAGTCACTGAAGAAAATAAACCACCACCAATATTTATTCCCGCTATCTTTAATATTGTTAAGATAATCCAATTTATAGAAACATATATCACCCATCGTGACTATGAATACAAAATAAACAAGAACGATATGAAAGTTAACACTAAAACAGGTAAAGCTTACTCAAAACTTATTAGTGGCCTAACAACGAGAAATATTGACCACCACACGTATCAACTAAAAGAAAAGAGAGCTTTCAGAGTAGTACTGCGACACGCACACCATTCCATGGACATAAACGAAATCAAGAATGAAATAGAACTATGTGGACACAAAGTCAGAAACATACACAGAATGCTTCATCGAATCACTAAAGACCCCATGTCCCTATTTTTCATTGATCTTGAACCAGCAGCAAATAATAAAGAGATATACGACATTACTCGAATGCAAAACGCCATCATACAATTTGAACCACCACATACAAAACGACAAATTGTTCAATGCAAACGTTGCCAAAGATACGGGCACACCAAGACATACTGTAGAAGACCAGCAAGGTGTGTCAAATGTGGCAAAGACCATGAAACAGAAACATGTAACAAAACTAGACAAACTCCAGCCACGTGTGCACTTTGCAAAGGCGAACATCCCGCTAATTATAAAGGCTGTCAAGTTTATAAAGAAATTCAACAACGAAGATTTCCGCCACTCCGCGAAAAACGAATCAGTGAACAATTTCAAAACGATAACCACAACAATAATCCGGAATCTCCACGCCAAACAAACAACATACACCCAGGAACCTCATATTCAGATGCAGCAAAAAATTACGAAAAATCTACGAACCTAACAAACCAAGAATCTAATAACCTCCAAGATCTGATGATGACTATGATTAATGAAATGAGATCCTTTATGAAACAACAAGCCCAACAAATGTTCACACTGATGAACCTGCTCACAACAGTGGTAAATAAAATCAAATAATGGAGAACATAACTACAGTAGCAACCTGGAATGCAAATGGCTTGACAAACCACAGTCAAGAGCTAAGTACGTTTGCCAACAGTAATAAACTAGACCTAATTCTTATATCCGAAACACGCTTCACCGATAGAAGCTACTTTAAAATTCCTAGTTACACGATTTATGACACCAAACACCCTGACGGTACTGGCCATGGTGGCACCGCAATAATTATAAGAAATAATCTAAAACACTACGAACTTCCTAAGTACCAAACGGAAAAAATCCAAGCGACAACCGTAGTTATAAAGGACTGGAATGGACCAATAGTAGTGGCAGCACTATATAGCCCACCTAAACATACCATTTCTGAAAATGAGTACCAAGACTTTTTTCAAAGTTTAGGACGTAGATTTATAGTTGGTGGTGACTTTAACGCCAAACACACGAACTGGGGCTCAAGAGTTACAACAACAAAAGGAAGAACACTAAACAGAGTGCTACAGAGCAATCAAATAAACCATTTCTCCACAGGAAAACCAACGTACTGGCCTACTGATAGGCAAAAGATACCTGATCTTCTAGATTTCTTTGTAGTTAAAGGCATACCTAATCAATATATAAAAGTTAAATCAAGCTTGGACTTGACATCAGATCATTCGAAGATCATTGCAACCATCAGCTCTCATATGGAACACAACCAAAAAAAAAAAAAACCCTACATAACAGTAGAACAGATTGGGAAAAATTTAGAGACATAATCGAGAACAATATTTCCTTAAACATCTCTTTAAAAACAGACATAGAAATAGACGAAGCTACTGAGTTACTCACTAAAACAATACATAAAGCTGCTTGGCAATCGACGCCAATAATAAAACAAAAAACAAAAACATTTGAAAGGCAATCAATGGATATAAAAGAACTGATTGCAATCAAACGTAAGTCCCGAAAAATATGGCAAAACACTAGGCAACCCACCGACAGAAGTAAATTTAACGCTGCTACAAGAAATCTAAAAGAAGCACTACAAAACCTGAAAAACTCTCACTTTGCAGAATACCTAAAAAATCTTAACCCGACTGACACAAGTGACTACTCTTTATGGAAGGCAACAAGAAGATTAAAGCGACCACAAATCTCGATACCACCAATACGAAAGGCAGACGGCAGCTGGGCTAGAAGCCCATTAGAAAAGGCAAATACATTTGCTGAGCACCTTGCACAAGTGTTCCAACCATTTGAAACAAATAATCCTGGACACGACGCTGAAATCCTAACAAACCTTGAAGCTCCCAACCAACTTGCGCTACCAATAAGACATTTCTCTCCAAAAGAAATTCTTACTGGGATAAAAAATCATATAAATCCGAAGAAAGCACCAGGTTATGACCTTATCACTGGACGCACACTTAAAGAATTACCTAAGAAAGGACTATTACTTATAACAGCAATCTTTAACGCCATTATACGTCACGGTCATTTTCCATCGCAATGGAAAATAGCCCAGATTATAGTTATTCCAAAGCCGGGAAAAGACCCGAGAGAAACCACATCGTACAGACCAATCAGTCTCCTGCCCATTGTTTCAAAATTATTTGAAAAAATGCTTCTAAAACGCATCAAGCTAATACTTGATCAAAAAAACACCATCCCAGGTCACCAATTCGGATTTAGAATGCAGCACTCAACAATAGAGCAGGTGCACCGTGTCGTTGAAACAATCAGAACAAGCCTAGAAGAAAAGTCATATTGCTCCGCTGCCTTTCTTGATGTAAGCCAAGCGTTTGACAAGGTTTGGCATCCAGGCCTACTCTTCAAAATCAAGAACACTCTACCACACCCACTGTACAATGTACTCAAATCATATTTAAATAACAGATTCTTTCAAGTTACGTTTCAAGATGAACAGACGACTCTTCACCCAATAAAATCTGGAGTACCACAAGGAAGCGTCCTGGGGCCAACCCTGTACACAATTTACACAGCCGATCTGCCAACAAATGACTCAACTACAACTGCAACTTTCGCCGACGACACTGCAATACTTGCCACTAGTAAAGATCCAGTCTTAGCTACTGAACTACTGCAAGAAAGCCTCAACAATATCGAGGAATGGTGTCAAAAATGGCGCATCAAAACAAATGAAAGTAAATGTGTGCAAGTTACATTTTCATTAAATAAAAACACCTGTCCAGCCGTTACCCTTAATAACACAGAACTAACGCAGGCTCAAGAAGTTAAATACCTTGGTATTCACCTAGATAGCAGACTAACTTGGAGAAAACATATTTGGACCAAACGCAAACAACTAAACATTAAAAGACAAAAACTATACTGGCTTATTGGGAGGAGATCTCAACTGTCACGCAATAATAAAATATTGCTTTACAAAGCTATTCTAAAACCAATATGGACATACGGGATACAACTATGGGGATCCGCAAGCAATTCAAACATTGAAATTCTGCAAAGATTCCAGTCGACCACTCTCCGCATGATCACCGATGCTCCATGGTACGTTACTAACACTACATTACACCATGATTTACAAATACCAACAGTGAAAGAAGAAATTCAAAAACACAGTAGCAACTACCAATCAAGGCTATGTCAGCATCCCAACCCCTTAGCAATCAACCTACTAGACAATAGTCACACAATATTAAAGAGGCGCACAATATTAAAGAGGCGCCACGTCTTAGATCTGACAAACAGTGATTAAATAGCAACAGAAATATAAAAAAGAAAGCGCAGAAAAAGTCAAAACTTATGAAAGTGAAAATAACAGAAGCATCACCACTGGGTAGTGACTTCTACAAGCCAAGCAGTATTACCACATCTGATTATAGACGTTCACGTCTGATTGCAGATAAGATTCAAGGAAGAGAAAAAAAAAAAAAGCAAAAATGTACGCGTTTGATGTATTAGGTAACACAGTTCAAAAGAAGGCAAAAGGTACCAAGAAAAATGTAGTTAAGAATAATATTACTATTGACGATTATAAAAACTGTTTATTTAATAGCGAGAAGATGTCCAGAACAATGAATACTATTAGAAGTGTAAAGCATGACATTTATTCCATCAATCAAAATAAAATCGCTCTGAATCCTGACGATAATAAAAGATTTATACTAGAAAATGGGTTTGAAACATTACCATGGGGTCACTATTCTATTAATAAAAATTAACGGCAGATATATTTATATTTCAATAATAAATATAAAAATTAATTGTAGATATTTAAAATAAAATATTTAAATTAAAATATTTAAATATAAATATAAAAAATAATTTTAGATATTTAAATTAAAATAAATAAAATTAATGTAATTAAGATAAAATGTTCTCATTAAAGCGACGGCTATATTTACCATTTGCCATATCTTTCTCCATATTTATGGCTAGAAAATCATATTTCTTTTTGCAACAAAAGTTACAAAGATCTCTAAACTTTTCTATACTCATATCCGTGCCAGCGAAATCATTATATGCATGTTTTAAATTCGTACTATCAGTAAAGTGACAAAGTATAATATAGTTTGCATTATCTCTGACCATCTGTTTCGGTATGCGGCTTAATGTTTGACATGTGCATATACAACAAAGACCATAATGTCTACCTCTACTAAAGTAATCTTCAAGTATTTTTATTTTTCATCAAATATTGCTACTGAATTAGGTTTTACATTTTCTACAGGTGTAACGTCTTCAGCATTTTTAAATTTGTAAAAGCCTATACGATTTTTCAAATGACTATTCATGTCATTTACAAACTCTTCAAGATATTTGTATTTAAATTGATGTAATGATTTTGAATAAACATATATATTTTGATATTAAACCGTTATGCGTATCTGTTAACATTTGTAATATAATGTTTGTTTTACCACAATTTGATGGTCCACATATTATACATCTTATAGTGTTGGGGAAATATTTATATCTATTTTGTTGCTCTTCTTCTATAGTTATATTCTCTAAGCCTTTTCCTACTTTTTTAATTTTAAACTCCATTTATTAGCGATTAAAAGTCTTTTACTACCGTGTTTGTCAAGCTACTATATTTTATATTTGCATCACTAACTATCAGACAGTGTACAATACTATTTTCTGGAAACTTTTTATTAAACTGAAAGTCAATCTTTACATCTGTAATTGATTCCTTTATGGTCTCATTTTGATATAAACAATCTATAACAAATATTGGATAGTTTTTATTAAACTCATATTTAGAAACAATAGGTGCATTAATATGTTTGTTATTAAGGAAATATGTCTTTTGAAAGTTTTTAAACATTGTGTATACACTACTATAGTCATTGTGGTCAGTATCTAACATTAAGTTTTCCTGTGGATATCCATCGTTGTTTAATAATGCTTTTATATCATGCAGTCAATAAAATCAAATTTTGAATTATCTACAGTTATATCTGTATCACGATTTTTAGAAAACGCTATGATAAAATATTTTGGTCGTTTTGCTAGGGTTGCTACTCGCCATGTATATTTCATCATATCTTTAGGAATTGTAGGATTACATTCATAAGTCCATGAATTATAATTTATTATTTGCTGATTGTTTGAAGCTATATGATAACTTACTTCTATTTGTTTTTCCAATGTGGGAATTAATAGTGGCATACTCCAATATACTTCTGAAATATTAATTTGCAAATTGTCTTTTAATGTCACAGGTGCTAATAAACAATTTGAATCATCGGTTGCTCTAAGTAGTTGTAGTTCCTGACTGACACGTAAAATAGCTTTATTATATGTTTCAAATATACCGAAAATATTTTTTAGTGGTACAGTAATGGAAAAATATCCCTTTTCATCTAAAACATTCTCAGTGCCCCAGCCATCAAACATGTCTTGTTTATTAAAAGTAGTTAAACCTTTAATTGTTGTTGTGTAACCTGGAGCAATAACTACTTCTACTTCCGTAGTGGATATTAAATATTTTATTTGTGAATAGAGATGCATTATACCATTTTGAACAAATTGAATCGTCTTATAATTAGCAGATGTCAGTGGGGTACCTTTGCCTATAATCTGACCGGCTATTACAAGATTACTGTTTGCAGTGTCATAAATAACATCCTGATTGGGAACATTAATCTCTGTAAATGTATTTGGCGTATTTATTCTACCTACTATCATAGGTAAATATTTTATATATTGGTAACGCTGGATAGGTGGTTTATGTACTTGCTCAATAATAGAATAATCAAATATTGCTGTATCCATTTATATAGAAAAAAAATATTACGTTTTTCTTATATGTAAAGTTATTAACAAAGGTTCAGTTCTAAGGTCTATTAAATTATCATCTTGATCTATTAGTTTTAATTCCAATTTATCTATTTTATTTAATATTAGTGGATAATATGCCAAGTTAATAGGTTGCTCAATTATATCATAATCAGGTCTTACTTTTAGAAAAAATTCATATATTGTACTAGTTTCTGTCGAGCCGATATACCATCCTTTTGTAATATTTGAACATACTTTGATAGTCTTAACAGGAAATATATCCAAAGTGTTATCAGACATGTGCAGCATGTTTGGCTCTAGTAACCTTTTATTAAATCCCAGCAATGGTCCTATTGAGTTATATGTTATAAAGTCGATGATATAAATACTTTTAATCATATTTTTCATAGTATTGTCATTTGGTTTTAATGTGAATCCTATATCGATAATTTCTTCTAGTATATCTTTCAATTCTTTATATCTATATGTACCATCATCAATTTTAATTGTTTTACTAACACCCTCTTTAATATAAGTAAAAGTCTCATTTTTTAATTTTTCTGATACATTTGGAATAGTAAATGATATTTTTAAACTTTTCAGACACAATTCATATCTACCATCTGATAAATCTAGTGGGGGGAAATAATTACTAATTAAAATAGATTAATTAAAATTTTTATAATTATCTAATGTGAGTGTACCCATTTATTATAAAAGAAATTATATATAAATTCTATACATAACTTTCCACAATTTGTTTCACTATATGACTGTTGTCTGTCATAATTATAATATATTTCAGCCTTATTAAAATACTTTACTAATTTTATTTCAGGGTTTACGTTTCCATAACTATCAAAATTTTAAACTTTATTATCAATTTTTATAAAAGCTACCCAGTGAGTACCTGGTCCCGAATTAGAATCTAAATTAACTATACCTGATTCATTCTTGTTAATTAGTTTAGGCAAAGTGTTATCCATAAATACACCTCTAAAATATGGAAGTCTTAACTCTTTAGCATATTTCAATATTTCTATATTTGACAATGGTCTCTTTGGTATCAATTTTTTTTTTATTTTTCCTCCACGTTTCTGTTTATTATATGCAGGATCGCCTATATACATCCCATTACCAAAAACCTTCTCGCCTACTTTTTTACCTGCTTGCAACATTGCACCTGTTCCTAGAGCGGCTAATGCACCTTTAATTAATGTCATTACAGCTGAAATTGCGAATGGAAGAAAGCCGCCATTTTTTACAGCAATATCAGATAATGCACCGCCTAATCTTATACATGATCCTTTTATTATTGGTGCTGCTGGCAAAAGTATAACACCACCTTTCTTGTCTGTTAAACTATTTAATAATTGCGTTGTTGGTAAATCAATACTGCCTTTTACATTTGCTAATTGATTTACAATATCCTGTACATTGTTTGAATTAGAATTTTGTAATGCCGCCATTAACATTGTGACAGGAATAGGTATTTTTGATGGAGGACTTATTTTTTTTATCTGAGATGCAGATAATTTTATAGTAGCTCCTACTCATTCCTGTTTAGCTTTTTGAATTTTATTTAATTGACTTTTACTCAATATATCTGCCATTTCAACTGATTTATTAGTATAAAAATTAAGACCCATTCCCATTTTACGTTTCGCTTTCATTATACTTGTAACTGATCGAGCAGCTATTTTTTCTTTAAAACTTGCATTTTTATCTAATACTCTATTAATTGCTTTATTTTCTAATATATAATCAGCTTTATTTCTGTTGTATACATCTGTATATTTAGAATAAGCTATGTCATGTTCTCGGCAAGCTTCATCTAATCCGTTAACTCCTTTATCACCTCTTGCTAATTGCTTTTCTAACTTGGTACCTAGACCACAGTAATTATAACCTGGTATATAAACTTCAAGCGGTAATTTATTTATTAAACTATTTACAAATCCAGATCCTTCTTTTTTCCTCATTTATAAAGAAACATTTTCCCGTTCTAAATGGAAGATTATCTTGAAAAACGTAAATATGTTTACCGCAAATCTTATAAGCATTATAGTAAAATTAATCTAGGTATGCATTTGGGCGAAGTTTTATTTACAGGCAGTAGTTTATCAGCGATAGCAATGCCCTTATTATCAGTTATCGCTGTCGGGTCACCTTTACTTATGTGTGTCGCCGAACTCTTAAATATAAAAGAAAAAATTATTGAATTCAAGAAATGCTATGATTTTTATAATAATTTACTATTAACATTTAAATCTGGTGAAATATTAGAGGCTCAAATATTTATTATGGAACGCGAGTTTATTAAAAACATTAATTACTTTTGCGTTGAGAAATATTTAAAAGAAAAAAAGTTGAACGGTTAAGATGCAATGTGAAGTGTTCTAGATTATTCTGTATTAGTAACAGTAAACAGTAAATTAAATTATTGTCATCATTTGTTTGTTATATTTAATTATATTTACCTAATTTATATATTTATTTTGTTTAAACAAATTCAATATTTATTTTTTAAATTTTTAACTATTCGTTTAAACAAATTCTATATCATGCATCTCTCTAGTACCTATTTTCTTCTTACCGTTATATTTTAAACTAGGAGGATTACTGTTCAACTCTTCAATACTTGATATAAATCTATTATACCGTTCAGGTAATGATACTTTAAAATTCTCTATACCAACTATTATTTGCTCACCATACTTTCCTTCAATTATCTCAAAATATTCGATTTTATACGTTTTATTCTCCAACTCTGACAATTTTCTAAATTGTGAATTACTACTATTTAGCATACTCGCTAATTCGTTTTTGTTCTCCATTTATTAGGGAAAAAATTTGTCTATACGTTCAGGTTTGTCAATTTACACTTTTTGTACATTTTACTAAAAATAGGGCAAAAGTACTCTTTTATGGGCATTTTCATGGTTTTTCGCGGCAAAAGTACTCTTTTATGGGCATTTTCACGGGTTTTCTAGCGAAAAACGGGGTACGTTCAGGGTTAGAACCGCCAATTATACACTACTGAGAAGGATCGGTTTGTGAGATCTGAAAAAATAAGCTTGATTAAGGTAGGCGGAAATTGGAAGGATATGAGTTTGGCCATGAGCCTTACTGTCCAGACCGTGTCGAAGGCTTTTTCTATGTCTAGTAGGGTCATGACCGTGACTTTGTGCTTGTTGAATTGAGTCGCGTTATCGGTTGCTATTCTGCACACCTGGTGCACCGTGCAATATCTGGCTCGAAAGCCAAACTGGTGATCAGGTGTGAGATGTAGTCCTATGTCGATATCGTCGACTCAGGAAAGGGTGATATTTTCGGTGAGCTTTTAGAGGGTATTTAAAAAGCTGATGGGGCGGTAGATCGTGGGTAGGTGGGGATCTTTACTCGGTTTTAGGACTGGATGCACTGTAGCAGTTTTTCAGGCAGCTAGGAAGTGGTGCAGTTTTATGATGGCGTTAATTATGTAATGGAGTTGGATAATGGATTTCCTTGACAGGTTTTTATGAATAAGGTTTTCTATTAAGCCTGGGCTAGGAGTTTTTCGCTTGGGTAGAATTCTGATTGGTTTGGTTAGTTCGGATGGTGTGGTGCGGGGTGGTTAAATATTGTTGTGTGTCTCGTGTGATTTTATCTTGTGTGGGTGTATTTGGGGTGTGTGTTACGTGCATTTGTTCAAAGGTGTTAGCTATCATTTCCGATTTTTGTTCGTCTGTGATGGCTATGTTATTGTTATGTGTGAGTGTTGGTATTGTGGTGTACGCTTTTTTAAGTGTTTTAGTTAGCTTCCAGAAGGAGTTATCGTTGGGGTTGAGGGCGGCAAGTTTAAGGGACCAAGTAGTGTTTTTGTGTATTTTTATTTGATGTTTAATGAAGTTAACTGTGTTTTGTGTGCGTGTATGTGTGTCCTCTGCCATAGTCGTCTGGTGTAGTTGCGTTGTTGAATTAATTGTGTTATATGTGGTGGAAGAATAAGTTTATGTCGATTGATTTTGATTTTTTTTTTGCGTGTGTTTTTGTTTTGCTACATTTATAGCGTTTGTGAATTGGTCTATTTGTGTGTCGTTGTCTTGTGTAGTGTGTATGTGATTGTTTCTGGAGATGATCGTGTCGAATGTTTTTCGGAAGTGCGCCCAGTTTGTGTGGAACGGTAGTCAAGCACTCTTGCCCCGTAGCCATGGTGCTTGCTGTATAAGCGACCATAACTTCGTCACAGTATATGATTGCTATTACAGCATTCCATGTAGTTTTTAATTTATTAAGGGGTTATACAACCCAGGCGTACTTAAAAGTGAACCTTGTAACGAAGCGTGAGCATGCGCTCCCCACTACATTACTGAACAGCTGTCCGCGCACAAGAGCGCAAACGGCGCGCGCTGTGCCGGGACAGCCACGCGCAGGTAAGGAGTAGGGAGAACCATATAAAATCAATCAACCCTAGAGAGCAAGGCAATGCTAGATCACGTGACTTCTTAAGACACATTGATCAAAGAGAAGTTTGGTTTCCGCACCGGACCTGTGACCGTCTTACTGGAAATTGAAAAAGCGTTCGACAAGGTTTGGTACGCTGGTCTTCTCTACAAACTCATATATATATGGGACTTCCGGATCGTTGGATCCATCTGATAGGATCAAACTTATCAGACAGAAGCTTCTATGTGAGGACAGAGGGGGCCCGCTCATCTGTCAAACCGATTTAGGCAGGCGTTCCGCAAAGAAGCGTCGTGGGACCGGTTCTTTTCAATCTCTATGTCTACGACATTCCGATTGATAAGAGCGCAGCTTTATATGCTGATGACACAGCGATCTTTGCACAGTCGTTTAGCACAGAAGTTGTAAGAAGAAAACTACAGCAGCAACTGTGCACCCTTGAGAGCTACTTTGAGGAGTGGCGCATTAAGGTAAATGCACAGAAATGCGAATAAGTTCTCTTCACGATGCGGTTATCTGCCCTGCCCCACTCAGTGTGCTTGGTAGTACAACCATCCCATGGAGCAGCAAAGTTAAATCTCTCGGAGTAATCCTAGATAAAAAACTTTCTTTCAAAAGCCAAACCAAGGCTGTGATACGCAAAGCAACTGATCAGTTTTGCAAGCTGTACGCATTACTCAATCGCCGATCCAAGTTATCACTGCAGAGCAAACGTTTGCTTTACGTGAGTTTCTTGCGACCAGTACTGACGTATGCAGCAGCGGCCTGGGCCTACTATCCGGTTAACACCAGAAAGCTGCAGGTGTTTCAAAACAAAATACTGAGAACCTGATTCCCACTATTTTTTTTAGAAACACAACGCTTCATCGCGACCTGAATCTCAAGTCGATTGATGAGTTTGTTCTGGAACAAGCTCAAAAATTGTATGCGAGATAAAAGAGCAGTAACAATGAACTTATCAGAGTTCTAGGCAACTACGATCCTGAATGCGTTCATTACCGTTACAAGCGTCCAAAACTCCTGTTGTGTCAGTGAGTAAACTACCAGTGAAGGCAATATACCTGCCAGAGCATTCACTGTGCAAATGTGACATCGTCTGAAAAGACAAAAAATGCTCAGTAAATCGCGATGAACAACAGCGCTGACTCCATTCATGAGCATCGGTTGGTCATGATCCTCGGATCGAAACCACGATATTGAAGGAATTATATTTCTTCTACTCATTGGCCTACGGCCAAGTGAAACCTAGTATACGGAGCAAGGCCGAATGCAGAATCAACTGGGTAAGCAAACAACTGTTATATAAGTCAGAGCTTCGGTTCAGCCTGACCCCGTAGCTAGTTCTCGTAGTAGAAACGTGCCTTGGTTTCGTCCAGCCGGGTTTGTAAAACTATGGATGTCAGAGCTTCGGTTATTTTTAGCCTGACACCGTAGTTATTTCCCGTCGTAGATCCATGCCTTGGCTTTGTCCGGCCGGGTTTTGTAGAACTATAGATGTCAGAGCTTCGGTTATTTCCAGTTTGACACCGCAGTTATTTTCCGTAGTAGATCCGGGCCTTGGCTTTGTCCGGCCGGGTTTGTAGAACTATAGATGTCAGAGCTTCGGTTATTTCCAGCCTCATACCGTAGTTATTTCCCGTAGTACATCCGTGCCCTGGCTTTGTCCGGCCGGGTTTGTAGAACTATAGATGTCAGAGCTACGGTTATTGTCCTGCCTGACACCATAGTTATTTCCTGTAGTATGACCGTGCCTTGGTTCCGTCCGGCCGGTGTTGTAAATTGTAGAAGTCCGGAGAGATATATCACCACAAGGGTGAAATTTCGTGGAACTGTAAATAACATGTCGTTTGGTCGTCCAGCAACATCTGTACCAAATAATAAAAATAAAGAAAGTAAACAAATGAACTCTGTGAGTGTATGCTAATCTCCACTATAGCTATCCGGACGACTGGCGCCCGAAATTATTTCAGTGCCAACTAGGTGACGCCCACGACGAAAAGGGCATCACAACCTATACTTGTGAATTTTTTTCTCAGTTACTAATCTATGCATTAATATGAAATTTTGAAACTTTATTGTACATGTATTGAGGAATACAAATTAATTCTTATTTAAATTTACGAAAAAAAAATGGCGTCGTAGCAGTAGGTAACTTGAAAAAATGTTTTTTCCGAGAAGGAAATCGGCGTGCAACGTAGCCGTCATCGTACACCACCTAGGGCAAAATAAATAAATTTTTCCTTAATCTACATTAGTTTTTCTTTGGAAGTACACAAGATCATAAATTTTCTTTGAAAATTCACAAATTGGGTTCACTTTTCATTTTTTTTTTTTTCATTTTTTGGCAAACAATCGACCTTAAATTGTTTATTGCATTGTAATTATCTATCAATCTTAGAAATCATGTGTACTTCGATAGATAATTTACCTAAGAAGCTACAGTTGAAATTTCAAGTAAATCCGATGAAAGTGTATTGCGCAATATAATAGAAACAATTCGACGGCACCCCGTAAAATACACAGTCCGATACTTTAAATTACATACGTTCAACATTGCTTTTATTTTTCTATTTTACAACGTTTCCAAGCAATTAAAAAAAAAAAAAAAAAAAAAGAGCTGAGCAATGTGGGTTCATCTCCCCACTAATAAAAGATTCCAACTGAACCAAGTGGTAGTTCCCTGTTGAATTATCACCAACTCAATGTAACGAATGACATTTCATGTATTCTTTTCAATAAACCAATGTTAATGTGAATTAACGTGTTCGCTGATAATTTCTTGCACAATCCTCATAATCCTAACATTTGAGGATGTTGGTTTTCACGAACTAATGCATCAATATAAGTGACTTATTAGAGAGGGAACATCTATGTTTTGACTTTATAAATTTCATGTTGGAAAAGCTGCTTTCGTAAAGATACGTATTTTCCAGTTTTGAGCCTAGTGTATGCCCTAAGTTTCGCAAGTTGGGGTATCTTTCTTCTGGCAGCAGGTTGAAAAACTTCAATCCAGTTTCAGTTCTTCCTTGGTAAAAATTATCTGATTGCAAATCACACAATTCCAGTTGAAGGTCTGCTCTGCTTACATTCTCAACTGACATTGTAAGAAGCTGACAAGGGGACGCCACGTAGTTGGGGTCACCGATTTGGCTGAAATTTTGTCAGATGGTGACGCAAAAAAAAAATAATAGAAATTTTTCCGTTTTATGCACTTCTCAAGAAAACTCGAGAAAATCACGTTCAAAGTTTTCACATCAAGTTTTGTACAAAAAAACATTGACGCTATTCCATGTGTCTGTATAGCGCATTTGATGGCGAGCTGGCGTACGAGCTCCCGGAGTCTTAACTTCATGCCGAGTGGACGTATTTTCTTACCATACGAAGCGTGCAGCAAAAACAGTCTTTTTTCAAATTTTGTGATAAACAAGTTCGTTGTTGTTCAAAATTGTTTATAACAAACTTAACACTGAGTTCAACGACACGTCTCGTGAATTGTGTTCAAAACTGGCCCTAAAGCCGAGACAACACAACGCCAACAGCAAAATCACCAAACCCAGTAGTAAAATAATTTACTCTCCAACCCCAACATCATCCCTCGAGAGTCTCCCGGGGACCTTTGATGTTTACCCCAAGTCCGTCCTAGAGAAGACGCCCCAACCGAGGACAGGAACGTCAAGATTTCCAAAGAACCGCAAAGCCCATCGCCACAAACAGGACCACCACACAAACGCTAAAACAAATACCAGCCACTCACCGACAACGACGACACAAATAACGAAGATACGGATGACGAACGCGACCCACCATCACATCAAACACGCAAAACGCGACTCCCCTCGCCCATAACCATCCCTGGCGCACCCACAACTACCGACAGCTTAAAAACATACCTACAAGACTTCGCCCAGAAGGGCTATCACATAAAATACACAAACAATAACACCCTCATCTACATACACAACGAAACAGAACGACAAAATTTCATCACCGACATAAACACAGACAAAGACTTCCACTACTACACATATACAAACAAACAGACAAAAACACACGCATTCGTACTAAAGGGACTATATAACGACCCTGCACCAGCAGAACTCCACGCCGAGCTTCAAAAAGCCGCGTTCGAGGTGGAAAAAGTTTTCCGAATGCGGAACACCCGGCGTCCTCTATTTCTCATCACAACATTGAACAAGCACACATTAAACCAGCTAAATGGACACTCAAACACCAAATACATCTTCCACACAAAGGTCCTGTGGGAGAGACACCAGAATAAAAAGGTCATAATCTAGTGCCACCGTTGTCAACAATAGGGGCACGCCACTGTAAACTGTCGCCTACGACCGCGGTGCCTTAAGTGCGCACAAGGTCACTTGACTCAAACATGTACAAAGACGCCAGACACACCAGCTACGTGCGCTAACTGTGCAGGGCCGCATCCAGCGAACTACGTAGAGTGCCCAACGTACTTACAGAAACTACGACAAATCCCTCAAAACATCAATACCATCCAATCCTTACCCAAATACACAAATGCTCCCCTCCCATCCAAGAACCGCTGGCAATCCAGTCCTTCCACCCATAATCCACCCCAACCACAACAACAACCCACGCAACTCCCTAGACACAAAACTCTCTCCATTCATAATACACAAGACACCAACCCAACCCCAACAGCCCTCCTATGACTTAGACGACATTACTGAGCAATTTGATGAAATGAAAATATTAAACGCCACCATCAACATGTCCAACATGCTGCGAGCTGTAAAGGCTTTAAACATCGCCCTCAGTAAGGCCACAAACAAAATTGAATATTTAACAATATTCTTGTCATTCACCAAAAATGTACACACATATAACATTTAAACACAAAACAACACTAAACATCTGTACATGGAACGCCAACGGAATAATGGGTAAAATAGGTGAACTTACATATTTTCTCCAAACACATAACATACACATTTGTTTACTTAACGAAACCAAACATAACCAAACACACAAGTTTAACACACACAGATACATAACCTACAGAGCTGATCGACTACAGCAGGGCCCGGTTCCTTGCGGGGGCGTTGCAATATTAATTAAAAACAACATACCACACACTCTCACATCAAATCCACACACTACACTAGAATCACTGAATATAACACTTGCAGACAACACAGTAATTTACACTGCTTACAACACACCACTAAATAAATTCACGCAAACAGACCTCTCTACACTATTACACAAAAAAAAAACACTTGTCGCGGGAGACTTTAACGCGAGACATCTAAACTGGCACTGCAACATCATAAACACTTACGGCCGCACATTCAGCACATACATTAATTCACACGTCACAATCATTTCGCACCCAAACACACCCACTAACTACCCCGAAACTTCCAGAAATCAGCTCCGATCATATTCCAACTAACCAATCACCACATAAATAGCGCCACTAAAACAATCACATCATACAAACACACAAATTGGGCGCACTTCCGCAAAACACTTGACACGATCATACCCATTAACAACCAAATACACACAACTCAGGATATTGATGCACAAATAGAACACTTTACAAACGCTATACAAACAGCCAAACAAAAACACACACATAGAATCAAAATAAACAAACAAAAACTCAACTTACCACCACTTAAAACACAGCTAATTAACAACGCAACCACATTAGAAGACTATGGCAGAGGTCACATCTACCCTTACAAAGAACACAGCTTAAACACATATACACAAATAAAAACACAAATAAAAGAACACAACAACAAAACATGGTCCCTCAAACTCTCCGAACTCAACCCTAATGACAACTCCCTGTGGCTGCTGACAAAAACACTTAAAAAACCATCCACAAGAATTGCAACACTTACAAAAAATAATTTAACAGCTATAAGTGACGAAGACAAATCAGAAATGATTGCTAATTTTGAACAAATATACGTAATGCACATCCCAACTCATACACAAAATAATATTATACAAGATACGCTACACTATTTAAATACTTCGCATGACACTGACACCAAAAGGCTGGCCAGACTCCTTACAACCACATCCAAATTAACCAGAAGAATCAAAGCATTACCCAATCGCAAAGCTACCGGCACAGACCTAATTGAAAACCTTCTAGTTAAAAACCTATCAATAAAATCCATCGTCCAACTCCATTACATCATAAACTCTAAAATCAAACTTTACCACTTCCCCGCTGCCGGGAACACTGCTACAGACCATCCGATTCTGAAACCAAGAAAAAGCCCCCGTTCCCCCATCAGCTATCGTCCCATTAGCCTACTAAGCACCCCATCCAAACTAACAGAAAAAATCATCCTCTCCCGAGTCGACGATATAGACACAGAACAAAAACTCACTCCTGATCACCAGTTTGGCTTCCGAGACATGCATCAGATGTGCAGGATTGCAACCGATATCGAGACCCCATTCAACCAAAACAAAGTAACGGTCATGGCCCTACTGGACATTAAACAAGCCTTCGACACTGTCTGGACAGTAGGGCTCATGGCCAAACTTATATCCTTCCGATTCTCTCCTACTCTAACCAAACTTCTATACTCAAACCTCTCAAATCGATCCTTTCGCACCAAAATCAACATCTTCCTATCTAACGCTAAGCCTATTGTAGCAGGAATCCCACAAGGTAGCGTCCTTGGCCTCAAATTGTTCAACTTTTTCAATAGCGATATCCCCACGTTCCCAAATACACACACAGCACAATACGCCGACGACACCGCAAACTACGCCCATTCATTTAACGCCCAAGTAGCCACCAAGCAAATACAAATACACATAAACATATTACAAGCATATTGTAAGAAATGTAAAATAAGCATAAACGCCAACAAAACCGAAACCATAGTCTTCACACGTAAATTCACAAACAACAGAATAGTCACACCACTTGTAATACACAATCAAAAAATCACACCCACAAACAGAGTAAAATACCTCGGAATACAGATACACAGAACACTAAGACACGGCCCACACATCACACATGTATCAAACAAAGCACCCGCCGTCATTAGCAACCTCTACCCGCTCCTATTTAAGAACAGTTCATTTACACATCCATCATCCGTCCCATCATCATGTACGCAGCCCCAGTTTGGTGGAACGCAGCGAACACCACCATACTACAATTGCAACGCCTCCAAAATAAATGCTTATGAATGGCGACCAGCTCTGGAAGGTACACCCGCACTACACAACTTCACGAAGACACTTACATACCATACATGAGAGAATACATTCAAGACATAACACAGAAATTTTATAAAAACAAACTACTCTACTCAAACACACTTTTAAAAACCATCACACATATCCGCGACAACAACACTACACGTAAACTCATACACAAGTTACCCTATCAAAACCTACCCATATTTCTAGAGGTGTTTCATGAGCAGAACACCTGGCACCCACACAACGCGACACAACACTACACAAAACAAAACATATCTCATACACAACAAATGTGCATCTATCATCAATGTAATTAATGTAAACAAAATAAAACAAAGTAAAATGCCACCATAATCAGTTCATTCTCGCCACGTGCAGGCAATACCAACATTTTAAAATTTTATTTTCATCGAAATGAATATGGAGATATAAAATATCGGTTTAGCTGTGATTCCTGATGAATAGATTAATAGTGAAAATATGCTGCTCTCATTGCAGGAAAGCTTTATGTTTTAATCACTTTTATGATATTTTATATTTTTTTATTTAATAAAAAAGACATACAGAGAAAAAAGCCCGCGTAGTGGGGACTTGAATTTCTGACCACTCTGCCTGTACACCAGCTTGCTATCCACTACGCCTTGCCGCCGCTTGGAACAGCATCAAATTTTTTGCTACAAAACATGATGTGATAACTTTGAACGCGATTTTCTCGAATTTTCTTGAGAAGTGCATAAAACGGCTAAATTTGTATTATTTTTTTTTGCAACTCCTACCATCTGACAAAATTTCAGCCAAATCAGTGACCCCAACTACGTTGCGTCCCCTTGTGAGCAAAACCTGAAATCTCTCTTTCGATTTTTTTAAAGTCGTTAAATCGATTTTCGAATTCTTTTGCAATTGTGTCAATGTATTTTATGTGAGGTAAATTTGAAGCTTCCTCAAAATCCATCATTTCTTCAAAATGCTTTTTACAACTTGAAAAAAATGTAAAATAATATTTTTCTAATGAAGACTTGAAGAGCTTAATTTTATTCTTAAAACCATTTAAGTGTCTTAATAAGTTGAGAATATCCTGCTATTTCATTGTAGCTTCAAATATAATTCGTTAAGTTGAGATGTCAGGTTTGTTAAAAATGCAAGGTTTGCTAAAAATTGTGCATCTACCATTTAATTTTCCAGTTCTGTAGTGTTGGACTTGACTTCATCTTTAATGAAAATATGAATCTTCTTGCGTAGAGCGAAGAAACGTTGCAAACAGTTTCCGGCGCTTAACCAACAAATATCGGTGTGAAGTAACAAGTCCCCATATGTAGCATCAACTTCGGCGAAAATATCAAGAAACTTACAGTGAGTCAAATCATTATTCCCCCTATAATAATATAAGTTATTTTAACAACCACTTTCATGACATTCAATTGACGTAAAGGTTTTCCACATAAGGCCTTTTGGTGAACAATACAGTGTATCACAGGACAGTTGATGTAGTTTTGTTTCAAAAGTCCTTCAAATGCAATTTCAGTTCCTGTCATAGCTCTGGCTCCATCAGTGACAATTCAGGAACATTTATCGAATCTCCCGTAGGCTTGCACGTATTCGAGTAATAATTCTTATTTTGGCATTTAGTTTGTGTGACCAATTTTTGTAACAACGTTAAAAACACTTGACTTTCGAAAGTACAGTCTGCGTAAATATTCTCTATATCATTTAAAATTATATTATTGTTTACTTTTATAACCGCGATTAACATTACTAATTTACGACGCGATTAAATATACATATATATATATATATATATATATATATATATATATATATATATATATATATATATATATATATATATATATATATGTAAGAGGGTGACTGGGGTGCTCACTTGTCCTCTTATATACTCGGGTTCTTGCCAAATAGACGTTTAGGGTAAGGATGAGAAAGGGGTGGTCACTAGACTACCACGGTGTCGATATAACGTAGTTGGTCATTATTAAGAGTCCATCATACAATGCGGTGGAACAACTACCTGTCGTTGTCCACATAGAGTTCTTATATAGTCTGTCAAACTGCTGACATAACAATATGCGATATATTGTTATTTATACATTGCGGTAGGTTGACCCAGTAACTTCGCGGAAGGTGATGTTACTATGCTGTCTCAGCATACTAGCATTTGCAATGCTTATATATATATATATATATATATATATATATATATATATATATATATATATATATATATATATATATATGTATATATATATATATATATATATATATATATATATATATATATATATATATATATATATATATATATATATATATATATATATGTATATATATATATATATATATATATATATATATATATATATATATACATATATATATATATTTATATATGTATATATATATATATATATATATATATATATATGTATATATATATATATGTATATATAAATATATATATATATATATAAATATATATATATATATATATATATATATATATATATATATATATATATATATATATATATATATTGTTGGTTAAGCACCGGAAACTGTTTGCTACGTTTCTTCGTCTACGCAAGGAGATTCATTTCATTAAAGATGAAGTCCAACACTACAGAACTGTAAAATTAAATGGTAGATGCACAATTTTTACCAAATCTTGCATTTCTAACATACCTGACATATCACCTTAACGAATTATCTTTGAAGCTAAAATGAAATAGCAGAATATTCTCAACTTATTTAGACACATAAATGAGTTTAAGAATAAAATTAAGCTCTTCAAGTCTTCATTAGAAAAACATAATTTTTCATTTTTTTCAAGATGTAAAAAGCATTTTGAAGAAATAATGTATTTTGAGGAAGTTTCAAATTTACCTCACATAAAATACATTGACACAATTGCAGAAGAATTCGAAAATCGATTTAACGACTTTAAAAAATCGAAAGAGAGATTTCAGTTTTTACTCAGCTTCTTAAAGTGCCAGTTGAGAATGTAAGCAGAGCAGACCTTCATCTGGAATTGTGTGATTTGCAATCAGATAATTTTTACCAAGGAAGAACTGAAACTGGATTGAAGTTTTTCAACCTGCTGCCAGAAGAAAGATACCCCAACTTGCGAAACTTAGGGCATACACTAGGCTCAAAACTGGAAAATACGTATCTTTACGAAAGCAGCATTTCCAACATGAAATTTATAAAGTCAAAACATAGATGTTCCCTCTCTAATAAGTCACTTATATTGATGCATTAGTTCGTGAAAACCAACATCCTCAAATGTTAGGATTATGAGAATTGTGCAAGAAATTATCAGCGAACACGTTAATTCACATTAACATTGGTTTATTGAAAAGAATACATGAAATGTCATTCGTTACATTGAGTTGGTGATAATTCAACAGGGAACTACCACTTGGTTCAGTTGGAATCTTTTATTAGTGGGGAGATGAACCCACTTTGCTCAGCTCTTGAGGTGGATCAGGCCAAATCGAGTTGACTCCGCAGGATGGCGTTACACTCACTCGCCCTGTGAAAACGCGCGGGATTCAACATCAAATTTCCCACTAATTTTATAGTAATTTGATAGTTTTTGAATAAATTAAAATAATAATACAAACGCGTTTTTTCTTTGTATACCATACCTATTAAAACTTACTGATAAAGTTGCAGACGCAATATTTTATAATGTGTCCCTCCACCAGTTTATTTTTTTAAGCGGCCCTTAGGGCACTTGCAGGTGGACAGCTCTGCTCTAAAGGATTAATTTAAGTCAAACAAATAAATGCACTTATGCATAGGCATACAGAGACATGAACTTTATATTACTTCAATCACATAATTTTCTAATATTGTTAAACATTAGACTAATATCATTTATTTAAATAAAGTGTTACACAAATCAAGTATGTGTTTAAATTTGAATAAATCAATTTTATGTCCAATTTTGGCAAGATAATTACATTATCTTAATTCTAAGACCAGTGTATTTAGAGTGTAGTAAACAATTATCCATACATGTTAGCCCTGCCCATCGGGGAGTATAATTTAAAACGAATTTCCGTCTTGTAATGACAATACGTCGCATGAAAGTAAGATCATAAATTTGATCTCGGATGATATCGTACGTATTAGTATAAGTTGAAGTGACTGCACATATAGTCCCGTCTGGTTTAAATAAATTTTAATCATAAAATTTTACTTATTTTATCAATTTAAAATACCTAAGAGAATTAAATTCCAAATTTTTTTTATTATCTAAGATATAACATAATTTTAGCTTGCATATTTGTAAAGTTCTATAATAACTTGTATCTCAGCAAGTGTCAAATATACGATATTAAAATTAAAAATATAAATTTTAATTGCTTGGAAACGTTGTAAAATAGAAAAATAAAAGCAATGTTGAACGTATGTAATTTAAAGTATCGGACTGTGTATTTTTCGGGGTGCCGTCTGCCATTGGTATGTCGAATTGTTTCTATTAAATTGCACAATACACTTCCATCGGATTTACTTGAAATTTCAATTGTAGTTTCTTAGGTAAATTATCTATCGAAGTACACATGATTTCTAAGATTGATAGATAATTACAATGCAATAAACAATTTAAGGTCGATTGTTTGCCAAAAAATGAAAAAAAAATATGAAAAGTGAACCCAATTTGTGAATTTTCAAGGAAAATTTATGATCTTGTGTACTGCCAAAGAAAAACTAATGTAGATTAAGGAAAAATTAATTTATTTTGCCCTAGATGGTGTACGATGACGGCTTCGTTGCACGCCGATTTCCTTCTCGGAAAAAACATTTTTTCAAGTTACCTACTGCTACGATGCCATTTTTTTTCGTAAATTTAAATAAAAATTATTTTTGTATTCCTCAATACATGTTGTTGAGAACCTTTTATTATCAATCAGGAGTGAGTTATGCCGAAAATGAAAACACAATATTCCGTATTGATATATTTAATGGAAAGTAAACAGACACAAGCTTCCGATAAAAAAAACAGCCTTTTTCTATGAAGAATCGATATCAACTACTACTTTTTTTTTGAAAATCAATAACAACAACATATTTGAAAATCAATAACAACAACCTTTTTGAAAATCAATAACAACTGCCCTTATGTTTCCATGGGTCAATTGTACTGTTGTACCCATGGGCAACTTAAATATAATATATTGAAACGTTACAGTCTCCCCCTCTGGATCGAAAATTCGTCCTCGAAAGAGATCCAGAATTAAATCGCTCGTTTCCGTGGGCGTCCTCTCTTACGGATCGGAATTAGTGGCTCAGGAAGCTCTTCGTTAATTGTGCGAAACGGTGTCAGAGCGGAGACGTGATAGCGTCCTACAGGTATCGTCGGATTGCTTGGAATGGCCACCTCGTATACGGTACTCGCGTCGCTTAATATGTGTGAACTTACAAGTACAAAGTCTCCCACCTTGTACACTGGCACCTCCCTACGTTTTCTTCTTTGCTCTGCAAATCTCGTTGGGTCTCCCCCTAGTGCAAAAACAACTTCTAATCGACGTATAATATCATTAAGCTTAACCCTTTGATCAGAATTTAGCATGGTTCCCTCATCAGACCGAAGGCATTTAACAGACGCAACGTTCGTCGAGTCTACCTCAACAACTCATACAGGGTGGTTGGAGTATCAGCGAAGAACCAATTCCGATATGTGACGTTTAGAACTATTCCAGCGTCACATAGAAAGTCCACACCAAGTAGTGTTCGGTTATTTCGGGCCTCGCGAAACACTATAAACGTCGTCGGTATTGTGCGCTCTTTGATGCGTACACTAACGGTAGTAGTTAAAACTGTCCTCAGTTTCGTCTCTCCATCCGCTAGTGTCGTATTTAGGCTCGCTTGTTTGAACTTCTGTCCTTTCGCAAGCAAAATCTTGTATAGAGCGTGACTTGCAACACTCTGTTGTGCAGCGGTGTCGGCGTATCCTGTGCCGGGGACACCCATGATTTCGATTCCTAAAATCGGTTGCGCGCGCGGTCGGGGAATAATCTGGTTGGTTACACGCATAGAGCGAAATCCCACAGCACTCGTTGCTGTTAGTTTGCTTTTGCACGTAGTGCAGTTGCTACGAATCACGCCCGGGGAACCACATCCGTAACAGGTAATCGATCTTCGTACGGTGTCGATTGGATTAGTTACGTTGGACCTCGTCGTCATTGCAGCCTGTGAAGCGGTGAATTTTCGACAATCTGCCTTCAGATGGCCCAGATTATCGCAGAAAGAGCAGCGTGGCTTCTCTTTGCGTTTCTCGTTTCTCAGCATTCGCTGACTTGTTTGCCTCTACGATATGACGCTTCTCCTGCAGTGCTTCTTCTGCAGTTCTAGCTAAGCGTAAAAGGTCATCAAAAGAACTTACCTCTTCTCTTCCGACTCTCTTGCGGATGCCTCTGTGCAGCAATGAATAAATCATGTCGAGCTGAACGTCTTCGGCATGACGCGGCTCAGGCAACTTTGCTAGTAGCGAGCATGCTTTACAAACGAAGATGTCCGTTTTTGTCTCTATGCTCTGTTCTTGCGCGAACAGTTCACGGTAGATTTGATATGCAGGTTTCTTTGCACCAAAAGCATTTTTTAAATCTGTCATTGCGGTATTAAAATCGCTGTAATTCATTTTTACACCAGACCACCATTCTGCAGCCAATCCTGATAGTAGCATTGGTAACCCTTTTAATGCGTTTTCGTCGGTGATTTCCATACAATCTTTATATACGGAAATTGCGGCGATGAAGTTGTCAACGTTTTCTCCTGGTTTTCTTTCGAAACTTGATGTGCAGCGTGAATAGTTTCCGTACGTTTGATGTGTCACCGATGCGGGTGTGACAGAACGTGCCACATTTGTTTGTTCGGTGAACATAGTACGCAATTCCTGGAGCAGATCCTGGTATTGTTGCGCTGACATCACGACGGGTGGTGCGCCTTCCATGGTTGTCACTCGTACTTTTCTCGAATTAGCTCCACGTCGAGATGCTTGTACTGGCGACGCTGTCGGTTTACGTTTCGGCGACGTTTTGGCGTGAAATTAACACACAAATTCAATACGAATATTCTGTCTTCACTTTTTGGCCCCACGTTGGGCGCCACTGTTGAAAACCTTTTATTATCAATCAGGAGTGAGTTATTCCGAAAATGAAAACACAATATTTCGTATTGATATATTTAATGGATAGTAAACAGACACAAGCTTCCGATCAAAAAAACAGCCTTTTTCTATGAAGAATCTATATCAACTACTACTTTTTTTTTGAAAATCAATAACAACAACATTTTTGAAAATCAATAACAACAACCTTTTTGAAAATCAATAACAACTGCCCTAATGTTTCCATGGGTCAATTGTACTGTTGTACCCATGGGCAACTTAAATATAATATATTGAAATGTTAAAATGTACAATAAAGTTTCAAAATTTCATATTAATGCATAGATTAGTAACTGAGAAAAAAATTCACAAGTATAGGTTCACTTTTAAGTACGCCTGGGTAGTATAACCCCTTAATAAATTAAAAACTACATGGAATGCTGTAAAATCAATCATGTACCTTAAAGAGAAACTTTCATTATGACTTCACATGTTTTCTAATTTCAAACTACAAACTACCCCAATGACGTACGTGAGACATATTTTATGAGTGACCATGACTGGGCGGAAAAGCTACCTGTAATACTATAATATATACAAAGCTACCTGTAAACACAAAGTACTAGCATATAATTGCATTTAATTTAGTTCATTAATATTACGAATGAATGTTTAGAGTTTCAATCACTTTCTCTTATCCTGTTTGATAAGCAATGATAATAAAAGGGTATACAGCAAACATGGAACTTTCTATTTATAGTCATGAATGTTAGACAAATTGTTAAAAAATCAGAATTTTAGTAAATTTTCCAAATTGTTTTTTTTCTATGTAATCATTTAATGGACTCTCAAGGACGGATTAATGACTGGCGCCACAGTGACCTTGAGTGGCTAGGCAAAGCCATCTGTAATACTACTCACTCCTACAGTTTTACAGCCTGCAGATACTAATCTCTCAGTCCCGCAATCATACTTTCTATCGCTAGAGAATGAAAAACCCAAATAACCACAGCGTTTAACTTGCTCTAGACGAAATCCGCGTGTGCGTGTGTGTGTGCGTGTGTGTGTGTGTGTGTGTTTGTGTGTGTGTGTTTGTGTGTGTTTGTTAACGTGTGTGTGTGTGTGTGTGTATGTGTGTGTGTGTGAGTGTGTGTGAGTGTGTGTGTGTGTGTTTCTGTGTATGTATGTTTGTGAATATGCTCCCTCCAACATAAACGGTTGAAGCTAAAATTATAAAACGTAAAACTTAAGATTTGCTTATGATTGGGGTGTGCACCTTTTGTTTTTGAAAATAATATTCAAAGCGGAAGTGTCTGCTTACTCTTGTCAATTTTTGCAGTTCCTGCAATTATTCAAAAATTATTTTAGTTACAGACAAATTGTTTGGACAAAAACTAACGGTATTTTAATTTTGCACAAATTTTGTATGTGATTATTTTTCAAAATGAGAACTGATTTCAAAATATTTAAATATTTCCTTATTATATTTATCTATAAATAAATCGGATCATCTGCTCCTGTCAATTAAATAATTTGAAGATTGACATTTAATATTTATTCTAAGAAATATATTTAGTGTAAAGGCGATCCAAAGGTTAGAACAAATATTATAAATTGGCTTAACCCAAATGCGTATGAGAAAGTTCGGTGCATGACACTGCAGATGTTTATGAATGGTTGTCTCCTTGATAATAAATAGTTATGATTTTTTTCATCGCCAACTTGAATCAATGAACCATAAATAAATTAAATTATCTAAATTTAAAAGTCTAGAGAAAAGTTTTTTATGTTCTTGAGGAATAAACTTAGTTATTCCCTCAACTGAAAATGCATAAGTTACGGTCTCGGGAATAAAACCTTGGCTTATTCCCTTGATACATAAATAACTATTACAATATTCTGCTATATGATAAATAGTAATGTTAAATTGTACGTTTGGTTAACACGAAACGGAACACAAATCCATGAGAAAGGAGTTATAAATAGATAAATTGATTTCTAATAATTTGGTGCTTCAAATCAAAATATTTTTATTATTGCAATATTTTATATAATTATTTTTTCAGCGTTGACCCGAAAAATTATGATTTTCTAACAAAAATCTTTTTGCCTGTAATGAGAGTGGAAGGTATTTATGACCTTATTGGAAGAATTCTGGTCCTTCCAATGCGAGGACGAGGCCCATGTTGGTTTGAACCATGTAAGTGTCTTTTTTTATTTCGGAAAAATGAAATTGGTTTTTATTTAAAGGTATATGATCACCGTAAGTATCCCGTCCAGTTTTATATTTAAAAACATCGCAGTGTCATGCACCGAACTTTCTTATACGCTTTTGGGTTGAATTACATCCTATTTTCATTAATTTTCTAATTTATAATATTTGTTTTAACCTCTGGAACAGTCTGACGCGAACATTTGTACGGGCTAGACGTGCGGTTCCTCGCTCATGCGAGTAGTATTGCTTACATTGCAAATAGCTAATTACACATACTTCAATTTGTGTATTACTTAATTATGCAAACGCAGCAAATTTAAATCGCGAGTGTAACAGTTTTATTTTATATACGTAACTGGGTCACCATGAAAGGTGACCCAAAAACAGTTGCTAAAATTATACAAAGAACCGACGGAAAATATTCAATAATTCCACCATCAGGGAAGAAAGCTATACCAGCTGAATTAAAGAACTTGGGATTTATCCCACCAACGCCTCCTTTGCCATCCACCGAGCACACGCACGAGCGAAGTCGGCCACTCAACTCTACGCACAGGCTTCAACGTCTCACGCACTCCAACAAACGACCAGCAAAATGGATACCGAAGGATCGCCCGCCTTCTCAAAAAGCGCAAAAATAGTAAGATCTCCCATTTTTACTAGGAAACTATCAAATTTCGAATCTAACATAGTACCACCAACACCCCCACCACGAGAGCAAATAGCAACCCCTACAGGAAGTCTAAATGAACAAGAAATCGCTTCGACCTTAAACACCCAGTCGATCTCGGAACCTGCTCTACTAGATAAAACTGAAGACAGCTGGACAGTTATCAATTCTAGGAAGAGCAAAAGATCCAGCCCGGAAGAAAATAGAAACGTAAGACAGAAAACCCTAACAGACTACTGGCTCAATGGACCTGAAACCTCAAATAAATTCGAAAAACTAAATGAAGAAGATATTAGTCCTGAAATTATTAAACCTCCACCAATTTTCGTACACGGCATAGGAAACATAAAGCCTCTGACTGACCTCTTGAACCTCCACGCAAAAGACAATTACGTAATTAAGCTTATTGGAAGTTCTCAAGCAAAAATCCAACTGACCGAGTCTAGATTTTATCGCGTCATAACGAAAGAACTAGAAGAAAAGAAAACAGAATTCCATTCATTTCAGTCAAAATCGGAAAGAAAATTCAAAGTTGTACTACGTGATCTTCACCACACTGTTGACATCGAAGAATTAAAGAAAGAAATACACTCATATGGACACAATGCATTAAATATATGGAATATTAAGCATAAAATAACAAAAGCCCCTCTACCTATGTTCTTTATTGAGTTGCAACAAAAGGACAATAATAAAGAAATTTATGACACTAAATACCTTATGCACTCGAAAATCAAATTTGAACCTCCACGCCAAAAAAGAGAAATACCTCAATGTACAAGATGCCAAAGATTTAATCATACAAAAAAATTCTGCAACCTTTCATCACGTTGCGTGAAGTGCACTGGTGATCATCTGACTAGAGACTGCCCCAAACAAAATAAAAGTACTGCCGCAACCTGCACCAACTGTGGAGGAAACCACCCAGCGAACTACAAAGGCTGTAGTGTCTTTAAAGAAATACAGTCACGTAAGTTCCCACCCCTTAGACAAAAACAGAATACAGTCAACCATAACATAACCGGAAATCCAAACCTACCAGGCGTATCATACGCCCAAAAGACAAGAGCTCATGTCCAACAGACACAAGAAGAACATAACATACAACAAAATTTAAATCATACTTCCGACAAACAGCAAAATAGTAAACTAGAAGCTATGATGATCAAACTGATGGAGCGCATGGACACCATGCTAAATCTCCTCACTACCCTTGTGGCTAAAATGAAATAATGCCCCAGCTCCTAAAAATCGCTCTCTGGAACGCCAATGGTCATGGACAGCACAGCCAAGAAGTAAAAATATTTATAGCAGAACACAACATAGATGTGATGCTCATTTCCGAAACTCACTTTACAAATAAGACGTATCTGAAGATACCAGGATACTCAATATACAATACTAAACACCCAGCTGGTACTGCCCATGAAGGCACTGCCGTAATCATCCAAAAGAAAATTAAGCACCATGAACTAAATAAATACCAGCACGAACACCTCCAAGCTACTAGCATTGTAATTAACGAAGAGACAACAGGACCTCTAACTATCTCAGCTGTCTACTGTCCACCTAGACACACAATTAACAAAGCACAATTTAAAGACTTTTATAACACTCTGGGGTCTAGATTTATAGCTGGAGGTGACTACAATGCGAAACATCCCTACTGGGGTTCACGACTGACCACCCCTAAAGGTAGACAACTCTACCAAGCAATGCAAGAGAATAATCTACATCATTTATCTACTGGCCAACCTACATACTGGCCTAGCGACAGAAGAAAAGTTCCGGATCTCATAGACTTTTGTGTAGTAAAAGGCGTGTCATCACATTATCTAAATGCCGAAAGTTGTTAAGATCTATCATCGGACCACTCTCCAGTCATAATTACTGTAAATAGGCAAATAACAATAAAACAAAAACCTCCATCACTCATTAGTAAAAAAACAGACTGGCACACATTCAGAAATCTGCTGGACAACAAGCTTTCGCTCGAAATTTCACTCAAAACCGAACACGAAATAGACGAAGCCATAGAATTCCTAAATGACGCAATACAAGAATCAGCCTGGGGCGCAACACCGGTACAAAACGCCAATCAAAAACGAGAAAATTGTCCAAAAATCGTTAGGGACATCGTCGCTGAAAAACGGAAGCTACGCAAACAATGGCAAATAACAAGATCACCACAGGACAAAACAAAACTTAACCAGGCAATAAAAGCAGTCAAAAAGTTACTAAGCAACCTGCGAAATAAATCTGTCGAAGAATACTTAGACAATCTCACTCCGTCAGCATCCACAGACTATTCCCTCTGGCGAGCAACAAAAAAGCTCAAACAACCGGAACAGTCAAATCCACCCTTACTCCTAGCAAATGGTAGCTGGGCCAGAACCGACCAGTCAAAAGCGAACACATTTGCGCAACATTTGTCAACAGTATTCCAACCCTTTCCTAGTGAAATTTCGGTAGAAGAAGAACAAGAAATCCTGCAGTACCTAGAGACCCCCATACAACTCTGCTTGCCTATAGTCAAATTAAAAACTAGTGAAATAAAAAACGCTATAACAAATCTTGACCCCAAAAAAGCTTCAGGATATGACCTAATAACAGGAAGGATTCTGCAAGAACTTTCTTCTAAAGGAATCAAGCTGATAACAATGATCTGTAACTCAGTCCTAAGATTAGAATACTTTCCCTCTCAGTGGAAAGTAGCTCAAATTATCCTTATACCCAAGCCAGGAAAACCACCACAAGAAGTAAGCTCCTACAGACCCATCAGTCTCCTTTCTATAATCTCCAAACTTTTCGAAAAGTTATTGCTTAAGCGCCTAAAGCCAGTTCTAGAAGAAAAAGACATAATTTCAAACCACCAATTCGGATTTCGTACGCAACACGCAACGATTGAACAAATCCACAGAGTCGTGAACGAAATACGCAAAAATCTAGAAGAGAAAAAAATACTGCTCAGCTGCCTTCTTAGATATAAGTCAAGCTTTCGATAAAGTCTGGCACACCGGGCTATTGTTTAAAATTAATAGAATCCTACCACATAATTACTACCAAATCCTCAAATCATACCTTTCCAACAGATACTTCTATATTAAATATAAAGATGAACAAACCAGACTCTACCCAATAGAATCCAGTGTCCCACAAGGTAGTGTACTAGGACCCATACTATATCTCCTATACACAGTCGACCTGCCAACATCAGAAACAACATTCATCGCAACATTCGCCGATGATACAGCAATACTAGCCTCTCACGAAGATCACAACGTGGCCACAAGATATCTTCAGGCACATCTGAACAAAATTCAACCATGGTTAACAAAATGGAGAATTAGGGCAAATTAAACCAAATCTACACATGTCACATTTACAATGAGAAAAGAAACCTGTCCTCCTGTGACACTGTACGGCAAGCCCCTCCCACAGACAGAAGAAGCGAAATATCTAGGCATGCACTTAGATCGTCGTTTAACATGGAAAAAACACATTTGGACAAAAAGAAAACAACTTGGCTTGAAATTCAGTCGCATGTACTGGCTAATAGGCCGTAAATCTCAACTCTCAACAGAAAACAAAATTCTTCTGTACAAGACTATCCTCAAACCAGTCTGGACGTACGGAATCCAACTATGGGGTACCGCCAGTAACTCTAATATTGAAATCCTGCAGAGATTTCAGTCCAAAGTGCTCCGCTCTGTCCTTAATGCACCATGGTTCGTCACCAACGCCATAATTCACCGCGATCTCTCCGTAGTGACAGTGAAAGAAGAAATAAAAAACTTCAGTGAGAAATATCATAGCAGATTACGTGCGCATCCAAATACTTTAGCAAGTAATTTGCTGACAGTGAAAATAAAAAAATGTAACTAACAATTTCAATGTTTTTCATCATACCTGTTATGCAGAGGCGACAGAAAAAAAAGCCACCTAGCAAATTCCCGACCTGTCATGCAGAGTCGACAGAAAAGAAGCCAGTTAGCAAATTCCCGACAAGGTGACTAGAAATAGTCACCAACATTGACACAATTAGCACTTAATCTAGAATAAGAAGAGGACTATCACAGGATAGCACCCTCTACATGCCAATGTATTTTTGTACATCTTATTATAAGTTTTACTGAATGTCAGTTATTAAGACAGATTGTAAATAAAAATGGGTTATAAAAAAAAAAAAAAACCTTTGGAACACTTTTACACTAAATATATATTTTATGTCTTGTTTTTTTTTTTTGATAAACAATTGACAGGCTTAGTTGGTACGATTTATTTTAAAAATAAATAAATAATTGTTTCCGGTAAAGTTTGGGAAAAAAAGTTGCAAATAAAAGTTGTACAAAATGCTGATATCTATAGTTTTTATTGTAACAATTTTTCTGTAACTGCAACTATTTTCGAGTAATTGCAGAAACTGCAAAAAATGAGTAAACATGAATTTCCGGTTCAAAAATAGGAGGTTTTCTTGCCAGGCACATACAAATTATAAGTATAAAATTTCTTCATTTTCCCTTTAGCCGTATGGTCTGTAGAACGCTCACATACACACACACACGCACACGCACACGCACACACACACACACACACACACACACACACACACACACACACAGACGGACGTCCTTCCAAAAATAGTTGGAATCGATTCAGAGGTCAAAATGTATATTGTCGTTAAAATCTCGAGATCGAAATTTTTCATGAATACAATACTTACTTATACTGCGTATAAGAAAGTAAAAATCGAAATTTATCGAGTGACGCCGGGATTCGAACGCAGAACCTACAGACGCTCTCTCGCTCTTACTTGCAATCCAAGCAATAGAGCGATAGAGCGTCAATCTGTAGGTTCTGGGTTCGAATCCTGGCGACACTCGATACATTTTTCTCAAGTTTCGATTTTATTCCTTGTAGTGTAACAGTATTACATCTAGTAACTCTTGACATAATTTAGTATATCTATGGTTGTTTCCATATTTATTTATTTATAGTGACAACCGTTGCAGACTGTATCGTTGTCAGCAACGAAGTTCGGAGTCTTAGAGACATTGCACTTCCAATCCATAGGTCACACCCACTTAACTAGAGAAAAACTATGCTGTGAGTTGCATGGTTCAAGCGATAGAGCGTCAAACTATGGGTTTTGGGTTCATGTCTTGGCGACACTCGATACATTTTTCTAGTGTTACAAAATTTATCTTTGTAGTGTAGCAGTATTACACTTAGTAACTCCCGGCATAACTTAACATAATTTGTTTGTTGCCATATTTGTAGTGACCACCGTTGCAGTCTGTATCTTTGTCAATAACGAAGTTCAGAGTCCTAGATACATTGTACTTGTGATTCATAGGTCACACCCACTTAACTTGAGAAAGATTAATTGATTGCCTGCTGTGAGTGGAGCGGTTCATGCGGTAGAGTAACATAGCGTCAGTCTGTCGGTTCTGGGTTCGAGTCCCGTCGACTATTGATAAATTTTTCTCTAGTCTCTATATTCAACTTTGTAGTGTAGCTGTGGCTACCCTAGTAACTCCACTACACGTAAACTCATACACAAGTTACCCTACCAAAACCTACCAACATTTCTAGAGGTGCTCCATGAGCAGAACACCTGACACACCCTCACAACGCGACGCAACACTACACAAAACAAAACATATTTCAACAAATGTACATCCACCATCAATATGAATGTTAATTTTAATTTCGTTAGGCTAGTTTTAAGTTTTCACAAAATATTTCATGTGAAGTTAAACGGGTTTTTGTCCCCCCTTTCCCTTAAATAAAATCCTAAAACACAGAAAAAGGGGTGTGAGAAGGAGCTCTGACAAAATCAACCATGTTGTCCAAACGTTATTTTAAGGAAATAAAGTAGATAATTGAAAATGAAATGTAAAGATAGTAACTCCCAGCATAACTTAATGTAATTTTTAAATTTAGTTTATTATTAATTTTACTGTCTTATACTAAGTAAGTATTGTATTCATGAAATAATTCGAATTCGAAATTTATCGGAAATATGCCATTCGAAATTCCCTGTTCTTCAAAACATAATTCAAACCAGAACTGCAGTATTACTATAGACATTTTAGTGGATTATGCAATAACTCGAAAACGGTTGCAGTTACAGTAAAATATGTTTGGTGAAAATGTGTTTCAAAGGTTAGTAAAATATCATAAATTAGTAAAATAGTTCCTAGTTTATTTTAAAATTATATTCCCTTGAACTATTTAAATAATATATTTAAATATCCCTGTTATTTAAACAAAATACGTTTTAGAAAGTTCAAAGCAAGAGAAAATGTTAAACGCATTAATAGTAAAGAGCTTGAATTTATGTATATAATGCATGGATATAGGTTTGATGTTTTTACTTTTATGTGTTAAAAACATCTGCATTGTCATGCATCGATCTTTCTTATACGCTTTTGGGTTAGATAATACCATATTTACACTATTTCACTAATTTATAATACATAACTAACCTTTGGAACCACACATACATACATACTCACATACATACATACATACATCCATACATCCATACATACATACATACATACATACATACATACATACATACATACATACATACATCCATACATACATACATACACACATACACACATACACACATACACACATACATACATACACACATACACACATACATACACACATACACACATACACACATACACACATACACACATACACACATACACACATACACACATACACACATACACACATACACACATACACACATACACACATACACACATACACACATACACACATACACACATACACACATACACACATACACACATACACACATACACACATACACACATACACACATACACACATACACACATACACACATACACACATACACACATACACACATACACACATACACACATACACACATACACACGTACACACGTACACACGTACACACGTACACACGTACACACATACACACATACACACATACACACATACACACATACACACATACACACATACACACATACACACATACACACATACACACATACACACATACACACATACACACATACACACATACACACATACACACATACACACATACACACATACACACATACACACATACACACATACACACATACACACATACACACATACACACATACACACATACACACATACACAAATGCACACATACACACATACACACATACACACATACACACATACACACATACACACATACACACATACACACATACACACATACACACATACACACATACACACATACACACATACACACATACACACATACACACATACACACATACACACATACACACATACACACATACACACATACACACATACACACATACACACATACACACATACACACATACACACATACACACATACACACATACACACATACACACATACACACATACACACATACACACATACACACATACACACATACACACATACACACATACACACATACACACATACACACATACACACATACACACATACACACATACACATACACACATACACACATACACAAATGCACACATACACACACACACACATACACACATACACACATACACACATACACACATACACACGTACACACATACACATGTGTGTGTGTGTGTGTGTGTGTGCGTGTGTGTGTGTGTGTGTGTGTTTGTATGTTCTCTACAGCCTAAACGGTTGAAGCCAAAATTTTGAAACTTTAAACTTAAGATTTGCATATACCTGGGGTGTGCACCTTTTATTTTTGAAAAAAATATTCTAAGCGGAAGTGCCTGTTTACCCTAGTAAAATTTTGCAGTTGCTGCAATTACTCAACAATGGTGACAGTTACAGAAAAATTTTATGGACAAAGATTAAAGGTATTTATATTTAGCACAACTTTTGTTTGAAGTTTTTTCCAAAAAAAGTACTGGTTTCAAAATAAATTTCTGCTTATTATATATATTTTTACATAAATCGTATCATCTGTGCCTGTCAATTGTTTAACAAAATAGACATAAATTTGACATTTTATATTTATTCTAAGAAATATATTTCCTGTAAAAGCGATCTAAAGGTTAGAAAAAATATTATAAATAAGTAAAATAATGTAACTACGATGTAGCTTAACTCATATGCGTATAAGAAAGTTCGGTGCATGACACTGCAGATGTTTTTATTTACAATTTCATAAAGATATTAAAAATTACATGACAATTAAATTTGAATAAAAAAATTGGGTAATATTTAGGGAAAATGTGACATAAACACATTCAACATCATGTGTTCCAATTGGCCAGTCAATTGTTTATTTTCGGTAAATATCATCCGATTTTTATTATTCAAATTTATTTTTCAATTATTTTTGATTTCGTATTATTATGTGAATTTAAATATATATAAATTCCTCACTAACTGATTTATTCTGTAAATGAGAAGATTTTACACGAGCCACAATCGGTCTGTTTTTCTCATTTGCACCAACCTTGCACTAAATTCTCAATATCACGTCTCACTCTCGTATCTACAATCATACTCCGCAAACGATCGCCGTAAAGAATCAAATCAATCACATTTTTTTCTTAAAACTACAGTCTCTCACGTGTATATATTTGACTTAATATGCTTAAAGCGTGAATTAGTTATGAAGAACGAAAATTTCAATCAAAAAGCTAATATCCTATCCATTACCATTTACTATATCATTTTTCCACATATTACTAACACCAACCCATCCATTCCGATCACCGCAGACAATCAATTTTTCACCGCGGTCACAGTTATTCGCTACACTAGACATCTTATTCCAAAATCTTCTTTCTCTGCGTCTAATCAAACTTTTCATTCTGAGCCAGAGTATTCTCTCAGATACATTAATTAACGCAATATTACGTTGGTTTCAATCATTTGTGAACGCCAGAACCTAAACCTATCCTATAAACAGAAATTAAATATTTTTATTAAGTTTATTAACGAAAAAATAGATATAACATTAAATAATCGTCTTTTTTGAAAGAATTATTCAAGCAAAGATACTCATACTATTGTCATGATAAACAAGTATAAACTAACAAAAATAGGCAAAAAAGAATCGGAAAAAACTAAATAGAAATATCAATTAGCTGGGTATGCTGAATTGTCCAGATGCTTGGTGCGTGAATGTTTACTGTATTTATTGTTGTTGTATAACAAAAGATGGATTAGTAAAAATGTCCTAACCCCTGCTGGTGGGGGTTAGAATTCACCCGCAGCACATCTGATGGTCGTAAGATACCTCGCTAGTTCAAAAGCTGAACATATATCAGAAGGTTAGAAGGCCAATTCTCTGCGAATATTTTATTCTATCTTTTTATTCACCCGCGTGTTTGCCGTGCGTGTTGATCCGCAAAGAAGGAGAAGATGATCTTGGTGATTGGGCTCACGCAACATACTACATTTACTTCGGATTATTGTGAACCGGGAGGTCAGATCCTAACCCTATCTGATCAACCGGCTTGTCGTTACGTTAATAGTACAGGTAAGGCGAGTCCAGCGATCCAATAGGTAAGCTTTCAGACGTTGTAGAGAGTATATCGCAAAAATTTGGATCTTATTGCCTGATGGGAGGTACTATATCTCCTGGTTAGCCCTGGCGATCAGACCAGCTTGCGGTGTGACGACCCAAATTGTAGCTCCGTGGTGGGTGGGGTGACCAGGAGAGGAATCTTTACTATTTGTTCATTGCTAATAAAACTAAAAGATAATAAATCCAAATCTGAAGTCTCTTGCCTTGGTTTGGCGAGGTGACTGAATGCAATGGCTGGTGGTGAATCTAAATTCACCAAACGATTTTGTGATGGTACTAAAATTCTTTGCAAACTAAATCATTAATGGAAGCTACTATATTATTTGGAAGTCGTTCAACTCACGCTAGGGAAGTGGGCAATTGTCGAGGGCTTACTACAAAGAAAGACGGCGGTTACCAATACATCTGCAGTTTCGACATTTGGAATTGACAAGCTTTCAGTGAGGAGTGAGTTTACGTTTCACAGTTTCTCTATGAAACTATACTTTCCAAGTTCAATGCGTTGCTTCAAATTCCAGAAGTTTGGGCATTCTGCATGTCGGAGTGACGCAGAGGCCGTGTGTCCGCGGTATATTGAGAAGGAGCATTTGGGCGAGGAATGTAAGGATCCCGCGCACAGTGTAATTATTCTGGAAGTCATCTTTTTTTCTTTTATGATTGTCCTCGCAATCAGGAAGAAAAGATTAAAATTATTGCAAAAGAAAACTTATCTCGACGCCCGGAAGGAATTCAAAAGACCACTCCTGTATGTATCCGTCCTTTTGTAGCAAGCGCTACAACAACTATTATAAAAAAGTCTATTGTCGTTAACATCGACAACCAGCCTTCTTCTAATATAACAGCAAATCTTCCAAATTTGCCTGCTATTATTAAAACAGCAATTTCCAAATCTAATGTAACTCAAAATTTAAAATATATTTCGAATCCAACTGTAAAAATCACGAGTCTATCCAAATCAAAAGTAAATGCCACAGCAAAGCCAAAAATTTCACTTCGCCGAAGATTAAGCCAGAAAAATATACAATGGATTATTTCAAGTTCTACTATTACTAAATTAATGGATCTGAGAGAGATAAAACTTCCATTTTCAAATAATACCTCGCATACTCCAGTGGAATTGTATAGGTTTCAACAGAAATTATGAAGATTTTAAAGCACGCAATGCCGGGCATAGGGAATTGCGTTACTTGAATACAAGAAACACGTTTTTATGACATTAGAACTGCTTCACTACGAGGTTTCTCAGTATTTCGTATGTTTTATGTTCTATCTATTTTCCGCCAAATGACATTGCCAATATCCGTGATATCGTTGATTTAATTGATAAATTTCCTGATTTTTGTATTTCAATGCTCATAATCTTATATGGGTAACTAGAAGTATTAATTAGTGCAGTAGACGTTTGGAACAAATATTATATATAACACATTTTTCCGGCATGTGCACTCGGATTTACATCTAAGACAGGGCTTAGATTCTGATGCTAGTTGTCCAAAATTAGCTTTAAAGTGAACGGATTAGAATCTATTCTCAAAGTTAGCTTCATTTTGTGAAAATTATTTCGCTGACGTAAACGATCATTTGCCATATTTAACGGATGCGAGAAAGTTTGCTACCCAAGCCAGGAAAAGCAAAAGCTAGAAGAGTAAGAATGCGTCATGGCCGAATTATATTTCTTCCATTACAAGCAACACTCTAGTCTCAAAGGTATGGGAGATGGTCAGGAAAATATCTGGCCGATCAAAATCAAGCACTGTTTCTGACTTAAAAATAAATGGCAATATTATTACCTGTCGGTTTGATGTTGCTAATATTATAGCATCCACTTTCTCGGATATTTCAATTTCCGATCATTATTCAGCTGAGCTCCTCGCTCGAAAATCAATCGAACGTCAAAATTTCAATTTTGCTTCTGCTGGCGATGAAATATACAATCGATCTTTCAGCATGGATGATTCTATTTCAGATTCTCACGACAGCCCTCCTGGACCTAATTCTAGTCATTACCAGCTGCTTCGCTATTTGTATCCTGCTGGGAAAACATTTCTTTAAATGAACAATCACATATGATTTACCGGTATTTTCCCAAGGCCATGGCGTGAAGCGATAATAGTATTAAAGCCTGGAACAGGTAAAACACTACAATTTAGCTATAGCCCAATTTCTCTTACCAGTCATGTTGGTAAGCTTATGGGGCGCATCATCAACAGGCTTCTCATAAGGTTTCTGGAATCAAACAACCTGTAGGAAAATATTCAGTGCAGCTTCTGCCGTTACCTTTGCACTACAGTTCATCTGGTAAGATTTGAATCAACCATCTGCGATGCTTTTTTCAACAAGCAACATATGATAGCCGTGTTTTTTATATTGCCCAGGCCTATGACACCACTTGGAGCTTTGGACATTTTCTCGCCCGAGAACAGACTATACTCTTTCAAAGCTAGATAGAATTGCTACTCCAACTATTCTATTCCAACGTGAGTTTTTTCGAATCATTGCCAAGTATTGGCAATGCATTCGCGTTTAGACCGATAGTTCAAAGAGCGATGACAGTGTGCTTTTATATTGGCAAAAGAAGCATGTGACTTGGTATTTCACGAACTCTCATCCGTGTACACGGTGGAGCTGAATGCAATCTATCAAAGCTCTTCTCTATATTTGCAATTTTGCTCATAATTCTATCGTTGTTGTGTCGGACTTAATGGGTCCTTTGAAAGCAATTCATTCTTTTTACCCTAAACATCCTCTCTTGCAGTAGTTACAAGCCATTTTGATGATGCAATCGTCCCATGGGTCTATCGTGCACAGTAATTGTGTACCGATTCATGTTGGTATTCGCGGTAATGAAGAAGCTAATGCAGCAGCTCAACGAACTTTATCGAAGGCCACTGTCGATTGTGATTGGAAGGGTTGTTTCAAACATTTAATTGTTAATCAATGGCAAAAAGGTGACAAGTTCCTGGAGATGTTTCAGTAACGGGAAAGATACTAAAGAACTAACAGTGAATGAAACCTAACGAATAACCTACAGATTTAATGCCATCTTGAAAATAAACCAATTACTTTCGCAATGGAAAATCGCACAAAATATTCTTATTCTGAAACCTGAAAAGCCTTCTGAAAAAGATACTTCATACCGATCTATTAGTCTTCTACCAATACTTACAAAAATGTTTGAAAGGCAAGTTGGGGACGATCGACGGGCACAAATTGGGGTAAATAGAATTATGCTGACGCAGAAGTTTCATGGGTATCGTATGGGTCCAACAAACATGGTTGTTAATCACGGATTCAAAATATGGCGACCCAGCTAATGGATCCTGGTGAAAATTTTTCGGATGTAACGATCATGATAAAGTTGTTTGCGGGCTTGACAGCGATGTTCTCAGCGTTTCAAAATAAATGAGCCAGCGAGACAAATGATCGAAATACTGCAAGAACGTTTGCTCCGGGAGGAAAGCACGTTGAATGCTGATACGGCAGAAATAATGGGCTGGACTGGAAATAAAAATCGAAAAAAGAAAAGAAAGACATAGAGAGCTTCGTTTGTCAGGAAAGGGTACATTTTGCACGTGATTGCCGCGAGCGCCAACAAACGAAAAATGATCACGAAGGCAACGGTGCTCAAATGGTAGCGTTTGTAACTATGTGCGGCCGATACAGGCGGCCACATGGCGTGCAGCGACACGCGATGCTTCCGGTCAATCAAGACGATACCTGGTTTATCGAAAGTGTGTGTTCAAAGCACGTCACGTTCAGGAGATATTATTTCGCAAAGTTCCGTCCAAAAAGAGATGGAGACACGATATTGTTATGCAATATAATATAATATGAGTGTGCTGTGACCGGTGAAGGAACGGTGATCATGGTGTGTAGCGAGAAACGCGAATTGAGCACGTGTTGTATGTTCCGAGTGTCAGGAAAAATCGATTTTCCTTGGGAATATATACAGTACGTTAGGTCGTATTTGGAGAAGATGATGAGCTGATAACACGCGGCGACGGGATTCTCGCAACCGGAATCAAGCAGCCGAACAGAATTCGCCGGTTGCTAGTTAGAGTAAGAGTTAAACAAAGTGTGGAAAAGGCAAATGTGTCAACAACGAGTTTGAAGGGGTGGCACGAGCGCCTTGTACATTTGAATAAACGCGCGATGTCCGTGTTAGTTACGCATGGTGTGGGATAAAACTGAGAGACGATAGAGACATCTTCTGTGAAGCGTGCAGACTAGAAAAAACGAATAGATTGCCGTTTGTAAAACTTGTTGCTCGTGTGAGTCGAGAACTGAGAGAGTATTTTCATAGCGACGTGTGTGGACCAATGTAGGAGAAGCCGAACGATGGAGCGAGATTTTCGTTATAAACAAGGACGATGTCTCGGGGTTTAGACAAGTATCTTTTCTAAAACATAAGTCAGATGTTTTTGAGAGCTGCAGGATCTTCGATCATGCAGTGCTAAATAAGTTCGGGCGTGCTATGAAAACACTGAAAATTAACAATGGTCGCGAATACTGTATTGATCAAATGTGACATTACATGCAGTCGCACGAAATTTAACAGAAAACGGGTCCGTACACTCCCGAAATGGTAGTGGCTATCGGGACAATCGGACGGTAGTAGACGGCGCACGTATAATGCTACACGCGAAACAACTCGGGGATTCGTTCTGGGGGGAAGCGATTAATACCGCGGTGTATTCATTTAATCGAGTTTCAGCAACTGGAGACGACGACGTTAAAACTCCGTATAAGATCTGGGCAGGAAGAAAACCAGATTTAGGGCACGTGCGAGTGTTTGGCGAGGAAGGGTACAAACTCGTGCCTAAGCAGTTAACGCAAAAATTTGATGCTAGAGCGAGTGTCAAGAAATGTTATTTTTCACGAGAGCGTCGATGAAGGGACATGTTCGAGCAAGGCAAGCGATGTGGAAAACTGGTTGGGGGAATAGAAACGAACAACCGGACGAGCTGCGTAGAGAAGAACAGTAAAACGGCGATACAGAGCCTACAACGCTGACCAAGACCTCTGAAAATGCTCATCGCAACGAAGATGCATAAGTTTCGCCTTAATTAAATTCAAACTTTGTTTAAGTTTTATAAAATTGAAATTATTTTTATATTGTTATGCTAAATATGTGTTACAGTAGTGAAATACCACACTGAACAGAACAAATATTTATTTTCTTTATGTATAATAATTGCTTATACTATGTTTACCCGATTCGCATATTCCACAGGAAACCAAAAGATGCTATTTGCATCTAATAAAATTTGAGTAATAATGATGAAATAAGAGATACAGCCATACATAATTCCTGCTGATAAAAATCGAACTCAGTTCCGTAAACCATTTTGGTTGACTGATTGCGTCGACTTCGCGGAGTACAACGTTCTAGAAATTTCGACAAGGGTACAGGTGGGCCTGACGCAGCTCAGTGGAGCGAAGCCATTAAAGAAGAGCTGAGTGCACACGAGAAAAATAATTCTTGGGAAATCGTAACGAAAAACCAAGCAAAAAGTGCAATTGATTCCAAGTGAGTGTTCAAGATTATTCCAGACTCAGATAGACGCATGCACCGATACAAGGCTAGGTTGTGTGCAAGAGGATTTCTTCAAGCAAAAAGCTTGAACTTCAAGGAAACATTTATACCTGTCGTCCGTTATGACTCGTTGATAGTACTGTTTGCAACAGTAGCTCAGGAAGATTTGGAAATTGTACAATCGGACGTCCGCACCGCATTCTTATACGGATACCTATAGGAAGAAATTCGCATGAAGAAACCAGTGGGTTTGAAAATCGAAAAAGACGTGGAAAAAGTGGTATGTCGACTGAGGAAGTCACTGTAGGGCTTTAAGCAGGCACCGATGTGCTAGAATCGCAAATTCTGTGATTTTCTGCAATCCGATGCAGACGAGTACATTTTTTATAGTGACGATAACGAGAAATGTGCGATTTATCTTGCGTTGTTCGTGGACGATGGACTTCTAGCGTGCTAATCGCGAGTTGCATTGGAAAGTGTGATCCAAAATTTAAGTAGCGAGTTTAAGATTATAATCGGAGACTAGAAGTGTTGCTGGGGTGCAAATAACTCGCTATTGTACCAAGAAAGCGATGTTTATACATCAAGGCTTGAGTGAGGTAGAAGCGTTGTAGGTTCCTGCGAACGCCACGCTGAAGCTTGTAGATTCAAACGAAGAAAAACAGTTCAACGGGCCGCATAGATAAGCAGTCATTTCACTTATGTTTCCTGCGACTGTATCTTGACCAAACATAGCGTTCGCTGTTAACACTGCGAGTAAATATTTAAAAAACCTGACTGAGAATCACTAGCGCGCGGTTAAACGTATTTTCGCGTTTTTTATTTGGAAGTAAAGATCAAAGGATAATGGATCAAAGCGGCTAAAGTGAGCTGATAGAATTTTCAGGCGCAGATTATGCGTGCGATCCCGAAACGAGTTATGTGTTCAGCTTAGCGAACGATCCAGTGACAAGAGCACAAGAGGCAAAAATTGGTAGCTCTGAGCACAACGAAAGCAGAATATGCCGCTGCATTTGCTGCAGCTAAGGAACCTGTTTGGCTCAGAAGATTGTTTGCAGGCATCGGACTTCAATGCAAATAAGCGACAGTACTGTTTGTTGATGCCCAGAGGACATTTTCAACAAGGCGTTGCCACGAGACCATCGTATTGTGTTAGTGCAAATGTTAAAAATATTCAGATGCTGAAAGTGTTAGAATAAATCTTGCATATTCTAACGAAATTGAAGCGAATATGCTGCTGGTGGAGCTGTGAGTCTTCCACACTTTCTCCAACGCTTACAAGCTGGAGCAGAATGGAAGAATTGAAAGAGAGATGACAATGATCGAGACAGCGTGGTCCGTCATTTACGCACTTAACTTAAAATTAATATTTGTGGGCCGAAGCTGTGAATTACTCTATCTTCACATTAAATCAAATGGGGACAAGTTTCAAAAAAGGAAAAAGTCCGGCTAATTTATGGTTCGGACGTCATATAAAATTTAATAAATAGAGAGCTTGCGGCTGCAACTGTTAAGTGTTGGCCCATACATACAAAGAAGCAAAGAAGAATCCAAAATCTCTAAAGAGAATATTTGTATGACTGGATTTCTTCATGCTACAGTATCCACATGTCAGGTATACTGGATTTTATTTCCTCAGATAACATCAATTTTGCAGAAAAATGAAATTGTTCCAAACTCGTGGAAGTAGAGGCAGTCATAAAAGGTAAAATAACGACAGAATCACCGACAGATTTGGAGGTGTCGGAAATCAAGAATGAGAACAGCTAGGATAACCACAGATGAGATGAGCATCCAGCCGATTGCGTAGATACGGTAGAAGACTAGCAGCCGAGAAAACCAGATCTACGCAATCGTCGAGATGGGCTATCGTTGTTAAGGACGCAGGGCCAATGCAGCCATGATTTGAGAGGCAGAGGACATATAAATATCCGAGGCCTTAAGAGAAGGAAATTGGCTTCAAGTGATGAAGGATAAGTTTGAGGCTCTGCAGAAGATGAGAACATTGACAGTAATAGAATGGTCAAAGAATGTGAGACCATTGACATTCAAATGAATCCTGGGTGAAAAATCGAATGGAAAGTCATGCGAGGTTTTAAACAGCAAGAAGGTAATGACTACTTTGAAGCCTTGAGCCTGGAGCTTGTCCCGCATTCATTCGGATAATATCGAAGGAGGGATTAAATCTCGTTTCAAGAGTCTGTATGGAATCAAACAATCTACGAAGAAGTGGAACGAAAAGATTGGAAGCTTTCTTGAGAAAAACGGACTGAATAGCACAGATGATGATTCCTTTGTTTACTACAAGACTAGAACTATAATGATGACGACGGACTAATCGCTGGAAAAGACAGACAGGATATCTGTTAAGTTCGGAAAAGATTACGGAATTACATTTAATCGACAGATCCAGAACAAAATATCGTATCTCGGAGTGGACATTCGAGTTGAACCGGAAGGAATTTCTGTGTGTCATATAAAATATACACAGTAAATCCCACAACCCAGCCTCGACGCCCATCGAAAGAGGCATGATTATGGAAGAAACCAACCGAATAAACGACAAGCCTATATCTGCTGACACACTGTATTGCGAAGCTATTGGGAGTATACTTTATCTCTCTTCAATTTCTCGTCTGGACATTGGGTTTTCCGTGTATTTATTTAGTCGTCAATGCAAGAAACCTATGGCGATCCATTGGAAAATGGTGTGAAAATTTACCAGTACCTCAAGGGAATGATAAACGCCAGGATTTTCTTCAATAGAGTTACTACGCTGGAAGCCTATTCAGACTCCGACTGCGGAGGAGAGACCAAAATTGGACTTTTGAATAGTGAAGTTCTTCTCAAGTAACTTATTATTAAATTGCATTTATTAATTTATTTGTTGATTTCAGTAAACATATCATATTTGCTTATATCACATCCTTTGAACCCCAAATACTTGAATAACATATACAGCGCGCGCGGTAGTTCCCTTGCGCCTAGACGTTAGTGACTCGCAAAAGTTACTATAACTCGGTTACTTATTCCGGTCCCGTAAATTTTCTTTTTCCATTTTGAAGAAGAAAACTTTTACAATCTTGTGGATAAATTAAAATTCATGTATCACATGAAGAACATGAAGAAAAATTAATTTGTTTATTAAAAACTTAATTTTTCATATATAAATTAAACGTAAATTAATTTTTTAAAATATATTTAGATAAGTCTATCTATTAGCTACATTTCACCAAAATTTCATAAATTTCTATCAACTAATATCTGAGATATTAATTATTTAATTGATTAACTCAAAAATATTCAATAGCTTATAACTCAAAAATTAAATTTTTTTTTCCCAAAATATTTTCAAAACCTAATTTTTATTCATTAGATCTACCTAAATATGAATTTTGAACAAAATCCGAAAACCTTGTGTAAATCAGTAGCACACTTGGGAAACTCTTACTCAATACCCGGATTTTTCTAAACCGTTTAATTTAACAACTGACGCAAGTAACATAGCAATAGGCGAAGTACTATCACAGGGCAACATCGGAAACGATCAACCAATAGCTTACGCCAGTAGAACCCTTAACAATTCCGAGACAAACTACAATAGAGAAAGAACTCTTAGCAATTGTTTGGGCCACTCAATACTTTAGGCCATATATATTCGGACGTAAATTCACTATTGTCACAGACCACAGGCCTTTACAATGACTATTCTCGTTAAAAGAACCTAGTTCAAAATTAATAAGGTGGAGGTTGAAACTTGAAGAGTTCGATTATGAGATAATCTATAAACAAGGGAAACTTAACACCAACGCTGATGCACTTAATAGAATTACTCTTGAAACAAAAATTAATAAAAAATTAGACACAAGAAACAATTTCTACTAAACAGAATATCAAAATTATTTAACATATGTAATTCTGTTTTTGGTATTCTAATAATTGACACCAAATTGAATTCTCAGTAACTAAAAGTAATTTTATTTAGATTAATTATACAATATATTATTAAATTACAAGATTATTACCTAAAAGAATCAATTTTAAATGTCCTTAATTATCTGTCAAAACCTTTATCTATATTATTTATAATAACAAAATTAGACAGTTGCCATGATAACCGATATTGTGAGGCAACGTATTAACAATTGATAATACATACGAGTTTCAAATTTATACATATAAACAAACAAATAGATTCGGAAATAAATTTATAAAAGAAATAAATGAAGATTTCTTTAATGCACCAATTAATAGCAATCTGGCACACTGCGTGATTCAAGATTTGAAAATGTCCAGCGGTATCGCAAAACGATTAAAAGAAAAATTTAAAAACATTGACAAATTACAAAACCAAAACCCTAAACTACACGAAATTGTTTACCTTAGAGATAAAAATCGTTTCATTTTTTACTTAATTACCAAAATCCGATTTTTTGACAAACCATCCGGTCAAGATGTCTTTCACACATTATTAAACTTAAAATCATTTTGTACATACGAGTTTCAAATTTATATCTCCCCTCCCTCAGTTTTAGACCTGGGTTTAAAAGTAAATCATCTGGTGGATAATATTTTTTTTTTAAACTAATCTAGACATTATTCATTAAGCATATTAACTGGTATTAATTTACACGTATGAAATAAATTTCCTTCTCTACGTTTCTTTCCTGCATCAATTTCATAAATCACATTTGAAATTTTTTTTATTATTCGAAATGGACAAATTCTTATCTTATCCAATTTATTCCTATTTAACTTACTTCCATTCGTAACATATACTAGATCATTCTTCTTAAATTCCCATTCTCTCCTATTCTTATCAATTCTTTCTTTATTTATCCTGTAGTTCTTCATTGAATTTAGCAATGCTTGTTCTCTATCTTTACTTAGATTACATATTTCTAGAAACTCATTTGGAATAATCTCATTTTCTCGACCATATAGTAAGTAATTTGGAGAATATTTCGTTACACTATGTGTTGTGTTATTGTATTCATTTACACATTCCTTTGCAATGCTTGACCATGCTCTTTTACTACTACTATTGATTTTACAACGAATTCGGTTTACTAATTTTTGGTTTAACCTTTCATTTAAACCATTAGATTCTGCACAATCAACTGATGTGAATATTAGTAAAATATTTTTTTGTTTTAAATAGTCTTTTAATTCTTTAGAATTTATTCCCGTATATTGATCTGCTAATATTATCTTAACTTCATTTTTATCTGCAGTTTTATCAATTAGATTTATAAAATCTCTTGCTGCCTGACCTTTGGTTGTTGAAATGAATGCTCCTCTTGAAAAATGATCTACTAGAATATGCATGAATCTTTTTGACGATCTATTATTACCAAAACCTCCCACTGAATCAATTGACATAATCTCATACGGTTTAGTTGCTGGGCCCAGTATAGATAATAATCCAATTGGTCTACTAGTTCTTGATTTATTTTTTACACATATTTCACATTGTTTACAATATTTGTGTATCATCTTATCCATATTCATGAAATAATAATATGGTCTCAACTTATTAATCATGTGACCGACACCTATATGACCATAAAATTCATGTATCATTTTAATTAGTTTTAATCCAAAAATTTGTGACACATAAATTCTGTGTTTGTTTTTAAGTTTTTATAACTAATATCGCCTTTCTTAATCACTTTCTTTGAAATTTTTATTTCTTTCTCAATCGTTCTTTGATCATAAATTATCTCCTCTGATTTTACCACGTTTACTACTTTTAGAATATCTTCATTGTTTTTAAAGTTTTCTAAAACCGGGTTTCTTGATAAAGCATCAGCCTCCAGATTGTCTTTTCCTGGTGCATAAATAATTTTGAAGTAGTATTGTGATAAATAATGTATTAAATATCCTAGTTCTTCATCTGTTCTTGCCTTTACTTTTAGCGTTTCAAGTGGTTTATGATCTGATATTACTGTGAATTCTCTACCTATTAACCAGTATTGCCAATACACAATTGCTTCTTTAATTGCCAAAGTTTCTAAATAGATTGCCTTCTTCTTTAATTGACTGTCTTTTAATTTTTTTGAAAAATATGCTACTGGATGAAGTATACCATCCTCTTTTGGTTGTTTAAGTATGGCTCCTAAGCCATTACCACTTGCATCCGTATGAATGAATATTTCTTTCTCTGGATTATAAATTGCCAGTATTGGACTAGAACATAAATAATCTTTGTTATCACAAAATGCTTTTTCACACTCATTTGTCCATTCAAATTTTTTTGTTTTTCTTAGTAAATTGTGTAGTGGTTCTAGTTTCATAGTTGCATTTTCAATGTATTTGTAATAAAAATTTGTTTTACCTAAAAATTGTCTCACATTAGTTTTATTCTTTGGTCTTTGAAAATTTCTGATTGATATCAAATTGTCTTTGTATGGTCTGATCTTATTTTTTCTATTATATGTCCAAGATATTTAACAGAATTCTTTGCAAAATTACATTTTAATAGTTTTAGTTTAAAACCTTCTTTTTTAATTACATTCATAAGAAGTTCAGTGTGTTTTAGATGTTCTTCAAATCTTTTTGAGAAGATTAATATGTCATCAATGTAATTTATACAAAATTTATTTAATTTATTTCTTCTTATGATGTTTGCAAGAATTCTTTGGAAAATTGCTGATGATGTCTTTAGTCCAAATGGTACACAAACCCATTGCCAATGTCCGTTTTGTGTTAAAAATGCTGTTTTTTCTCTATATTCCTTTTTGATTGGAATAGACCAAAATGCTGAATTTATATCAAATGCTGAAAACCAATTACAATCACCAGCTTTAACAACAATGTCTTCGATTCTTGGAAATGGTTGGGGTTCAGATACAACTAGTTTTCTTAGTTCTCTGAAATCGATACATAATCTTGATCTACAACCGTCTTCTTTTTTATATGCTAAAGTAACTGGTGATGCGCAAGGTGAACTTGTTTCTTCTATAAGACCCGTTTCTAATAATTTAGCAATTTGTGATTCAATTTCTTTTTGATCTAGTATAGAACACCTGTATGGTCTCTTAGCAATATATTTTTCTTCTGTTAATTTAATTTGTACTTCTTCATTTTTGACCATACCAACATCAAACTTATTCTTTGCAAATACTGACTCATTTCTTTTTATTAATTCTATTATCTTATTCTTCTTATCTTCATTTAAATGACTTAAATTATCTTTAAATTTACTAACACCAATGTATGTAATAGTGTTTATTTTAATATTTTGTTTCTCTACTTCTTTATTTATTTTATTTTTATTTATTCTTTGGTATATTCTCAAATTTTCATCCTGAATTAGTTTAAATTTCTTAATTGCATCTAAACCCAATAATAGACCATAAGAAAAATTATTATTCTTTACAACATAAACATCTAATATGTCTTCAATCTTATTTATCTTTAAATGTAAACGTGCCCGGCTATTTATGAAATTTACACCACTAATTGTTTTAAATATACTATTATTCTCTATTAACTTAGTTTTCAGTTGTTTCATTATATTATAATTTACTAATGTTACATTTGAACCACTGTCATAAATACCTTTAACTTTCTTTTCTTTATTAATTAGTACGTTCAATTTAATCAATGGAGTAAATTTCACCGGGTAAGCTAGTTTTTTTCTTCACTTAACTCAATTTTCATTAATTAATCAATCTCAGTTTCTGTTACGTTAACACGTTTCATTTCCATGAATTTTTCTTTGTTACGACATAATGTAATTGGATGAAAACGATTTTCTGCTGCTGGATACAATGTCTTACATATGGTACATGGTTTTTTTTCTACAAATGTTCTAGTTGTAATAGTATTCTTCTCTGTATTTTTCTTATCAGTTTCTAATGTACTATAGTGTAATCTTGGTTTTATTTCTTTATTTTGTTTATTGTAATACGAATCATACTTTCTCAATTCATTAATTAATTTGTCTGTTGATTTGATTTCTTCACGGTCTAATCTATCTTGAATATTTAATGGTAATCCTACTACAATATGATTTATCTTTGATATGTTTGACATTTCTTTCTCAATCTCAGATAGTAACCTTTCTTTCTTTAATGCATAATCAATTACTGAACCATTTAAATATCTGAAATTCTATGCATGTCTTACATTTGTCCAACCTTTTTCTGCAAATACCATCAAAAACGAGTCAGACCAAAGTAACCATTGATCTGCCTGGAATTCTTTTAGTTTAATGCAGTACCATTCTTTTGCACTTCCTTCTAAAAATAATCTTAAACAATTTATCTTTTTACTATCATCCATAATCTTGTGTCTTTCACACTCCTTTTCGAAACCACTTAACCAGTCTTTTGCATTTTTTTTACCATCATATTTATCTATTATAAACTTCTTTTCTACATCTGATAAATTCAATTGTTTCTCAGCTAATTGCACTTTCAATTCATTAATTACTTCTATTAATTCACCTTGATTTAAGTTATCTAATGTTGTTGATGTTTTTCTCTTTCTTGTCTCCTCAATTGGTTTTTCTTCTAAATAAATGTTTTTGAACACAAAATTAGTATCGTCATCAATGTACAATGGCACAATGATATCTGGTAGTGTTACTTGTAAATTTCGAGATTGACCTGGTTTATTTAAACCAGCAACACCATTTTTGACAGTACTAATCTTGAATAAGTCATTGTGAAAAGATTCATATTGAATATTTACTGGAAATTCATAACACACGGTATCGTTTGGCCATCTTATTGTTTTAACTGCAATTACTACTTTCTTCTTTATATCCAATATCTTCTCAAAATGGATCTTCACCTTAGTTGGCATCTTTGAGAACATAAAATTGATTTGTAATTCTGTTTTTGGTATTCTAATAATTGACACCAAATTGAATTCTCAGTAACTAAAAGTAATTTTATTTAGATTAATTATACAATATATTATTAAATTACAAGATTATTACCTAAAAGAATCAATTTTAAATGTCCTTAATTATCTGTATTATTTATAATAACAAAATTAGACAGTTGCCATGATAACCGATATTGTGAGGCAACGTATTAACAATTGATAATACATACGAGTTTCAAATTTATACATATAAACAAACAAATAGATTCGGAAATAAATTTATAAAAGAAATAAATGAAGATTTCTTTAATGCACCAATTAATAGCAATCTGGCACACTGCGTGATTCAAGATTTGAAAATGTCCAGCGGTATCGCAAAACGATTAAAAGAAAAATTTAAAAACATTGACAAATTACAAAACCAAAACCCTAAACTACACGAAATTGTTTACCTTAGAGATAAAAATCGTTTCATTTTTTACTTAATTACCAAAATCCGATTTTTTGACAAACCATCCGGTCAAGATGTCTTTCACACATTATTAAACTTAAAATCATTTTGTGCAAAAAATAAAATAAAAACCCTAAATATTCCTATGATTTCATGCGGTCTAGATAAACACTCATGGTCAGACATTAAAATGATGATACAGTACATTGTAACGACTTTCGCGAGCGAGAAGCCGACAGAACGAAATGCTCGACTAGCTCTCAGACCAGAGTCGGGAGTGGGGATAAGAGCTGCAGCAGCTAGGTGAATTAAACTCAAATTTTGCAACAATGGCCGTTTATTACACCAGAATAGATTGTACTTAACTGGGCTTTTGACGCTAATACACGCTTATGCTAAATATTAACGTTACAAGGAAAATAGACAAAGGTAAATGGAGTGATGGCAAAGTTAGATGATCGTGGCTATACTCATCCACCATCCAGATGTGAGTCGCGAGGCAGCGCCGGCTAGTAGCTCCAGGATATTTATTTAGGGCGCCAGCCCGGTATTCCCCGACGTCCTGGAGGTGGCAAAGAGATGTTGGTGGCTGCGCTCGACTCTGGTGCTGTCTGGTAGTGGTTTCGGTTATAAAATCCTCTCCTAGGGTTCCCGTACCGAGGTTATGACTTCACGCACGTTATGTAGGTAATAACGTCGGAATCAAATGCCTTAAAACAGGTGGAAAGTATTATGTACGGGGTAGAGATACGCCGGAGTTTATAGCCATGGTATTAACGGAATTTTAGCGTAATTTAAACTAACGATAACAAGCAAATAAAGGGGCCTGAATACTGAACTGTGATGCTACAAAAAAAAGGTGAAGTGATAAACAGAGTTACGTTAAGTGTTAAATTGCAAGATTGATGGGCACGTGTGCCAAAACAAATAACCCCGGAACCACGTGGTAGGTTCGGTTCCGGCTGACCAAAAATCAATATAAAAGAGTAAGTAACCAATTAAACTTTTCTCTAGTCGTTGCTTCTGTCGGAGACTCAGCTACGGAAATAAAGTAATCACTGCAAAACTGCACGTGGCGAAAAAAACTGATATAGAACGAGACGAGAACGGTAACACTACTACTAGCTGGTCAGCCGACAAGAGAGCGATATTCCGTATCATTTTGTGAAACGACAAGTTATTCCCGCATTTGCCGGATTAATCCCGCTCGAGGTGCGCGCAATGCCGAGCGGCGAGGGTCACCAAGCGTTTTGCGGTAAAACTGCTAGATGACACGATTACCTCGAAATTGTGCCAACTAGGCTCTTAAAATAGCGACAGCGTTACAACATTTTCAAAGACGCAGACGTTATACTACACGTGTATACTGACACGATGCTACATTCGTTCTCCGAAGTAAATCTCAATGTAAATGATACTGATAACACCGATGCATTTTTTAAATACATGGACAATTTTAATAAACAATGTAAAAAGAATATAAATGATGATACACAATCACTAGTAGTAGAAGTTGACAATATTCAAAATTTAAATGACAACTCTTCAGACACCGAAACAATACATTATAAACAAGAAAATCCTATAATCGGTATCCCTATCATTGGCTGTCCCGTCAATTTTGGAAAAAACCAAATTATAATTTCCGAAGTCGGACCCTATCGTCTTACGCATACATGAAAATAAACAAATATTTATGGTTCAACTTTCAAAATTTAACTACGAACAAGACCTTTATTAAAGAATACGTAGTCCCCAACGTAAAATATTACTTATATTTCGAAGACCCGCTGTACGAAAAATTTAGTAGAGTCCTCCAAAATTACTTTAAAAATTCACAAATAAAAATGACAAAATGCTCTAAAAAACTATTACACGTCAACGAAGAAGACGAAATAGTACAACTTATCCAAAATTACCACGAAGGCAAAACAAATCACCGCGGAGTTGACGAAACAGATACGCGAATAAAAGAAATCTACTACTGGCCTAAACAACGAAAATCTATTCAAACAATTATAAATAATTGCGAAATCTGCTAATTAACAAAATACGACCGAAATCCTGTAAATCTAAAATTAAATATAACTCCCACTGCAGCGAGACCATTTGAAATATTACATGTGGACAGTATTACTTTCGATGGTACCAAATTCCTAACAATAATAGATTCATTCTCCAAATACGCACAAGCGTATAAACTAGACTCAGCTCAAGGTATAGAAGCGGTCAACAAACTGGTGAAATATTTTACACACCACCCTCTTCCAAAAGAAATCATCTCCGATAACGCAGCACCCAGAATCCAACGGAATTATCGAAAGATTCCATTCAACCCTCATTGAACACATCAGACTTTTAATAATAAAAAACTATACAAAAACAAACCCATCGAAATGAAAGTAAACTATGCTTTACTTGCCTACAATAACACGATACATTCTGTAACAAAGTTAAAACGAACCGAAAATATTTCTGGCCATCTAGATTCAAAATCCCCTTTTGACATTGATCTTAATAACCAACTAATAACAAACTATATTACTGAACACAAAAATAAAATACAATTACTCTACCAGAAAATCAATGAAAAAACTCACGCAACTAAAGGGAAAACAATAGAAAAGGTTAATAAATATAGAGAAGAACTCCCTGACATACCACAACAAAGTTATATTAAAAACAAACAAAAACAACAAAAAACAAATACAAACCCGAACAAATAAAAGAAATTAATCGCGAACTAAAAACAGCTAAAATAAAAACTAAACACGGAAATACCGCGCAAAATATTCACTTATCTAACATTAAACGATCAATGAAGAAAACTTACGATTTTAAAAATATTTCAGGCTGTTCGCAAGAGGATTCGGGTACGACATAAAAAATATCACCGAAAACTTAGGAATACTCCCAAAAAATTTGTGTCCTGCTAAACTAGAACGAACAAACACACTTGCATCTATTATTATGAATTAAACCCGCTACTTAAAGAATATGCCAATTTAAATCTGCAGTACTAATTCTTAAAATCAAAACTTATTAACGACACACTTGTTAGTGGAGAACTAAATAATTATGACAAAATCACACAATTTGTTAAAACCAACATTGATGCTAAATTAAATAATATTCAAACTCATTCGAATTATATCAGAGCCAAACGAGGATTAATAGACGGATTAGGTACAATATTTAAATTCTTTACTGGTAACTTAGATGCTGAGGACGGCAAAAGATACAACACGATTTTGGAACATTTACAAAGAAATGAAAACCACTTACAAAATCAACTTCAAATGGCTTATACCGTTAATCATGAAATAATTAAACACTTCAATAGTACAATTCGAGATATCGAACATAATGAGTTGATGCTAAAATCTAAAATCATACAACTACACGGTATATTGAAAGACGAACTAAAATCTCAAGACATTATGTTTGCGAAAGATCTATATAACGAGTTAATAATATTATACAACTCAATACTAAATATTTTACAAGACATAGAAAATTCAATTATATTCTGTAAATTAAAAACGCTACATCCTAGCATAATTAAGCCGGAAGAACTATTTTAGAATTACAAAAGAGTTCGTCTCATTACCAAAAACAATTAACATTCAACCTGAATTACGATAGTATTTTTGACTTCAAATCAATATTAAAAATAAATTGTAAAATCGATTCCTCACGTATTATTTATTTCATTTCAATACCAATCAATTTCGAAAAGGAATACGAACTATTCTACTTGTACCCATTGCCCACAAGAAATGAGTCAGAATTCGTAACAATAATCCCAAGCATTAAATATTTTTTAAAATCAAATACTAATGAAATAAAACCTCTGAATGATATGTGTATTCGGAGTATACCATATCAGTGTCCGAGCCAACTTATCACGATCTACGAACCAGATGCATGTGAGGAACAGATACTACAAAATCAAAACGCCAGCCACATTGAGGTCATCCCGGAAATTAACCAATACTTAGGGATATTCCCAAGAGAAGTAAAACTCCGCATTAACTGCCAACACAAAGAGGAAATAGATTCCGTACAAGGGATATACCTAATTAACGAAAATAAGTGCGAAATAAATTTTAATCAACGAAGACTACCATTCTAAGATACAACATTTGGCAAACCATTAATATTAAATAATATACAATTTAAAATTAACAAAAATAATATTTCACACCTGAAATTTAATTTGAAAATCTCAAGCTCAATAAAATTCCGATCAACCCAATTTTTCCAATTCAAAAATATCCAACGATCACTCACATGCCAAGTACTGGGACTATTGCCATTTGCATCGTCACCATAACAACCGTATTATCTTACTTCATAATAAAAATTTTAAGAAGAAAGAAACAATATTAAGGCAGTGTTATATCAGAGTTAGATACAGAAAAATATGTAGCAACATACAAGTTAATAAATAACTTTTTAAAAAGGCTTTAGTCTGCTATCAATAGATAAGTTATATATATATATATATATATATATATATATATATATATATATATATATATATATATTTATATATATATATATATATATATATATATATTTATATATATATATATATATATATATATATATATATATTTATATATATATATATATATATATATATATATATATATATATTTATATATATATATATATATATATATATATATATATATATATATATATATAATATATATTTCTAATGAGTGAGGAATTATATAGCAGACTCGCCTCTATTGCTCAATAATAAATTGAATCATCCTGTTTTTTTTTCATAACTCAGCAAGTTATAGGAATAACATGTTATTCCCATAAAGACACGTACAAAAACACAAACTTTGTATATATAGAAAATAAACACAATATTCTAATTACTCTTGTTACAACTAGTGTTGATGTAAGAACTAAATTGTTCAAACCATATCTGTATAACTTTGTATTGAAAATAAAATAAATCTTTTTTAAAAACAAGTCATCAGATTCTCAAACTTAATTGGCGCAATCGTTAAAATAGCCAAAGGCTTAGTGAATCGAAAACACAAGTGTTCAATTCGTTATAATTCACCAAGTCATCGATTCCAATCGTTAAACGTGCTATCCAAGAATCTACGACGTACAAGTCAATCCTGAAGCCATCAGCGAAACCTCTGTTCCACCTCAACGCAACACTACGACCTCAACAAGAAGCCTTCCGCAGAAAGTTCCTGAGAGCACATCAGAGACGCCGAAGTAAAAAGAAATCACCGGTCCAACTGTCTGCAGCCAAGCCGAACGAATATCGGGCCAAGCAAACAGCCAGTTAAGATTAAAGAAATCGTACTATTATTGTAAGTATATTTATAATTATAAATTTACCCCAAACTGGAGGAATTATTAGAAACATTAAATAATCTCAATATCAACATGACAACTCCATATAATGCACCTGCAAATATCTTTGCTAATTTAAATAATGAAATATTCAAATTACTTGATTTAATACCATGCTTCGATGGAGACATAAGGGCCTTATCAAATTTTATGATTACTATAGATTATATCATTGACTTAAATAACCAGTCAAACCCATCAAAAATTACAAAAATACTTGTTATACTAACGTTAAAAAATAAGATTAAAAGTAAAGCTGCACAATGCCTCAGCAATACCACTATAAAAATTTGGAAAGTCTTAAAAACACATTTACTAGACAATTATTCCGATACTCGATCAGATTACAACTTGATGTATGAAATCGCACATTTGAAACTAGTTATGAAAATATCTTAGAATATTATGCAAAATTCAATAATGTATTCTTAATATACAAAAATAAAATAGATTGTAAATATGATAGTAATGCGAGCAAAGTAATAATAGAAAAAGCATTAAAATATTTTACTCAATGCTTTATAAATAATTGTTAAAGACCCGTTTAGATCACAATTATCTGCCAGAAATCCACAGCAATTATCTGAAATTGTAGACCTTATCTCGAACGATTTACAATATATGCACAATCAACATTCGTACAATCAACAAAACACACAAATACAAAAACCCGTTCCAACTAAACATCAAATACAATTTAACAGACACCAATCTCCTCTCCATAAATACCAACAACCTCAATACCACCAGTCTCAATACCAACCACCACAATATCCGTAACGCACAACAAAGAGTTTCACCCATGAGTACCCAAACCAGAAATATCCAACAAAGAACAGAGCATTTGTTCAATCAAAATTCAGAAGACGATATAAACATAGATATAGAGAACGAATTTTATATTGAAATTGAAAATGAATACATTGGAAACCCAAAAAAATTCAAAAAAAAAATTTTTAGACTTAGAAAACGACCAACCAGAATCAAATCCTAAACTAATAACATCAGCAAATTACCATTTATTAAATTCGGAAATTACAAAATTTTTCTAGACCCCGGAGCAACCCAAAATTATATTAATCCAAAATTAATGAGACCTGATTACACTAAATTCCCAGAATCATTCACGGTACACACCTGCAATATAAAGATAATATAATAAAAAGTTACATATTTCATTTTCATAAAGATTTCGACATATTTCTAGGAATGCCAGGTATAGATTATTCACACCAAAATTCAACTTCGAAAAGGGAGAAGTAACATTCTTAAATAAATTCAAATATAAATTTCAATATTTAAATCATCAAAACAATGTAAACCTTAATATGGAAATAACAAACCAAGAAATACGCTACGAACCAATAACGAAAAAAACTTATTATTCAACACATTAAATAAATATAAAGATCTAATTTTAAACTAAAACGAGAAATTAACATTCACTAGCAAAATAAAACATCCTATTAATACTACGCAAAACAATACAAATACCCCGACATTTACAAACAAGAAGTTCAATCCCAAATAGATAAAATGTTACAAGATGACATCGTTCAGCATTCATATTCACCTTGATCATCACCAATATGGGTAAGTCCCAAAAAAAGCAGATGCATCAGGCAAAAAAAAAAATTTAGAGTTGTAATAGACTATCGCAAATTAAATGACAAAACTGTAGACGATAAATTTCCAATACCCGACATAATAGACATTCTTGATAAATTAGGCAAATCCAACTATTTCACCACCATAGACTTAACCTCCGGATTCCACCAAATAGAAGTTCACACAGACGATATCCCTAAAACAGCATTCTCTACAAATTTCGGACATAACGAATTCAAACGTATGCCTTTCGGCCTGAAAAACGCCCTCTCAACCTTTCAAAGACTTATGAATTTCGTCTTAAAGGATTTAATCAACAAAATGTGCTTCGTATATCTCGACGATATAATAATACTAGGTACATCCCTTCAGAAACACCTAGAAAATATAAATAAAGTATTTCAAAAATTACGTGAAGCCAATCTAAAAATTTAATAGATAAATGCGAATTTCTTCGCAAAGAAGTCGCCTACCTAGGCCACAGAATAACTACAGAAGGAATAAAACCAAACCCAGACAAAATTCAAGCTATAAAAAACTTTCCAATCCCTAAAACAACTAAAGAAATCAAATCCTTCCTTGGATTAATCGGATATTATAGACGATTCATTGACAGCCGACCATACCCGTTCGGATACAAATTCAAAATTATCACGGATCATAGGCCACTAGTTTGGTTGAACTCACTAAAAGAACCAAATTCTAAACTAATACGTTAGAACTTAAAATTGGGGAAATTTAATTGCACTATAGAATATAAAAAAGGATGCCAAACGTTGTAGCTGACGCACTGTCCCGAATTAAACCAGAGTTCAAAATCGAACATAAAAATTCAAATATATTCGAATCAAACAAAACATTAGTACATTGTTTTTCTAAAGACACCACAATGCATAAAGGTTTCGCATTGCAAGTTAAACAGCATTACCCTTGTAAAAATTACCACAACTTAGATAACAAAATTCTCATTCAAAATAATCCAAGATTAATTTGTCATTTAATCACAAAAGAAAATTATAATGATAAACCAACAATTAAAAATATCAAAATATGTCTTGAAAAATTACTAGACTATTACATACAAAATGAAATAAACGAATTAGATATGCCAAAAATCTGTTCCGTCCTAGATAAGAAAAATTGGCATAAAATAGACAATTTAATCAAAGGGATATTTCAAAATTCTAACATCAAAATCAATATTTACGAAAAACCTAACGATGAAGACTTAAATCTAAACTCAGACACAGACTCAGTAATAGTACAAACAGGTGGTGAAACTGACTCCGTACACTCCGACAACGAAAACCCCATAAATGGCTTATATATCTAGAAACCCCAATTAATACTTGTAAAAATCAAATAGTCGTTAAAGAAACAAATAACAAAACCGAAGTCGAAACTAATAAACTATTTAATAATAAAATACAACGAATATATCTCTATTTGAATAAAATTGATAGTAATAAAACAATTATGAAATTTATTAAAGAATATTTGCAACCCGACAGAACCTATTACTGTCTTATACCAGAAAAATATAATTAAACTTCAATGGAGTTTTACAAACATACTTCGACGCAAATAGCTACAAATTAATATCATGCAAAACTATGAATACCGATATAGAAAATAAAGAAGAACAACAAATGGTAACACGAAATTATCATGAAGGAAAAACCAATCGTGGAGGCATAACGGAAACATATAATAAACTAAAACAGATACATTACTGGCCCAACATGCAAAAAGATATTTAAAATTTTATAAATAAATGTAATACTTGTTTAACAACGAAATACGAAAGAAATCCGATACAAATCCCAAATATCCAAACTCCAACTGCAGATAAGCCTTTTGAAAAATTACATATAGATCTATTGTCGCTAGCACAAATCAAAATATTAACTATCGTAGACTCCTTAACTACATAACTCCTAAAGAAATTATATCCGATAACGGATTAGAGTTTAATAATAAAACAATTCAAAATTATTTAGTACTTAGACAAATTAATATTCATTACATCTCTATTGATAATCCAAAGAGTAATGGAATAGTTGAAAGATTCCATTCATCCCTGATAGAACACATGAGAATTATTAATCAAAAACCAATAATCAAAACCCTACAACTAAAATAAAGATTAAGCAACGCCTTAATAGCCTATAATAACAGCATCCATTCCACTACTAAAAGTACGCCGCTAGAAATTATATTCGGACAAATATCGGAACCAAACATAAAACCAGAAGAAATACAAATCGACGAATATTTACAAAAACACGCCGAAACATTAAAACAAATCAATGAACAAGTAAAAACCAACATAGAACATAATAAATTAAAATATTCAAAACCAACCGAAAAACAATATGAAATTACCAAGCTAGCCTATGTAAAAATAAATAAAAGAAATTGTGGAAAACTAGAAAAACCCAAATTTAAAATACTAAATGTAAAAACAATACGTCACGAAAGAGGACAAATCATCGAGGAAAAAGACAAGAAACACAAAATTTCTAATCTCAAAACACCCCGACTTGTTACAGACTAATACCCTTCGGGATATTACAAATCATCAAAGATGACACTAACACCGGACTTAACATACTCGAACTAGGAACTGCCAACATACAGATAAACACCCAAATAATATCACTCCAAATTCCTCTTACCAACATTCTAAAACAATACCATATGCTAGACGAAAATGTAAACACCTTATATCAAAAGATGCAAAATTACAAATTCAAAGAAAATACTGCAACCTATAAAAATACGTTAAATAACATAATGCTACACATAAAAGATAAAATACAACTTCTTGAACCAAAAAGAACAAAACGTGGATTAATTAACGGACTCGGGTCCATTATCAAAAGCATATCAGGAAACCTAGATTCAACAGATAAAGAAAGATATGACACAATAATAGATAACATAGTTAATAACAAAATTAAATTAACCAATAAAATAAACACCACGGTAACAATCAATAATAATATCGCCACACAATTTGATAATAAAATAAAAACTATCAATGAAAATAATCATAATCTAAATACAAGATTAAACAATGTGGAAAAAATAATAGGAAAAGTTTTAGATGAAATAGATATTGTAAAAACACAAAACATTATAAATGAACTAATTCAAGTAGGACAAGAACTTTACTTCTCTTTAGTATTATTAGAAGAAACTATAACCTTCTGTCAATTAAATACTCTATACTTTGGAATAATTAATCACAACGAATTACTAATAGAAATTAATAAAATCGAAAATACCTTCATAGAAACTATCCTATTAAATAACATTCAATATAACAATATCCTAAAAACTTATTGCTCAATTAACAACAACGTACTAGTTATCCTTATTGAAATCCCATCTAACGTCATTAAAGAGGAACTCTTACAAGCCACCCCAATACCTACCTACTTACACAATACATATGAAACAATAAATGTCTTAACGGGCCTATATACGAAAAATAACTGTAGAATTAAATCTGTTAATAAATTTACTCAAAACAACGAATACGAAAATTGTCTAGAAAACGTAATCTGTTATAAAGACTTTCAGTTCTGTGAGTATAATAAAATATCATCAATAAATTCAATTATTGAAATAAAAAATTCAAACATAAAATATTTATACTTCCCGAATGAAAAACAAATAAAATATTACTGTAATAACGAATTGAACATAAAAAATTTAAGCGGAATATATCACACTAATAACTGTCAAATTAATGACCAAATCGCAATGAAAAGTAATATCGGAGATTTAATAGATATCCATATGAACTTAACAAATGATCATATCAAACATATAAAAAATGAAATAAAAATTATCTCACAATTCAATCATAAATCAGAAAATAGTATTCGCTTAGATTCTCCTTATAATAATGTTAGTACTTATAATTACCATTATGTAATAATCTATGTAATAGTCTTAATAATTATTATAATTATAATAACTTGTAAATACAGGGAGTGTCTTAAAAGAAAAATCAAAACACCAAAATCAAAAATATTAAGAGCTAAATTTGAAAAATCTAATAAAAATACTAATTAGGTAATTTCTATTTCTAATGAGGGAGGAATTATATAGCAGACTCGCCTCTATTGTACGATAATAAATTGAATCATCCTGTTTTTTTCATAACTCAGCAAGTTATGGGAATAACATGTTATTCTCATAAAGACACGTTCAAAAAGCTGACGTGTCTGTCACTGAACTTTCTTATACGCATTTTAATTAGTTCGTTATAATTAAAAAAATTATGAAAAATTTAAATGTTTTATAAATTCTAACGATCTATCCAAAAGGAGTGTACGAAATTATATTAGCGTATACGAAAGTATATAAACACACTTATGCATCTTATATTAATTTTAAGGAAATTTTGATAAACGTAACAAAAATATCGTCCGCTAAATATATCCGCAATTGTATACAAATGAAACGATCAGCAACAATACACGAACCATTCAATATAATATCAGATTTCTTATCGAGATAAAACGGAAACTGAAATTTTAGTTAGTCGTGGCATAGCGTATGACATTATAGTAGCCACCTTTAGTGCGGAGGCAGCACTACAATATTAAGCGCTGCTTTACTTTATACGTCAGTATATACTTGTCCGTAGATCAGCGACAGACATGCCGTGGCGAGAAGATCAACTACTGGCGGAGGTCAAGCATATAGATTTAACCTCCGCTACTAGACGTGCGAAGTATTGAATGTAATATTGAAAATAACCTAATTTTTGTTGAAGCCGGTATCTTTTCTGAAAATACTTTTCAAATAAAAGTTATGCGAAATAGCAATATCTTCTATTTTTATTGTAAAAATTTTGCTGTAAAAACTACAATTTTTGAGTTATAGCAGTAAATGCAAAAAATTAATAGAGTAAACATGCACTTTCTGTTGGAATATATATAAGAAATTTTTTTACATAATAAAAACGGTACGTGGACAGATTAAGGTGTAACTAAAATCATTTCAAAAACATAATGAAATAAAATTACATGATCTATTATGCTCTATAAATATGATTTTAAACTGGACGAACAATTGTTTATATATATAAATATATATATATATTAGTTTTGGGGTTGAGTTACGCGATGGTGTAGTTTAATTAAAAATAAAACAACTTAGCTTTCCTTCACAATGAATGAATGGGTACAAGAATTATAGAGTATTTATATATATATATATATATATATATATATATATATATATATATATATATATTCTAGGTCGCTGAATGGTTTCTGGGGAGGACAAGGGTTAAAATTTCTACGAAATAACGGTATTTCAGCGATGGTATACGGTGCGTATGGAAGGTGGGGTCTAGGGTCAGTTATCCGGTTTCGTATTTGCATCGATAAATTTGAGTAGGGGATTATCTAATGGGGAAAGGTCGATATTTAGAAGATGTTTCTTATGTTTTTTCATAAATATTGCTTCGCACATGTTTAAGTTTTGGTTCGTTATGGGTTTTAAATTTTTCAGTTTGTTTAATTTGAAATTATGGCCGGTGTTATGTCTATGGAGAGCTAAGGCGGATTTGTAAATGTTTTTAGTTTTTATGTAATACATGTGTTCTTTGTATCTGGTGGTCAAATTTCTTTTGGTTTGGCCTATGTATGTTTTATCGCAGTCATCACATTCTATGGAGTAGATGCCTGATAATTTAGTTTTCTCTTGTTTCTCTGGATTATTACTTAGTAATGATTTTATGGTGAATTTATTTTTGAAAGCTAAAGTAATGTTGACATTTTTAAAGATATTATTTAATTTGTTGCATGTGGCTTTGTCAAATGTGCACCTTAGTGGTGGTTCTATTGTGTTTCTAAGTGTAGTGCTGTTGTTTATTAGTATTTTATTTTAGTGTTTGTTTCTGATTGATTATAACCTATTATTGAGACTAGATATCTCTTATTTGAAACGAATGTAACAGATATTAAATAAAATAGTGCCAATCGTACAATGCAGGAAAATGCTACGGTTATGAAAAATTCTATACTCAAACATCACTGTTACTGCTGCATATAAATATAAATTTTAATGGACAACAAGTTTCTCCAAATGATGCAATTTTCTTCGTATTTATAATCTATATATATTTTTAATGTTTATTGAGCCTAATATTTAATATGCAAAATTATCCCACCGCTCAACTACCAATGTAAGATTTCATCGCTGCAGTCAACGGACTGACGGATCCGTGCCGTATTATTACACGTAGGTTCTTGTTTGGGGGATTGTTCTTAGTACAAAAGCTGCAAATAAGTTTTACCACACTCTCTTCTACACTTACCCTGTACGTCGATATACCCTGTAATCTAGAACGGTGTTTATCCAGGTACGAAGGCATTTCACTGGTCAGTTCGGTCACTTTACGCATGTTCTTTTCACGAAATAAAACAATTTTTACCCGTTATATAATATTTAGTCTTTATTTAATAATATATTTGAATGCTAACTATGATTTAAAACAATAGATGACTAAATGAATAAATGAAAAATAAAGCAAAATTGCCTAGTTATAATCACACTTGGTAACTATTAACTTAAATTCTCGGAGTACATTAATTTCTCTATTTATTCCCCGAATTCTCGAAAATAACATATGCCCACTCGTGAGTTTCTACCCCCAACTAACTTTTCCTAGTCTTCCTTAGTGCCAACACCTCTACAATTCTGTCCAAACATTCGAAGTCCAGGAACATTAAAGAAACCCTCGAGCGAGTTCAACACGTGCTTATCTTCTATACAGCTTGACAAAACAGTTATAAAATCATATATACATACAGACATATACTGTTGAAACATGATGTACGCTCATCTCTCTATAATTGAACATTATCGTAGTATGCCAATAACATATTATACGTGCACTTGTCTTTGTTTCTCAATAATGTCAATAAGTTCCATATAATATGATACAATATACTGTGTTTTGATTAACTACAGTTGTCTTATTTCAATATCCACGCGTACATCGCAACAGGTTATGGCCTCAGTGTGGTAAAACGGAATAAATTCACAAAAACAAAAAAAAATTGATCAATCACGATACATACTGCGACCCGGTATATTAATCCAGGTATGTAGAAATTGTCGGCACGGCATTCTCGAACGCGATGAGTTCCGTTCGTCTCAAGACACTCACAAAAGACAACTACGACACATGGAGGATACAAGTCGAAGCACTTCTGATCAAGAACGATGCATGGGGTTGTGCATGCGTTGAAAAACCAAAACCAGAAGCCAACGCCGACGACGGAAAATCTCGCAGAATGGATCAAACAAGACCGCAAAGCCAGGTCAGATTTGATATTAAGAATTTCACCATCCAAACTCAAATAAAGTTCGAGACTGTCTAACGTCCAAAGCGATCTGGGATAATCTCGAAACAATATACCTTTCTAAAGATCCGGCCCGCAAAGCTAATTTATTAAAACAGCTTCTGCAACACAAAATGCGCCACATTGATGATGCACGCTATCACTTGTCGTCGTTTTTCGACACAGTTGACAAACTACAATCCATGGAGGTGCAAATTAACTGGGATTTGTTGACTAATATGCTGCTTTATAGCCTACCAGAATCATTCGAAAACTGCAGATTTGCCATAGAATCTCTCAAAATCAAAATCGTCGAAGAAAATGAGGCGAGGAAGCGGAAATCTGTTCCCACTTCATCCGGTGTCTTCCTCTCCAGGAACCAAGGTTCATACTCAGCATCGTCGCAACTCAGAAGACAGAGCGAAAAAAATCCTAGTCAAGGGGAAAACCATTCGAAACTTATCTGCTATTTCTGTAAATTCAAAGGGCATGTTATTTCTGAGTGCAGAAAGAAGAAGAAAGCCGAATCGCAAAAGAGGAAAGAAGAGCATTAAGGAAACTTGACCAACGAAACTTACTTTGCCGATGCCTGCAACATTGAATACGAGCCATCAACTCATCAAAATACATCCAGATGATGTATAGACAGTGGAGCTACCTCCTACCTTTGCAATGACAGCACATTGTTCACCAAAGCAGAAAAGATTCGTAGTGGACTCCGTCTGGCTGGCAGCGCGACAACACAAATACATGCCAAGGGATGTGTCAAGATTCCGACAAACATTGATAACCATATCATGCTTGAAAACACATTTCTTGTTCCAGATTTGAGAACAAACTTCCTTTCAGTAGCCAAACTAGTTGATCGAAACAACACGATCATTTTCAACAAGTAAAAAGCAACTGTCCTAGATGCAAATGGCAACACTCGACTCCACGCGTATCGCACAAATGACTTAAATTACTTAAGTCAAGCTGATACACAGGCGAACTCAACACAAAATGACTATTCCTCAACCACGAAATTACATCGACGTCTTGGCCACGTAAACGATGACGATGTCAAACTCCTGATGAAAAATGCCCACATAAAAGAACCCGACGACTCCACAAAAATTTTTCCTGCGTGTGAAAATTACATCACCGGCAAATTTATGAGGAAACCATTTCCCGCGCGCATCGAAATATCGTTGACTCCACTACAAATAGTTCACTTAGATTTATGAGGACCTATGATAGTAGAGTCACAGGGATGAGCAAAGTTCTTCCTCACACTAACCGATGATCACACCAGTTGGTGCAACGTTCACTTCCTCAAAGGCAAAGACAAAGTCACCGATAAATCTTTAGAATTCAAAACCTACGCAGAAAACCAAACCGGACGCAAAATCAAAGCATTACAAACAGACAACGGCAAAGAATTTTGTAATGCTCGAATGGATGACATTCTCAAGAAAAATGGAATTCAGTGACGATTCATAAACCCATACACCCCACAACAGAATAGAGTGTCTGAGAGAAAGAACCGGACATTAGTAGAGATAGCGTGATGCATGCTAATCGAATCCGGCATGAAATCATCGTTCTGGTTAGTAGCAATCTGTACCGCCAACTTCATCCGACACCGATGTCCAACCAGAAGTCTCAACGGAGGAATCCCATTTGAACAGTGGACCAGTAGACATTTGCACTTCAAATTCTTCAAGGTATTCGGTTGCAAGGCATTTGTCCTTGATAAACTACCTGGAAAAGGCAAATTTTTACTTAAGGCTCTCAAGAGTCTTTCTGTTGGCTACTCGGAAACCTCCAAGCTATACCGCATCTGGGTTCCAAACGAAAGTAAAATTCATCGAAGAATTTGATTCCAGAAGCGAACATACGGACATCATTTCCGAAAAAACTTTGAGCTAACAATCAAAACCCTTTAGTCCGTCCTACCAAATTCTCCCCATTGACTACTCGATCATTTCCAACGAGAGAGACTCGGTTGAAATATAAATTCCAAGAGTGAAAGATTCTTCTTCCGTTGAAAGGACGAATCAATCCAACTCACATCATGGAACAGATCTAGAAGATTAAGCTCTTAACATCGAAATCAGGAAGCGTGCTTCCGGACGACCCCTCTTAATCAGGACTAGAAATTGGGGAAGACCAGCAAAGGTTTATCATTATCAAGATAAACACATCGATGACAGCAACGCAAAGCACAATATAAATCCAAAAGGCGACGAAGAATCTTCGAATTTTCAAGGATTCGATCAACGTTGTAACTCCCACGAAAGCAACTATTCGGACGCAGAACATGCCATGACGTGTACGGAAATTCCCTTGTCTGACCCCTTATCCGGACCGGATTGCAACAAATGGTAAGAAGCAATCTACCGTGAGATGAAGAGTCTTCTGAAAAATTTCATCTGGGACCTAGTCGACCGACCAGTCAATAAGAAAGTAATCGGATCTAGAACCATTCTACGAAATAAATATGAAAGTCAGGGTAATATAGGACGCCGCAAAGCCCGCGTTGTGGCGAGAGGATTTGCACAAATTCCTGGGATCGACTTCTACGATTCTTTTTCCCCGGTAGCCCGTCTCAGTTCGTTTAGGATCTTGATGGCTCTTGCTGCCAAATATCCACCGTTTACTTTTCATACCTATGCCAATATCGGCCTATAACAAAGAATTAACCACAAATAAACAAATTGCCTACAATAATAACTATAATACTAGAATAATAGATAACATACTGTGGAAACAGATACACAAAAAAGTTATTAAATTATTATACCCACCCCAACCAAAAGATATTGCCTATAAATCGATAACTTACTATAAAAACATATCAAATAAAATCGCTGACCAATTAAAATCAACAATACCACAATTTCCTTCAAAATTAATAAGAATTTATTTAAATCATTGTGCAACCATAAAGAAACAATAGACAAGTTTAAAAAATCAGGTGTTTATAAATTAAGTTGTGATCAGTGTAACTGTGTGTATATTGGACAAACTGGCAGAAATTTCCACACGCGTTTCCAAGAACACTGTCGCACATATAAACCGAATAAATCGGATTCCACTTTCGAAACTCACTTCCTCACAACAGGACACCATCTTTCTGAAAATAACCGACCAACAATACTCCACATAGAAGACAAAGGATTAAAATTAAACTACCTGGAAACATTAGAAATACATAAATCCATTGCCAATACTGGAGAAATCTGCCGTAATGAACAGAAAGACTTATCCCATTCTCCTTTATTACACTTAAAATTGTAACTTCTTATGATTGTATATAAATATAGATGTAACTTTAGTTTAAACACTTAGTCTGAAGATGCCACAGTGTGGTGAAACTAGTCGCTATTAAAATAATAAACATATGTAAAATTTTAAAACAAAGTAGTGTTTTCCTTTCGTATACCATGGCACAGACAAATATACACAGACGTATAACGTAATGCATAAGCTATGCAGCGCTTAATATTGTAGTACCATTGCCGCACCCGAGGGGGCTGCTGTTAATAAGATTGCCGGACTAGAGATGGCAACCGCTATAACCCTGAAGCTAAAACCATACATGTTCGACAGTTTCCGTTTTATTTCGATAAGAAATCTGATGTTATATTGAATAGTTCGTGAATTTTTACGGATTGTTTCAGTTGTATACAATTGCATGTATATTTAGCGGCTGATTTTTTTGTTATATTTATATCAATTCCAAATTTATTTAAAATTAATATAAGATGTCTGGTCAGAAGTGTGTTTATTTTAATTGTAAAAAATCGCGTATGGACCATCCCAAATTATCCCTTTTTAAATTTCCAGTCAAAGATAAAATAAAGTGTGAATTATGGGTCGCAAGAAGTGGTAATATGTTTTCTATACTAATAGTTATGCAATACTATTTCGTTGAATAATTTCCAAATAATTACAAGTTTCAAATAACTTAATTATACAATTATTTATTTTCAGGAAATTCATTACTTATTGATATGCCTTTTGCTTCAACGTAAACTGATTTGTGCGGATCATTTCAATTCCGGCTCATTTGTTAATTCTTTGCGAAATAAATTGTGTGTCAATGCTGTACCGGTACAAGTATTAGAGATAAATTCTAATTTAATCCCATTATCACCATCAAAATTTAAAGTAGTGTCTCCTAAACTCAAATACAGTAATTTATATTCATATGAAATTGATTTACCTTCAACACCGGAAAGTCAGCCAACAATCAGTGAAGCTGCACAACAATAGTCATCTAATCCTTTGTGTTCCCCAGATTTAGCTTGCTGAAACTGACACTCCGCGAGAGCAATCACTTCGTAAAAAATTAAAACGTGTTCAACTTTTAAATAAAAATAAACGATCATTGTTATGTAAAGCTAAACAATTTAAGAAAGAAAGAAAATCAAAATTTGATATTCTTTCCGATATCAATAACTTTAATTTTAAATCAGAATATTCTAGGGTATTGGTACAAATGCAAATGCGACATCGCGCTAAAAACCAATGGTCCAAAACGGAAAAAGAATTTTCTCAATGTTTTTATTTCAAATCACCTTCAGCCTATACATTTTTTATAAGTGTTGGTATAATACTAAAATTTAAAACTGGTTTTAGTCCAGCCTTTTTTCAACAAATAGGACTTAAGGCATCATCAATGTCTGATACGAAAAAATGTTGCGTTGTTGCCTTTGATGAAATGGCATTAAAAAAATTTTTGGAGTATAATAAACAATTTGATATGATTGAAGGTTTTGAAGACTTAGGACCACTTGGTCGAAATTTTAAATATGGCTGAAGCGCCTTACTATTTATGGTTCGTGGTTTGTATTTCAAGTGGAAACTCCCAGTTGCATATTTCATATCTGCTAGCAGTGTTAAAAATACTGAATTAACAAAATTAATTGTAATGTGTATTGAAAATTTGATAAAATCCGGTTTAACTCCTAAAGCAATTGTTTGCGATCAAGGGTCGAATAATAGAAGCGCTCTTGATAATTTAAATGTTAACGTAGACAGGCCTTATTTTACTGTTAATAATCAACAAATATATGTCATATACGATGTGCCACATCTATTCAAAAGTGTTCGAAATAATTGGTTAAATTGTAATTTTATTTTATATGGCAATAAAGTATCGTTCACAGACGTAATACAAACTTATAATATAGATAAAGGTAGGCAACTAGCGAGATCGAACTGTAAATTAACAGAAGCTCATATAAATCCAAATAACTTGCAAAAAAGGAATTGTAAATTAGCTTTACAAATCTTTACCCATAATGTAGCTGCTTCTATTAGAACAGCCATCGGCACAGGTGAACTTAAAGGTGATACCGGTGTTCACACGGCTGATTTTATTTTGCAAATGAGCATATTATTTGATTCACTAAACAGTCACACCCTCTTTGATAAAAATCCCAATAAATGTGCGATTTCAGAGAAATCTCCGATTATAATAAATATTTTAAACGAGGGATATGATATGATGAATAATATTCAAAAATTAAATCCGCGTTGTCCACGCCAACCTGATTGTTTTACAGGACTAAAATTGACTATAAATTCAATTTTAATGTTATCGAATTCGGAACTGAAGTTAAATAACCAGCAGTTTATAACAACAGCAAAATTGAATCAGGACTTTCTTGAAAATACATTTGCAATGATACGCCAACGAGGCGGCATTAATCTTAATCCAACCGTTAAAACATTTAGAACAAGTCTACGTGTTATTGCAATAACTAATTTGATGAAACCCCCAGAATCTTCAAATAGTTTAGATGATATAGACGAAAACTTAGAATTGATTACTTCTAATGAACAATTAAATAAAGAACCATGCGAAAATAAAAATGAAATTATAATAAATAATATTCAAGTTCCAAATTGCCCCGAGCACCCATTAAGTCTTCCTGCTCATCTAGTAGAAAAACACAATTTAGAATCATGTTCCGTGCTATATTTTGCTGGTTATTTAGCTTTTATATGCATTGGTAAATTTAAATGTATCGATTGTAAGGCACAATTAGTTCGTGAAAACGAAAGTATTACAGATAAAAATGAATGATTAATAATTGAAAAAACGTTTAGCTCTAAAAATCCTTTAGGCAGTCTTCAAAAACCTTCAAAATCATTAATTAATATAGCATTTTTAAGTTTACAAATTTTCTCTAAAGAATTTGAAAAGATTAAACATTTGAATTTTCTTAAACGGGGGTTAATAAACAAAATTATTTTTAATATAAACAATAAGTATCAGGGCTGGCTTGACGAAGCCGATACATGCTATGACCATAAATTATATCTTATTAATTTATTAATTAACACCAAAATTTATAAAGAATGTAAATGGATTTCAGAAGAAGCAAGAAATAATAAAAGTACCGCAAAAAGGAAATTGAGTATTATATCCAACAAATAAAATTCAAATCAAAATTAATTTACAATCAAATATAAAATATAGTAATATTTATTTAAATATTGCGATTGAACACATTATATTATTTTAAATGCCTTTAAACTCTCAGTAAATTTATCTTTTTTAATTAATATATATTATGTTATTATTGTGGTAATAGTTAGGTAGTTGTCATTAAACATTTGGGTGCCACATTGATGAGTAAACCTATTTGATTTAGTGACAACTCATTCGATAATGTTTATTTTACTTCTACTTCGGTAGGTTAAATTATCCGACTATATCTCTATAACACCTTTATCCAAAAGTATCCGATGTTTCCTTTTCCATCCCAGCAAGAGTTAAATTATTTATTTAAAAACATGTCTCAAATTTAGTTGGCTTGAAAGATTTTTTTATAATAAAACAAATCAGCTTCCACCTCCTCGTGGTTCTTGCCGGACAACAATACACGTAAAGTAAAGCAAGTCAAATTTGAAAACGTGAATTGTTGACAAAGAGAAGCTGAAATTAAACCATCACAAAATTTTTCATTAAACTTTTTTGCATGTTTGCGAATTACAATATGTAAAATACATTAAATATTGTAATTTGTAACATATTTTTATAAGTGTCTATTTATCATTTTTTATAATTTTCTAAATTGCGTATAAATTTTATTGTCGTATTTCCCCGTCTTAGTATTAAGATGCATGTTCCGTTATATTATTTTTCTTTGTTTACTATATTTTTCATTGTATCCGAGGTTAAAATGAAGGTAAAAATATTGAAACGTTATGTTGAAATAACCATGCATATATACAAAAGTTAATCTATATTATGTTTAGTCTAAGGGTTTTGTCCTTAGTTATAGTTACACGTATAAGAGATTTATGGTCGTTTAATATTTCAAGATAAGGACCAATGTGTAGAAGAAGAATAAATATGTAACACTTTACCTCTGTTAGATGCTAACCACGCTGCCACCACCACGTGTGATGCACGTGGACATATCGCGGGGTTCTTGTCCGTGGGATCTAGTTTGGTTGCGAAATAAACCCTTCTTCTTTCTGCTTGGTTTGCTTTTAATTATTTATTTAAACTAAGTTACAGAAATGGCTGAATGTTACTCACGTGGTGTTATCGACGACTGCCCACTCTAAATCTCGTCCGACCTTTTCTTTTGGGAACCAGCACACTACTGCCGTTCTAACCACCCACCTACCCTTGACATTCTACACTTCCCTTAGGGGCAAGGGGGTGAGACTTGGAGTGGGTATGCCGTTTACTAACTCCTACCTAACAACTGGACATTTGTTACAATGCCCCCTATTTTTTTAAAACCTGCTCACTATTAGTGAGCAGTGTTTTAATCAAAATTTAGCCCTAAAATTTTGGAAACACACGATATGAACTCAGATAGGAATAACACCAAATAAGAACCTAAAATAGTAATACAAGCTAAAACATAATAATAATTAACTCCTTAAACATGAACACGAAACTCATTAGAGAATACCTACATAAATATAGCAATAATATAATAAAATAATAACTAATAGAAGAACATAACACACATTAAAACATGCAAATATGAATTATAAGAAAATATAATATAACCTTACAAACTAACACAAATCTTAACTAAAATTTAGTTCCCAAAGTACATATGTCTGTTTGTTTCAAGCACTTACACAGATATAATCACTGAACACAAGGGGGGTGGATTGGTTTCATTTTTTTCACATCACCACCGTATAGGCTGCGGTCGAGGAGGCTGCTGGGGCTGGTTCGGTAACCACTGCTACCTTTGTGGATTCACCTTCCAGAATTTCCTTTAGTTCGACTTCCTCTGCGGCTTCGAGGACGAGGTGTCGTTCAACTTTCAGTCCTCGATTTTTGTACTGGATCCATAGCAGATACGACACCAACGCAAAGCCTCCCGAAAGTACCACGCCGGAAACCATGTATAGTAGCACATTGGTTCTGGTTTGATGGTCTTGATCAGTTAGAGTACCGACTAGATTTTCGAGGTGTTTCAACTGAATTCCTTGGTCCTTAGGATCGGAGATGCTGTCCAAAATCTTCGAAACTTGTTCCAGGTGTGTGGTACTCTGGAAAAGCGGTGACATCAAAGTCAGGTTCTCTTTCAATATTGGGGGCGGCATATGGAATCTTGGCAGTTTTGGTTCGGGCGCATCTTCTAGAATATTTGAGTCCGGTAGTAAAATATTACCAGCTACTACCAGCTGACAGTTTGGTTCCACGTTGAGGTAGCCTGTTCCACTGATTGACAGCATCCGTGGTGCACCGCCTGGACATTGGCTACGTGCATTGAGGGGCTCAGGAACACTATAAACCCATCTTCTTTCCCCCTGTGTTTTAATGAACATTGCTGCCGGATTCTTGATTATCTTTCTAGTGCACAGGGCTTCTGCTTCTTGGTCATTTCCGATATATAGTGCCGAAAGACAGGTGTTTTTACCGGTTTTCAGTGCTCTGTGTGCTGGACAAACCTTCATCATCTCACCACGACAATATTTCATGTCATTGTAATCTGCGTTCATAAACCGGGCGCCATCATGTGAAACAAGTAAAAATTGAGCCTCGGGCTCTATAAACATAAATACATTTCCAGCCACCTTTACTGGTAGGCTACGAGCTTTATACATTTTTAATTTCCGATCATTATTTACTACGGGGAATTGTACAAAAATCCGAATTCCAAATTCTGACACTGCGGTACGAACATACGCCGTTTCATAAAACTCTAATAGATCATGTCTGTCCAAATTACCTACGAAGGACATTCCTTGTGGTAACCTGAATTGTACATGCCTTAAAATTTCGTACAATTCCGTGGCACTAATTATATAGGGCGTTAATTGGTGAGTGAAAGCTAAATTTAACGAAAATAGTATTTGAGTTACTTCATTTTCGATTCCTGATAAAATAGAACTTAATATGCGGAAGGCTGAATCAATGTCTAGGTCGTGTTGTACAGTTTTTAAATAATAATTTATTTCTGTTTGGAAATCTTGAACATCAATTTTAATTGAAGATATTTCTTTTTGAAGTATACTAGTTACGTTTTTAAGTTTGTTAATCGCACCTCTATTTTGATTGGCAAACTCAAAAGTTGCATTTAGTACTGTAGCTTGTGCCTGAATGATATGCGTTATTTTACTTTGCTTATTTTCTAATTTTGAGATGTGGTCATCGATGCGAGACATATCTTCGTCATCAGCGTTACCAAACATGAATTTAATCATTCTACCTCCTAAGTTTACTAACCCGCGCGCATACCTACGTTTATTGAACCGTGGGAATAAAGTCGTAATACCGTCGATTTCACGGTATAGTCCTACGATTCTTTGCTCGATTGCCTGTAGTTCCCCATGGACATTCTTTTGTTACTGCACTTCTTTCTTCCGGGATGCAATTATGGTTGTTTCCAGTTGTTTAGTTTGGATGGTCAGCTCATCGACCATGGTCCTGTACTCGGAGATGTTTAAATTTACTGCTACCGTCCAATACTCGTTGGTAAGCCACATATCCCCTTCATACACAAATATGAGTCCCCTTTCCAAATTCTCAGTCGGATCGGCTTTTATTCCCAGGAATAACATTATTATAATTGTGCCTATCATATCGCTTCTGACTACGGTATTGCGTAGAGTAATATGTCTGAAATCATAAGTTGTATTAATATGCTCTACGTCTTACATTGGGCAGGTCAACCACAGGTCCTCAACTACGGGTGTGGTACTTGGGGGTGAGCGTAGTGGGACTTTTGGTTCGATCAGTCTGAACATGATCCGGGGGAGGTAGTTTAGGTTCTGGGGCTATCGGGAGCTCCACTACGTTGTTAGCTACTTCGGGTTCTAGTATTACTGGGTGTTCTACTACGGGGGTATTGGTTGTGGGGTCTAACTCGTACGTTACTCCCTCCGGAGTATCAGGCAGAGATATAATGAATTCAGGAGGATGACTATCGTGTTTTAGTGGTTGAATTGATAGTGGTGCATTGTCTCCTATTAATAACCCGTCGATCAAACAAGCTTTTAGCCGATCACTGTGTACAAAATAATAGAACTCTTTTGATCGATTATGCGGTATGGGCCTTCCCATGGTCTAGATAATTTTTTTGACACGCCCACTTCATTCGCCATATTTTTCAAATAGACCTTGTCGCCAATTTGGAATATAGGGTATGACCTAGTACGATTTGCGCGGTCATTTCTGATATGTGCGGAGTTCTTTAGATTTTCAGCTACCTCACGGAACGCTACCCTTAACCTACAAATCATTTCTGACGCATAATTCTCATCAGTGTTATATAGGGTCCTACGATCCTTTATTATTTCGTCAAGTGGCAACTCCATATCGCGACCGTGAATTAAAAAATACGGGGTTTCTCCGGTTGAACTGCGAATTGAGTTCCGATACGCCATTAACACAAACGGTAACATTTCGTCCCAATCGCGCTGATGTTTGCGTATGCAATGGGAAAGCATATCTTTCAAAACACGATGAAATCGCTCTATCATACCATTGCTCATAGGGCGATAACTGGTTGTGTGTATTTTACTGATATTCAGTAAAGTACAAACTTCCTTGAAAACAGAGGACATGAAATTGCTACCTTGATCAGTGATTAATTGACGCGGGGTACCGTGACGCGTAATTAAGTGAGTAATAAATGCTTTTGCAACAGTGCTAGCTTTTTGGTCTGGGAGCGGGATTGCTTCCAGGTACCGAGTAAACGCATCCTGAAATGTGAGGATGTATTTGTTATTATTGTCAGTGGTCACTAGTGGTCCCACAATATCCATTGAAGTTCGTTCGAATGGGAAACAAACTGCGGGAAACGTCTGGATTGGCGCGGGTTTGCTATGAGGAGAGGTCTTTCGTTCGTTACAAGATCGGCAGTTATCGCAATACTTTTTTATGTCGCGACTCATGTTTTCCCAAAAATATTTCTGTTTAATTTTATACAAGGTTTTCGCGTAGCCTTGATGGCCCGAAAAAGGTAAATCGTGATATATCATAATAATTTTTAGTTTAAGAGATGCGGGGGCTACTACTTTATCAAATTCGCTATCCCTCCTCAATAAAACGCCATTCTCATCCAACTCATAACGCAAGTTAATATCTAAGTCATCAATGATATGTTTCAATACGGGATCTCTATGTTGCTCCGTTACTAAATTGTGGGTGTCTAAAATCGGTTCGCAATCTATAGAGTCATTCTGATTTACCAGTGCAATTGGAAGGGGTATTCTACTTAGCGCGTCCGCGTTGCCGTGTATTCTGCCAGCCCGATTTGCTATTTCGAAATCATATTCCGAAAGTAAAAGTGACCACCTGCTAAGTCTAGAACTAGGGTCTTTTAGTTTCATCAACCACATTAATGACCGGTGATCTGTTACGACTTTAAATCTTCTCCCGCTTAAATAAACTCGAAAATGTTTGATTCCCCACACAACGGCTAGGCATTCCCTTTCAGAAGATGAATAATTTGTTTCTGCGCGCGTCATATGACGACTCGCATACGCGACAGGGTGGACATATTCCCCATGCTTTTGGCTCAATATGGCCCCTAACCCCGTGCCGGAGGCATCGGTTTCTAATATAAACGGCAAATTAAAGTCTGGATATCTTAATACAGGTTTATTACAAAGTGAATCGCGAAGTTTGAGAAAGGCCCCCTGTGCTTCTTCATTCCATGTAAATTGGAGGTGATCGTTTTTTGTTAATTCTGTTAGTGGTTTAGAAGAGTTCGAAAAGTGGGGGATAAAACGACGATAAAAACCTACTAAGCCTAGAAAGGCTCTGATATCCTTCTTTGTTTTAGGTACAGGGTACTCTCGAATAGTCTGAATTTTACTTGGACACGGTTTGACTCCTTCTGTACTAATAACGTGCCCTAAGTAATGGGCTTCAGTCGCTAAAAATTTGCATTTACTTGGTTTAAATTTCAAGTTCGCGGTTCGCATCCGTTTAAAAACTGATTCTAATTTTACTAAGTGGTCATCTACTCCTTTTGAATTAAATATTATTACGTCGTCTAAATACGCACAAACATAATCGTTTGTAAGACCCGAAAGAACAATATACATAAGTCGCTGCCAACTACTCGGACTGTTCGCGAGACCAAAGGGCATCCGTCTGCATTCATAATGTCCGTCTGGAGTGGAGAAAGCAGTTTTTTCGCGATCACGTTCATCTACCAACACTTGCCAGTAACCGCTTGCCAGGTCAAGGGTAGTGAAAAGGTTTGCATCGCCCAATTGATCTATCGTTTCATGAAGGTTGGGCAAAGGAAAATAATCTCGTTTCGTGATTGAATTGAGCGCACGAAAATCTATACAAACACGGATTTTACTTTCTCCCTCCCCACCCTTTTTCTTAACCATAACTACGGGAGCTGACCACGGACTACTTGAAGGCGTAATAATACCGTCAGTCAACATAGAGTCTATTTGTTCCTTTAGAATATTTCGTTGGTGAAAAGGTACGCGATAGGGCGCTTTTGTGATGGGTGGCACGTCTTCCGTGATTATTCTATGTATTAATATGTCAGTATAACCTAATGTATCCCCTTCAACTAAAAATATTTCTCTATATTCTTCCAGTAAACGCTCTAATTTATCTCTACTATTTTTATCAATATGTTCTAACTTAAAGTAATTTGCGATAAGACTTTTATTTACCTCACGCAAGGGTTTACGTCTATCTAAATTTACACCATGAACTGAGATCGGCTCTACGTTGTCTAACTTTACAGTGTGACCTACTATTGTTCTGCTTTTTAAAACTACTACTTTGTCAGATACGTTCACAATTCGTACTGGTACTAACGGTTGCGCTTTAACAATCACTCTAGCCACAACCAAACCGTGAATATTGAGTTCCGCGGGTTCAATCAAAAGATCGTCTTCAGAGTTCCGGATACTCTGCTTTGCAAAGAAAACACACTCGCATCTAGCGGGGATTTCCACGTCTTCACCTAACCGAACAATAGAGTGGCCATCTTTATTGAACTGCGATGTATCGCTTGATTCCCCCCCTGACATATTGTGTATTTCCTCAATTTTCCCTACTTTACTCGTATCACCATTTGGTTTTTGTGTTTTTCTGACTTCTAATGGCCTGCCTACTTTTACCGTTGAATCGCATACCGGTTTGAATGTTACTTTCTGCAAGTTGCAGTCTACTAACTTTAGATGCTTCTGCATTTCTACGTTTACCTTAACATCGCGAGTCAAATAGTGTTCCGCGCCTATTAAGGGGTTGCATAATGCACCTAGATTTAGAGTATTATTTTTCAAATCTACTACTGCTTCATGACGTATTAAAAAATCCATTCCTAACAGTCCATCTGCTCTAATGGGTACCGTTTCATCGCATACCAAACATTCTATTTCATATATTCTATTGTTTAATACAAATCTACATATCGTACTACCTATGATTACAATTTCCTGTCCGGATATTCCGGAGACTGCTACATTATTCCCTTCGTTAATATTATGCCCTCTAACCACGTTGTGCTTAACTATTGTTACTGCAGCACCGGTATCTACTATCATTAAAGTCGACTTCCCGTTTACATACATCTCCAGTAAATTATTCAAATCAGCATGATTCTGCACCTGATAATTAATTTGTGGAATAACATGCTCCTTAGCTAATGGTGCCGATTGTTTAAAAATATTCTTATCGTTACTGTCTTTATTTACATTTTTGTTCTTCGTTTGCGGTTGTTCGTTTCTACGATTCCCCGGGCATGTGGTTATCGCATTAGCTAGTTTTTTTGACAATTCCTAGCTATATGGCCGGTTTCTTGGCATTTGAAACATAAAATTGACTGTTGAAATCTACATTCGCGGGATAGATGCCCTGGTTTGCCACAACGGTAACACACGTTTCTAAGTGCGGGGGGAGCATTGTGCGTTCTTGGTTGGCTATGGTTATAACCTTGGCTTGCAGGTACCGTGTTATGACCGATCCTATCTACCAACTGCCTTGGACGTGCGTTACTGTAAAGGTTTTGGGGACCCGAGTTCCCAGAAGTGTGACCTTGGTCATTTCCACCCGTTTGTGTTTGCTGGTAAGAATTTAGAAAGCCCGCGTTCCTAGAATTAAGGTTTTGTCGACCTTGGCTATTTCCGCTAGTTTGTGCTGATGTATTTGTTTGCCCTTCGCGCCAAGAATCTCTACTAAAGTAGCTCTGATTATTTGTCCAGTGAATTTTCAACCCGCCTAAATCTATTTCACAATTTAACTCTTCCTGTTCGGCAATCTCTACTATTGTCTCGAATGATGGAGTGTTTTCTAAAGCCGAGATTCTACTAAGAACTGTTCGTCGTATGCTTCGATGCATCCCGGTTTAAAATTGTTCGACCAATTCTGAATTTAATAGTTTCTTTTGAAATATTTTTTCGGCGTTGACGCTACTAAACTGAATAATTCCGTCTGACGCTACTTTTAATCTAGTGGCATAATTGCTAACAGTTTCGTTCGCGTTTTGGATACATTGTGAAAATTTTGCTTTTGCTTGTCCCGCGATTATTTTTTTTTCCAAATTTATTTACAAAGATAGTTTTCAGTTTATCGTAAGTATGATTTTCTGCTGCTAAATCGGGCTCAGTGTCCATATACCGACTTGCAAACCCTGTTAATTTTACTTTAGCTATAGCTATTTTTTGCGTTTCCGACCAATTGCATGCTGCCGCGTATTGTTCTATTTTTTTAAAAAATTCTCTAATATTTTCGTTTTGTAAGCCCGAAAAACAGGGAATAGAGTCGATTGACGTTATTATAATAGGTGGTGTCATGGCTGCTCTAGCATTTGTTGACTGCGCGGGTAAATCGTCGTTCGGCATGATTATTTATATTTTAAATTTCCTCAATGCTATGCTACTAGTGGCTATTTCACAGCGTAACTAGGCTCGCTAGTGAATTAAAATAGTAATCCACTATCCTCGGACTGTTCTCAACAACTACACTTTATCTACTACGTTAATTTTAATATATATATATGTAATATTTCTGCATCGTTACGTTAAAATCCCACCGCCGGCTACCATTGTAACACTTTACCTCTGTTAGATGCTAACTACGCTGCCACCACCACGTGTGATGCACGTGGACATATCGCGGGGTTCTTGTCCGTGGGATCTAGTTTGGTTGCGAAATAAACCCTTCTAGTTTCTGCTTGGTTTGCTTTTAATTATTTATTTAAACTAAGTTACAGAAATGGCTGAATGTTACTCACGTGGTGTTATCGACGACTGCCCACTCTAAATCTCGTCCGACCTTTTCTTTTGGGAACCAGCACACTACTGCCGTTCTAACCACCCACCTACCCTTGACTTTCTACACTTCCCTTAGGAGCAAGGGGGTGAGACTTGGAGTGGGTATGCCGTTTACTAACTCCTACCTAACAACTGGACATTTGTTACAAATAGATGTGGTCAATTTTAAGATCTGGCGACGAACCTTTTTGGGTAGTCTCGTATATGATGCTGTAGTGGTAAAGCGTAGTTATAATCCTTCCGATACCGTAGATATAATAAAGAGCACGATTTAATATAAAACTTGTATTATTATTTATTAATTAGATCCCAAAACCCAACACGTTACCATATACATATATCGGTAAATATTAAAAATTTTGTTTACGAAAATATCAAAAACTCTTTCTAACACATTGCTACATTATTAGAATCAAACGTTCGACTTTCTCAAATCTGTATTTGCTACTACAATGTTTATAATATTCATTCTACAATGCATCAGTGTTTGATAAGTAAATGCTGATGTCTCACAATTAAGTTATTAAAGAGCCAGACAACAGATTAATAAACAGAATTGTAGATGATAGGCACAAATATTATAATATACCTTTGTAAACCTTTGTTAAATAAAATCAATATTTTTTAAAATGGATTTTACCGAGTTAAAATCTTAACTTTTATTAAAATCAAGAAAATGTTTCATGATTTCAAGATTTAATCTTAAATGGTCATAATGTAGGAAAATATTTTTTTTAATTTTATTTAATATGCGGATCGACGTCTATGGTCATTACTGCTTGTACAGATGAAAGTAAAAATAATATTGGTTGTAAAAGAAATTGAATTTTATATAACAAGGAAAAAAAATAAAAACAAGAAAAAAAAATTAAAATATATATATATATATATATATGTATATATATATATATATATATATATATATATATATATATATATACATATATAAAATTAATAATAATAATAATAATAAATAAAACACTTGGTAATTTCCATGAATAATTATTTTATTTAACAATCGACGCATTTCGACCCCACAGTCATCAGCAGGTAATCAGTGTTGCAAAGGTTCGTCACAACAATGTCTACAAAATCTATCTATGTTGAGAAAAGCCTGTTGTGTTTGTATTTGTTTCTATAGATTTAATATGTTCTTTTAACCTAGTTTTAAAATTTCTATGTATTTCTAATAATATCTATGTAGAAGCAGATATTAATACAAATAATAACTGTGTTTATTTAAATTATATCCCTAAAATTACCCAAACAGGAACATCAATTTTCATAAAACATAACATAAAAACCACTTCCACAAATAAAACAACATTAAGAAGTTTATTAACAAATACCAAACCAAAAGTCTACAAAAACGATTTATCTGGAGTTTATGAAATTCAATGTAAAGACTGCAATGCCATATACAGTGGGTCACAAAAGTAATGGACAGTAAAACAAAATTAGATAAAAACAGTTTTATTTCAAAAAGACAATAATTACAAGTGAAATAATATTATTCCTTGAATTATCTGTATTTTAATAATATATTCAAATTAAAAAAAGTACTTAAAATATTTTATTAATAAAATTTTTATATTAGAAACAAAGGCTACGTGAAATATATAGCTCAAGGCGGCAGATATTTTAAAACTAGGTTCAAAGAACATATTAAATCTATAGAAACTAATACAAAGACAACAGGCTTTTCCCAACATCGCATTGAACATACACACACATTAAAAGATTACAGGATACTCCATATTGAACCGAAAGGATACAGACTTAATTTACTTGAGAACTTAGAAATCAGAAAAGCCGTTAATTCCCAAAAAATATATAGTCAACGAACAGCTAGATGTAACATAAAATTTTAGTTTATAAGTGATAGATTTTGTAGACATTGTTGTAAGAACCTTTGTTACACTAATTACCTGATGATGATTGTAGAGTCGAAACGCGTCAATTTTTAAATAAAATATATTATTCGTGGAAATTACCAAGTATTTTATTTATTAAATATATTTATATATATATATATATATTTATATATATATATATATATATATATATATATATATATGTATATATATATATATATATATATATATATATATATATATATATATATATATATATATATGTATATATATATATATAAATATATATATATATATATATATATATATATATATATATATATATATATATATATATATATATATATATATTTTTAATATTTCGTTCGTACGAAAATAACAAAATTATTTCTAAAACGCAATGTGCAGACATTGCAAAAACCAAGCGTCCGACTTTCGTACACTCCACGCTTCTCATTTATTCAGACAAGCGTTCGGCTTTTTCAAGATTGTATTTGCTACAACAAAGTTTACGGCTGTGACTGTACGTTTATTCAAAACTTCATGATAGCAGTCCTAGCACCATCTCTTGGTACAAAAAAGAACTATAACGACGCGCTACGCGTAGTCCCATTTACATTGTCTATCTGTATATATTTAATCTGTGACCATGGTAACATTTTATTTCAAATTCTGATTCGATAGACACTAAACAACCCCTCATCTAGGAGCTTGTTTTTTATACGGTTCAATAAAACTTAAATTCGGAACTAGTATTCATCATTCCGTATTGCCGAACACAGTTTAAAAGTTTCTAATGTTCGAATTAATTATATGAAATAGTTTAAAATTTAAAATTTAAATTTTCTTAACTTCAAGAACTCGAGGTCTTTAGCTTCACACGGTATAATTCACTTTTCCACATGTGTTAAATGTTCATTAACACACACTTGACGAAAACCACTCTTGTCTTACCATTTTTCATAGATTTCTGGTTTTTAACCCAAATACATTGCTATTTTAGTTTTAGTATTTCACAAATAAATTTTAAAAATTGAGGGGGCTTACCCAATCTTTTGGCCTGTTTCAAACCGTTTTTCAATAATTATTTGTAAAGGTAAAATTAATACAACTAAGCCTATCTACTCGTGATTCTTGATTTACAAATTGACGGCCAATGGGTCCCTGTTCGCCATGCATTCCTGGTCGGGCGATAAATCTTCTCCGAGATGACTCATCTGAAACAGAAATCGTTGTGCAATTAGCTATCTGTATAAAATTCTCTGGAGCTTCTGACAGTTTCATAAAAAAAAACCCGGAAATTAACAAAATGGCGGTCATATGAATAAAATAGTAGATTTTTACCACAATGATTGCTATTTTAAGGCGCTTTAAAATATATTCAATATAAATAGTTCGAATTGTAAGGCAAAGAAACTCCAGAAAATTTAATAAGGAACAGAATTCTCAAGAGCTCAAGTCAATTATATACTTTCTGAGAAAACTTATCGCCCAGCAAAAAAAATAAGGTTTTGAGAAACACGCGTTTAAAGATTTGACATAAATTAAAACCATTTTGAGGGTTCTTATCACTAATCAGCTATCCCTGCACCATTAAAAATTCCCTCCTCTTTCTCATTGTATACATTTCGGGCAGCATGGTCCTCTCGGGAACTGTTGATGGCCTCCTGAGCCGCTGGAGACAGGCGCTGCTCCGCTCGCCGCTCGCGATCCGCGTCGATCTTCGTCTGAAAGGCCCTGGCTTGCAGGCCGACGCGGATTCCCAGGGTGCCCATAATCTTAAGGACTGACGAAAACCCATCGTTGAAAACGCCGGTGGCCAGGTGTGTTGCGATGGAAACTGTTTTTGTGCCCAGTTCAAATTCTTCGGCGACAGCTTCCAAACGCAAGAGTTGAAGCTCTCGTTCGAATATTACGTGTGCCCACCGAGACATCTCCCCATCAAATCGTCTTCAGAAAGTGCTTCGTAGATGCGCCGAATGACGTCCTGAACGGCGCATCGTGTTGAAACTTGTCCAGGGTACCTGCAGCCTTCGCCGCCTGCCACATACACAAACTGTCGCTTCCTACCGGGCATTTGTCGTGTTTCGGGTCCTCGTCGATTGAACATTTATGTAAAAACGTAGCCAAAACTGCTTTCTTCATATCCTCAATCGAATCAGCATGTCGTTGGATCGCCAAACCGTAATATATCGTCAACTGCTTGATCAATTTATCTGTCAACTTGCCTGATCTTTTCCCACCAACGCCTTTGTTCTGCTTTTTCGCTGCACGAAGTCTGGTACCCATCCGCTTCTGAACATTCCCGACACATTCTTTCTTCTGTACGGTCAAATCGGAATAGGGATCCATGGCGAGGAGAGCCTTGAAGGTTGTCGTGTCACCGTCCCCGATGTAGTATTTGTACTGAACTCCATGCAACTCTTCTGACCTGGCGAACATCTCTTGAACGTCGTCGACTTCCATTTTCCCCGAACTTCCGTGATGATTGAGAAGACATCCCTCTGCATATTGTTCCAGCCATTCTTCGTATTCAGGAGTGCCCGTACAACCTTTCTTCAAATTGCATCCATGACAACACGATTATTTTACGACGCAGTCAAGAACTTTTTTCGAATAAGTCCCAATAAGCGAAGTAATATCGTAGAGAGATGAAAAACTGCGCCGTTTCCAGGAGCCGTCACCTGACACTGTCAGTTGAGTTGGTGTGTTTCCATATTGTTCATTCTTTGTGATTTCTTCTTGTACTGCTTTTCTGCAAACACATTCGAAAACAGCTTTCGCAGCAACGAGCAGATTCTCCAGGAAGGCGAGGTACACCGAATTTCTGAATTCAGTAGGCAGGTCCATCAGCCCGCAAAACAAGTTCACGCCCCGCTGTCCTACTCCAAGAAGACGTATGACGAACATCAGACGACGATTGACTTCGTATGATTGTCCAATTAGAGAATAAGACGACACAGAACGCGGAGGGCACCCAAATTCGATCAGCAGTTTCAATCCAAGGCCTCGATCTGCAGACCGCAAGAAAGTGACGTCCCCATCACTCGTTTTGCACTTAAGGGTTGTTGACAAGAAGTTGAACACCATCAGAAAGTTCAGCAACACGTACTTACTGTTGGGGTTGACCGCAATATCATTAAAAACCAATGCGCAACTTTACCGCCGACGTGCTCACTCGCGAAGTATCGTTTTCCATTGAGTAATGATTACCCAAAAACCGATTTGTTTTATTCTTCTTGGCATACCCAGAAGCACCTCCTGTGCCTTTGCGCTTTAAATTCGGCATGTTAATAACTGAGGTTAAGCATGTGGGACGCAAGTCAGATGTATACTGATTCGAACCGTAATAACACTCGTTGTCAGTCCCGACCGCACAGCTGCGCGCGGCGAGCCATTTTCGGGGCGCTGCGCTTTTTATTTCAATACGCGAAAAACTGGACACCGCATTTAGGCATCAGAAAACGGCATAGAGGGATGTAAGTAAATAGTCTAAAGTACGAAAAATGTAAAAAAAATTGATTTTTTGAAAATAAAGACTGGGCAAACCCCCTTAAGTTGGGTTTTTATACCACGTTTCAATAGGTATATGTATATATGTATATGCAGTCGTGTTCTAGATGCCAGAGTGAGCGGAGGTTCTTTACGTGAGCTCTGTGCGTATACATTTTATTGGTAAACAAATAAAATTCGTAACGAAACTTAGGTTTTTTCTTGTCTGTTTGTGTTTATTTTGCTGTGTATGGTGTTGTTTTGGTTGTTTATCGACGGATTTCATTCGGTTTTAGGTCAAATCGAATGAATATTATTCTTTTCTCGTAGTTTTGGCTACATTTTCTTAATTTCAGGTGGGTTTTTTATTTTCTTTCGTTTCTTTTAAATGTCCGCGATGGCGGATGGAGTGTTTTGCGGAGGAGGCAATCCCTCCGTTGCATAAATTCCTCCTAAAAAGCAGAAAGTCAAGAGCCAGTTGACGGTGGAACAATTTCCCCGGTTTCTGGTCATTAAAAAAAAAGACGGACCTGATTTTTTCAGTCCGACTTTAATCAATAAAGAAATGTACAGTTTGGTTGGCAAGGTGCAGTCTTTAAAAAATATAAAAGAAGGTCTTTTGGTAGAAACAAAATCTGCTAAGCAAGCAACTCGGTTGCTGCTAACAAATGTTTTTGCTGTTGTACCTGTTGAGATGTCTTCTCACTCGACCCTCAGTACCGTCAAGGGAGTGATTACGTGTCGCGATTTATAAAATTGCACAACTAATGAGCTTTACTCAGAGCTTAAATCACAAGGAGTTTCTGAGGTTTACCCGCAAGGCAATGGCGTAGTGGAAGACACTGCGTCCATTATGGTTTCTTTCTCGTTGCATTTGTTGCCAGCCAAAATCCGGGTTGCAATGTATAGTTTGCCTGTTAGGCCTTACATTCCCAGTCCCATGCGATGCTTGAATTGCCAAAAGTTTGGACATTCTTAAAAACATGCAAGGACAAAAAAAATGTGTATATGTGGAAAGGCACCTCATGAGGAACAGCGCTGTACCGATCCGATATAGTGCGTGAATTGTGGTGAAGGGCATCTCGTCTTGTCCAAAACCTGCCCAAAATGTAAAGAAGAATATGCCATCATAAAACATAAAACTCTGAACAACTGTAGTTACCCTGAAGCAAGAGCTTTCATTCGCCAGAACTCTGCAGTTCCAACTTTGAGCTTTGCTAAGGTTGCTGCAACTAAGCCAGCAATTTCTTATACAACTGTCAATGAAATCGCTGCTCTTCTCTTGCCTGAAACATAAAAAAATGATTGTGCAAGTGATTTCCACAGACATAGGCGCTATAATGAGTGCAGTTCTTTCCAACACATATACAGCGACCAGTAATACTACAACTCCGTCATTCCCTATTGTTCCAGTACCTGCCAGATACTTCTCAATCTCTGAATAAAGTGCTTTCTTCAAATATGCCATCTCCTGCTCCTGTACTGGCAGGACAGGATAAAAATGTTTCTTTCTCCGACTCAGAGTCAAGCGCTATGTCGATTGACAATGAGGCGGTAAAAAATGCTAGTAAACCCCAAGTTAAGCGTGTGTGGGATAAGGGCAGACCGAAAAACCTAAGACCGTAATACGTTTCGGGTTTACCTCTAAAGTCAGCCTTCACCTTCTGACTTTTACTTCTCTTTTTTTAAATCATTTGTTATGTCTAATTCGTTCATCATCCAGTGGAACTGTAATGGAATCGTCAACCACCTAGCTAAGTTAAAGCTGTTTATTGCTGATGATAAACCCAGAGTAATATGCATCCAAGAGAATCATTTAAAACCTTTCAAAGTTTTCAACATGCGGGGATATAAAATCTTCCGCAGAGATGTTGACCCTGTTGCACGTGCTCATGGTGGCGTTGCAATTGTACTTGATGCTTCTATTCCATACAAAGAGTGTAACATTACAACAAGGTTACAAGCACTTGCATGCCAGGTATTCCTACCTCGGAAAATTACAATTTGCAACGTTTACCTTCCAGATGGCAACTGGAACTTAAATGATCTCGAGGACTTAGTACGGCAGCTTCCGGCTCCTGGCATTCTTGTCGGAGACTTGAATTTTCATAATATACTCTGGGGTTCCGTAAGCATAGGTGCTCGCGGTCGAATTGTCGAAAGTTTCTTGGACAACAATGATGTCACGCTTCTCAACACTGGCTCAGCCACGTTCATGAACATGAGGTCAAGAAGTTTTTCGGCAATCGTCTTGTCTTTCTCTACCTCTACTCTAGCTGCCCATCTTCAGTGGCAGGTAGTTGACGATGCCAATTACAGTGACCATTTTCCCATTTTTGTGTCGTTTCTTTCAAATACTGTTTCTGTTGCACAGAAAACAGCACAAAGATGGTTATTTGATCTAGCCGATTGTCAATCTTTCGTCAACAATCTAATGCTTCCTGAACCATCACCAGATATAAATGTCGAGCTGCAACATCTAAACGATTCTATTCTGCACTCCGCTTCGTTATCAATACCGAAATACTCTGGTTGTCTCAGAAAGAAGTCTGTTTCTTGGTGGAATGAACACGTTGCTTCCGATTTACGTTCTAAAAAGCACGTACTAAAACTGTACCGGAGAAATCCGACACTTTTAATCCAAATTGCTTTCAAAAAAGCCCGTGTGCAATCCTGGGGTTCAATTCTTCAGTCTAAAACTGAGTATTGGCGCTTATTTGTTTCTTCTATCGGTACTGACTCAGGCCAGACTCTGCTTTGGAAGAGAATCAGGTATATGAACGGTTATAAGATAAGTTCTCATATTCCAATGCTCCAAGGCAATGGTCAGGTACACCCTGTCAGATTTGATATTTGTGATATTCTAGCAAACCAGTTTGAGTCCGCTAGTCACTCGGATAATTACTCGCTCCATTTTCTACACTCAAAAGCGGCTGAAGAAGTTCCTCTAAACTTTGAGTGTGATAATTCTGAGAGTCATAATTTAATATTCACTCTAGCAGAATTTGATTTTGCACTGACTCACACAGCCAATACTTCTGTTGGGTATGATGATATTGCTTTCGCAATGTGTCGTCATTTACCCACCCTATTTAAACTTAGAATAGTGGAATTTCTCAATCAGCTTTGGGTCGAAAATGTCTACCCTGACATCTATCGCGAAGCGATAACTGGGCCGATACACAAGAAGGGCAAAGATTTGTCTTCTGCATCAAGCTACCATCCAATATCTTTGACATGTCATCTGTCAAAGTTATATGAACACATGATCAAATATCGACTCAACTGGTTTCTAGAATCCCACAATCTCATCAACCAAAATCAATGTGGATCTCGTCAGCACCACTCCACTACTGACCTGCATGTGTATCTGACGAACGCTATTCAATCTAGCATCTTAAAACGCAACCATCTGGTTGCAATGTTTTTTTATCTAGAGAAAGCTTTTGACATGACCTGGAGATACGGAATTCTACGAAAACTGCACAACGGGGGTCTACGAGGCCATCTGCCTAAATTCGTAGAAAACTTTCTCTTCTTTACGACCGTTGCAAAACGGGATTCCCCAAGGCTCTTCCATTAGTGTAACACTATTCTTGATTGCAAACAATGACATTGTGTCCAACCTGCCGAATACTGTTAATTATTGTCTGTATGTAAATTACCTCACGATCTTCACTTCATCCCAATGTCTTGCCGTCTGTCAGGAGGGATTACAGAAGACTGTAGACTTAGTTTTTTTTTTGGCTGCATCCGACCGTGGTTTTCGTTTCTCTGTGGAGAAATCCGGTGCTATCGACTTCTGTCGACTACGTAAAGCACACAACTGTCCTGTTGTATCGCTTTACGATAGACCAGTGCAGATAGTGGATGAGGTGAAGTTTTTGGGCATAATTTTTGACCGTCGTCTCTTATGGCTGAGACAAATCAAACCGGTTTCTGCGCAATGCCGAATGTCATTGAATGCTATCAAGTGTATTGCCTCCACAAAATGGAGAGCCGATAGGGACTCTCTGCTGTGACTTTACGTCAGTCTGGTTCTTTCCAGAATAGACTTCTGTGCTACCATTGTGTACACTGCTCGTGCTTCTCACTTGAAGAAGCTAGAAAGCCTCCACAATGCTGGAATTCGAGCAGTCACCGGTGCGTTCAAGACTACCCCACTGTGAAGCCGGTGTACCACCACTTCACATAAGGTACATGAAACTAGGTTTGCAAAGTTCTTTTGCTCACGCAGCATATAAACCATTCCAGAATTTCCAATATATCCGGTATTGAATCGTCTATATACCAATAGTGCAACTTCTCTTAATCCGCTTGCACTGAAACTCCCAAGGTTGTTAAATACCATCATTTACCACCAAAGCACTGTTCTATTGAGAATTTTCACCAAATTCGCTCCATAGGCATCTCTTTCTTTAACGGCAAACTTAGAGCTGACCAACTTGCCACAGGATTCCATTCCTAACGCCATATACTTGTGTTACGATTTTAATTTGAATTGTGGCCCCAATTGGTCGGTGACCAGGGTCACATGGGTGTGCGACTGTCAGACATCAAGATACGCACGAAATAAGAGCGGAACAATCTCGCAACAAGCGTGCAATTCCTGGTTCTGACTCTAAAAAGATAGATAAGACCGTATTTTCTGTATGAGGCAGACGTTCTTCGAAACCGTGAATTTTCTCAGTGGACCTAGTGAGTGTAATAGTGTCCCGTAGTGGAACTTGTGGAAATCCAGCGAACTGTTTGTTCGGATTTTGCGATATTAGCGACTGTGGAAGTCTTATTCCGCGGGCTCGGCCCGGATTTAGTGGAGATCGTCTCGCCAAAACCTCGAAAAGCCACCCAACACCGAAGGTAATGACATTTACTTATCATCGCACCCTAATCTCGGTTCTCAAATTATGTTGAGCGTGGCCGGCATTTTGTGACGCGCCGCCATCACGCTCGCCTTGGTTTCAAGGCCGGTTTTAAAGTCGGCAATTCTATTTCAGGCTTTCACCTGACGGGTTTTCACCTAAAGGTATAACCCTTACGCTTCGCTTGGAAGCTTTACGTCAGCTTATTCTGACGCTGGTATCTGCATCGGCTGGTGTTCGGCTAGAATTTCATCGGTTGGCTGCATGGCGGATTGGTTCCATTCGTGCGCCGCGGAACGCAAGTCTGAAGTGAGCTCCGTCCCCACTCTATCGCCGACGGCTCCGAGCCGAGACGAAGAATGACGTAGCGGGCCGACTCGACCCGAGCAGCGCAGCAGACGAGGCGCGCCAACAGTGGTGTGCGCATCGCCCTCCCACCGCCGCCAGATAAGCCTATTTAAATATTTTATTTAATATCATTGTTATTTTTATTCTGTTACTTTTATGGTTCTCGTTAACGGCCCAGCGTCGTCACTATTATATTATTGTATTATTACGGATGTTACTCGGCCCATCGGCCGCGTATGGTCTATTATTGTTATTATTATTTTTATTGTTGTCGTACATTGTATAATCTGATCAAGCTACACGCCGATTTAGTTGCGATACGGGTACAGCTCAACGCAGAGCGGTTGCAGGACACCCTGCTCCGGACGTTATACAGCTCTCGCACCTTACGCGCGCGCACTTCGTCTCTACTGGTCGACCAATCGGGTTCGTCGTGTTGCTATTTAGCGCTTCACCTCGCGGATACTATATTTTAAAGACGGTCCGACCAAGACCCTGTCGTCTGTCAGCGGAAACTGCCCACTACGCGGGTAACTGGTCAGATTCTCTTCTTCGGCTTCACCGAATTGTGGTTTAGAACTGTAATCACTCCGTTTGAAATATATCACTTTCATTCCAGTATTAGACTATTGCTCAATAACCTGGGGACCCTTGCTATTGTCCCTAATCCCGACTTAGGTTTGTCGACCAACCATCTACATATATTGAATCGCTTGGCATCAGGTCGGCTGGCGCCCATAACATAACAATTATGAGTTCCCCCCCCCCCCGACCCCACTGTAGCAAGCCAAGGTTCAACCGGTCTCGTCCGGGATCGTTCCCAGCGGGGAACGTAGCACTTGATTGCATTGCAACAGCACACAGACATTCAACACACATATACTGATGGCTCCAAGACAGACTCCGGTACAGGCTGCGCTTTTGTGACTGATGGCGTATCCCAGTCGTTCACACTGTCACCCATATGCTCAGTATACACTGCTGAGCTATATGGTATTCTCTACAGTCTTCGACACTCCCGTCAAGCTATCGATGAGCAACGTCACCTGCTCATCTGCACCGATTCCCTGAGTTCTATCTTAGGCATCGGTAGCAGATTCTCTACAGATCCAACCGTTTTGGACATCCGCGGAGAAATCGAGAGATTACGGGAGCTAGAGAGAGATGTAGTACTCATGTGAATACCCGGACAAGCTGAGATACCCGGTTATAACTGTGCCGACCAAGCTGCTCTTGGAGCAACCAACGGCAACTACGTTGGCCGTCATCCCTTGCGCGCCGATGATGTGTTTAGGTCTGTGGCTGTGCATTGTCTTAAGCTATGGTAGGTGTAGTGGAACTCTTCTAAGGGTAAATTGCGACGTGTAAAGGTGTCAGTGGAGCGGTGGCTTGCACCGCTCCGCCTAACAAGGTGTGAGCAAGTGGTCATCTCTCGTCTGAGAATAGGCCATACTTGTCTCACGTACTTGCATCTGTTAGTAGGAGAACAACCAACGCTTCCCCACTTGCAACACTAGGCCCACTCTCGAACATATTTTCGAGCAGTGTCCTAGTTACAATTTGCGTCGTCGCAATGCTGGTATTGAGGGTCCCATGCGTATTTCATTAAGCAATAATGCAACAAGCATTGTTAAAGTGCGTTCATTTCTCCGGGTAGCTGATTTGTTTACGCAAATCCGAAAATGTTCTCTTCTTTTTGCTCCATAAATGTTAATACTTCAATTAACATTTCTTTTCTTTTTTCTTCACACTATATATCAGCCGGGCTTTGGTTTTTGTGGTTTCTATAAAAGACCTTAGTTCTTGACTGGTGTCTGCACATTCCAACCGTGCAATGTGTTTTCACATAAGTGAAAGTATGACGTTTTTCTTTAGTCTTTGCTTAAGCTAATCTGATGTTTATTTTTCCTCAATTGATTCATTATTAACATTTTTGTTAGTTATAAATAATTGATTAATTTCCTCTCTGCTTTTCTCTATTTATATAAAATTCGGTTTTCTTTTACATAAACTATTTTTCACCTTCACCTGTACAAGCGGTAATGACCATTGTAATCAATCCGCAATTTAAATAAATAAAAAAATAAAAATATGTATATGCTTATATATGTATTTATATATGTATGTATATATGATCTTATAACTGTTTCGTGATTCTGTATATCTTGTATGGTATCGTTAAATTTACTTTCTTATACGCAGCACAATTAAACATTATAATCAGGAAAGATTTCGAACTCGAGATGTTAACGGAAATATATCTTTTGTCTTTTCTGACATCTGTGTGTATTTGTTTGTTTGTGTGTGTCTTAACGTTAGTCGATAAAATATTGAAACTTAATATTTTTATATTCCTGGCAGAAAACCTACTTTATTTGAATGAATATTCCAACCGGAAATGCATGTTTACCTTAGTCATATTTTACACTTTCCGCTTAAACTTAAAAACGGTAGGACAGCAAGATTTGTGGTAAATGAAAATAAGAGATATTAATATTTCGCATAATTTGTATTCGAAAAGATTTTATTACACTGTATACTTCTCACTTATACTGCATATATACTTGAGCTCCGCCAGTATTTGATGTAATTGCCTCGGCGCGGCCAACAGTTGGACTAATCGCTTGAAAAGTGGTCCAAACTCTGCATTTGGTCAATAATAAAGATTTTTGTGATTTAGTTTTGCAAGCTGCGTTGTATAAAATTTAAAATAAGCCTGATGATTTCACTGCAGAATGGGACGAAGCGCTTGAAAAGTGGTCAAAAAGGTCTTTTTCAAATATTTGGTTTTTGAATATTTTTTATACCATTTTATTATCAATACATTACAATATAGAAAGCAATCTTTTTTTATGTATGATTAATTTACAGAATTTCATAAAAACGACCTCTGAACATAAAACTTTAAAAATTTACACAAAAACACTTAATTGAAATGTAAAATGCAAATCACTATATCGTTTTTATTTGTTAATCAGGTTTCAAAATACATAATGTTTTAAAATGCTACCACATTTAGTTTCGAAGCATTTTTTTTTATCGCAGCGTTACATATACGGCATGTATGTCGCTTAATTTTCTTATACAAATTTTAGTTTAGAAGGTTGGAATTTAAAAAAAATTAGTAAATAAAATTTTTTTTCAAAATTTTATGTTTACTCTTGTAATTTTTTTAATTTTCTGCTATAACTCAAAAAGGGTAATACTCTGAGCAAAAGCAGGTAGAATAAAAATAATATGCAGCATGTATGTCGCTGAACATTCTTATACGCATTTTGGTTACATCGTTATAATTTATAAAAGTTTTAAAATTCTATCGTTTCAACCAAAATGCGTAAAAGAAAGTGCAGTGTCATTTTCAGATATTTATTTTTTTATGATCTGGCGCCTTACCGATTAAGCTAAAATTAATTGGCTTAGTAAATGATGTTCGTTATTTGGTAATTTTACTAGGATTATATCACATTGTTCGCTATTTGTTACGTCTAAATTTCTTTTTACAAATTGGCAGTAGCCAGGTGCAATTTCTGACAGTTTCCGCCAACCGACACTTTTACCGGTTCGCGATCTTTTCTACTATGACCCGCGTTACCCTTCTCGTGCTTAGCGTCACCCGTCGTTCTCCTGGCAGTTACCGTCAACCAGTACATATACTGGTTCACAACTCTTTGTAGATACTCGAACTAGAGAGATGGCTCGGCCCTCTTTGACAGCTAGTATATTCATAGGTTCGTGATTTTCACTAATTTAGCCCCTAACCGTTTCACAATTTTTCATTAAGATTGTTTTATTAAAAATGAAAATGAAAAAGAGTTTTATTAAAAAAAAAAATCCTGAACCTACAGTAATCCTAGGCAACCCATATTGTAAGTGCGTCCGCCGCTGAAATAAAACAGTATCCACTTCAACCACCCGAGCACCATGCAACCGCCGCACTAGAGAAAAGGGTTACTTTATCACGTGCCCAACACCTCGTCAGATATCATCACAGTGTGTATATGTGTATGCGAGTGCACTCATGTACTTGCGTGGGTGTGTTCATGTAAGTGTGTGTACTACTCATGTTTTTCAGATACTTGCTCTATCCGATTCGGGGTAATTAGTAAATATTTCACTGAGATTGTGTATATTACTAAACTTTGATTTCTAATAATTCGTAAAAGTCCAAAAATTATCAATTACGTAAAACAAGAATTGACGGAAAATATATAGCTTTAAGCTAAACTTAATAACCAGAGTTATCAGCATTCCATGAGCATATACACAGCAAGAAAACAAATATAATTTCTTATCTAATTACTCCTTTTGTACATTATTTATAAAATGTAGCATAAACACTGTTATGTTAATAACAAATATTAATGATTAATTTTACGTATTTCTATATACTAGCAAACATGTCAATCATCATCAAGAGTGATGTTGATTTATACAAGAAGCACAATTTTAATTTCTATAATGTAACAGCAGTTCAAGTTAACTTTGAGATTGGAGGACTTAAATTATATATGGGGAACTTATTTGACGGAATCAAATCATTAGGTAAGTATGATTATTATATAACAATAAAATAAATATTATTGTTTTGTTATGTTGCAGAAGAAGGAACTAATGAATTCTTGAACAGAAACTGGCGACCAGCGGCAGAATCGTTGTACTCTGTTCTTTCCAAAACAATTGAAAATGTTTTACTCACTATTATGCAACGCATATTTGATAATATACCAGCAGATTTTTTTGTTGAAGATATTGGCGAAAAAATCAAATAAAATCATAAATCTCATTTATATTGCAAAATATTAAAAAGATTAGTTAAAATGTGGAAGTACTCAAAATAGTGGTAAATTTAAAAGGTATAGTTAAATTAATGATGCATATCTCTTAAAAACATAGAATAAGGTGTCGTATGTCCTTTTTTTATGAACTTTTAAACCGAAAAATGATTTTAATATGAAAGTGTGAAAGAACTGTCAGCATAGATGACGCACCGCTTTCAACTAATCGCTCAAAGTGGCAAAGAATACAGAACAGACCATATCCAAAACTCCATGGGCGCGTCCCCTATGTTACATTACAATTGGCGAGTCTTACTTGTTCCCTATACAACTATTATTAATGTATTTTATGTATATATGTAAAATAACAGGAAACAGTTGTTTTGTGAATTGCAAAGTATGATTCACCAATAAAATGACCAAAATTAAGAAATTGTTCTACATCAATTAGGGTAAGAATCAGGTGTGTTATTAAATTTTTTTAAAAATAACAGGAAATAGTTGTGGAGTGAATAGCAAGGTGTGATTCACCAATGAAGTGACCAAAATTATGGGAGTGTTCTTCATCAATTAGGGTAAGAACCAGGTGTGATAGTTAATTTTATTTTAAAATAACAAGCAACAGATTCATACTTTAACGCCAGCTTTCTGTGCAAGTGTGAAATATATCTAAATATATCTGGTAATAATGACCCCCCCGTAAAGTAACAGGGTCGGCGCCCATCTCGAAACAGGTCGTTCAGAGTTCCTTGGCAAACAAAAGAGTCATGCACGACAACATTGTGACATTTCAATAAATGTCATATTTATTAGGCATAAAATATTAATCTTCGGGCCTTAAAGTACATAAATAAAGGCATGCGACACACATTTTTATGTTTGTGAGAGGCATTTAATGGCAATTTAACAATATATTTATTACGATTTTGAGTACTTACCGTATTCTACATTCCGTCTAAAAATTTTGTTATTTTTCTGCTATTTTATTTAGCTTATAAGGTGTTTAGATATCCGGTTCTGTATAGTTTTCGCAAATAAAAGTTTTTTCTTAATGAAGTACAGGTATTTCACTTAATGTAAGATTAATTAACGGGTTAATCAGAAATTATTCGTTATCATCTTATTATGTTCTCAACTTTGTTCTAAACAGAAGGTAGTTAACGTAAAAAAGACTAACTTGAATTTACCTTAATAATAATAATACTTTTATAATAATATCTTATAAAATACTAGTGCACTTGATGAATTTGAATTTTCGCCAATCCACGGTGAAAAGAGGTACCGTCTTTGGATATTGTACGACATTACTCTCTGTCGTTCACAATAAGGAACCGGTTAAATGCAAGAACCCAACAAACGAGATTCCCAAACACGTGCCTAATGTATGCTCAACAGTCTGCTTTGACTATTGACTACTGATCAAAAGAAAAAGGCAAGGCACTATCATGATATTTTCGGAACCACAAGAAGTTCCAACATTGTCAAACATAAATTAGATACCGGTAATACACGACCCATACGTAAGGCTCCAAGAAGATTACCACTTGCTGAAAGTGAGGAAACGGATCGAATTATTCGTGAAATTAGTCAGGAAGATGTGAAAACCAAATGAAGAACCTGGAAGGAGTTTTGCAGAGAATAAAATCGGTCAACCTTAAGCTTAGTATCAAAAATTGTAAACTTTTCCAGAAGGAAGTACATTACCTCGGACATGTAGGTGGTTTCCGGTGATGGAATTGCAATTGACTCGGAAAATATAAGAACTTATAACCAATTAAAATTTTCCTTAAGGCTTATGGTCATAAAACCAAACTTAGACCTTTTGGAATAGCAGCAGTGCAAAATTTCGGGGTTCAGCTAAAACACTTAAGAACTCGGATTAAGGCACTAGTTCCTACAAACCGCTGAGTAAAAAGCCCTTGGGAAAAGAGAATATGGTACTCCAAACGGGAGAACTTATGGGTTCAAAACGCAAGATACGAGGTTTGCACATACATGAGATGAGTTATATATTGAAGTTAAATAATAATACGGTCTACCGGTATTTCCCGGATATATTGAGCCCCCCGTAAAGAATGTGACGCCTAAAGGAATATAAGAGTTTGTGGGTGCGATGCGTAGTAGAGTGATACACCAGCAAAATTAAGAGGGGTTGCAGTTGATCGATCAAAGTCGCCGCTACGGGTGCGATCAAGGAGAAAAAACACGTACTGTGTCGCGATTCATAACCCTCAGCCCTATCCGTGGCTGGGATATCTTAAGGTATGACGAATATTACAATATACGTACAAAATATATAATGCATATAGATATGTATAATCACGATAACAAACAAAGAATGGATGTGAAATGGAGAATTGAGTGAAGATGAATATAATGTAAGAGTGCCTCTTATCCGAGCTGTCGGTAAAGGGGTGCAGCAACCAGAGGGCAACGCAATTCTGTGGTCGACAGGACCCGCGGCTGAAGACCTCCACGCCCGTCCAGTGGGTACGACGACATCACTGCTCCAAGAGGGGAACCGGAACAGACAAACAATCCAGAGGGGCCTAATTCGGAATGGAAGTCGACCTTCACTTCCAGGCGAAATAACAGGTTACGAATAAAGCGTATCACAAGCGCAATGCGTAAACTAATAGAATAGTGTCAAGAAAAGGTCGAGTAATTGATAAAAATATCAATAAGAATAAAAATAAAAAGCCTAAAAAAGAAGAAAACGGATTTAGCACGTGGTGGGTATGGAAGAAAAATCGTTCTTTTTGGTATATTATTTGTATTAAAATAATGTTGTTAAAATATTTTAATAACAATAAAAGTTTGTTAATATCGCTAATGCAAAGTCTTCAATATAATTATCTTGTTTGGAGGGTGGCGAACTAACAATGATTTACTTTGTTTTAAAACCGGGAAAACCTGTGAGATTACCCTATTCTTAATATTTCGACGAATGTGGATTAAATCACCCAATCATGGGTGCTCTAGATTTCCAAAATATTATTCTCGTACATTAGACAAGAAAATTAAATAAAGCGGATCACACACTCATGTCTAATCGTTTTCCTAATTCTATTTTATCAAAAAAAAACCAAAAGTCACCAAAATCTGTTCTACCAAGTTGAACTGACTTGAGTTCTTTTAATTAAGGATGCTTGCGTTATATAAACTAGCGCGTTACATTATTAAATAAAATAGCAACAAAGGAAAAGGCGAACATACGCCACTAGTGTGTTCGAAACGTTCAATAGGTTGCATAAACATCACAACGTTGGGAACCTAATAGGCCACGGGTATCGACGCAAACATGGCTGCGGACGGGAACTATCAGCTGACCGTTGTCCACCTATGGATGAAAATGTCAACACGAAAGTCACAAACAAATACTAATGACGAATAGGGAAGGAAAATAGGGGGTGTTTCGCGAGTGGAATGACGAAATAATTAAGCGGGCTGAACTACACTTTTCACACTCTCTGCTAAGGAGAATAAGAACGGAAAACAAACTAAAACACGCAAATGCAAAAATAAAGTGTTACAAACTGTAAAAGAATGGCCTAAGCCTCTGGCTAAACATCACGTGAGAAGTTTTCTTGGACTATGCACATACTACCGACGGTGCATATATGGATTTGCTGACATTGCGAAGCCCTTAACAAGACCCACCGAGGACAGGAAACAATTCATTTGTGATAAAGAAGACAATGGGAAGGGTTCGTGAGCGTTGAAAGCTCCAATGTCATTCGATAGAATCGCAATAGATCTGGCTGGTCGCTTCCCAGAAACATAGAACGGGAACTAATATATTGTGGTGGTAATGGATTATTTTAACAAGTGGATTGAAGCATATGCATTGACAAACCAAGAAACCAGTACTGTCGCTAAGAAAATTATGCGTCAATGAATAAGCCGATTTGGTGTGCCACTGGAGTTACATTCCGATCAAGGGCGAAACTTCGAGTCCAACGTTTTCCAGAATCTCTGTACCCTTTTGGAAATCCACAAGACGAGAACAATGGTCCTCCTTCCTCATTCACATGCGATGGTGGATCGAATGAATAACACCATAAACAGATACCTATCGAATGTTGTCTCCAAACACCAGAAGGACTGAGTTCAATACCTCAACTGGTTCCGTTTTGCATACCGATCAGCCGTACATGAGACGATAAGAAAAACCCACGCCTGCGTGGTATTTAGCTGAGAACTGCGGTTACCTTATGACTTGATATCCGGTAGTAAACCTGGTGAAGATCTTACCAAATAAGATAATAATAGCAACATGCGTCGACGAAGAGATGGAATTCACAATTAAGTGCGTGTGAATATGCAACTTACAAGTGAAAGAATGAAGCAAAACTACGATACTTGAGTTGAAAATAGCGGATACCAACCTGGTGATCTGGTACCACCCGAAGAGAAGCCGTTGAGTCTCACCGAAACTACAAAATTCTTGGGAAGGTCCATATGAAGTCTTCAAACGTACCAACGACGTCATATATAGAATTAGGAAATTACAACATGCAATGACATCCATTATAACAGATTGGAACCATACGCCGGAGATAACCACGAAACTAGCAATGGTCATTCAAATTCTCGTTTTCGTGAAGTACAGCTGCAGGAACATTCGAAATGTTTATGTCAGAGGATACCACTCAAACAGCACGATTTGGAGTAACCACGGAGCAGCATCTCTATTTCTTCCAAGTCCTTCAAGATAACTCGCTCGCACATTCTGTGGCCAAGGACCTAAATATTAGCCAGGGAATTTTACTAGTCCTTAAAAGTAAATTCGTCCAATGCAGCCTACTGTAGGAATGGCTATCCATTTATTTAGGAATTCAAATGGTCGTTCTCGATACATCTCTTATCTGGTAACCAAGGAGCTGTCACGTCAAAAGTCGAGCAATCACGCATTATGGAACACATTACTCGACTTACGAGAATATGTTCTAGGTAAAGACATCTTGACTTCTTCAAGCACTCCGTTGTTGATATTTAAGTCTGAAGTTAGAGTCCATAAGTACTACCAAATCCAAAAACCATCGACTGGCATTTTTGTCAATCCTCCAGAAGCAGGAAGGGGATAGCTTGGAAGTATCTGCACGATGTATTGAAGCTATCTGGACATAATTTTCGGGACGAAACGACTGAAGAAGGAGGCACTGTTACGAGCCTACGGGGTATGCCCGAAAACAGGGTTCAAAATATGGGTTGCGTACACAAGTAACGGCCGAGACTGTTCGAGAATGATATACGCGAGTATATATGCGTCCGGATCGGGCAGTCGATAAAGCGTAACATGTGGAAATAAATAGTAAGCGAGTAGAGATATAAACATAAGTGTGGAAATAAATTAAAGATTAGTGAAAAACAAAAAGACTTGTTCATTTTTTTATTAGTTTTAGTGTATATGTATATTAATTAAATTAATAGTAGCGTTTAAAATTAATGTTTGATTTCTTCACCCAATCGGTAAAAACGTGCAATCATTCCTAATTTTCTTTTAGTACTTAATTTCTGAAACTGAAGATATTCTCTCTAATTCGAATCTATTAAAAGTAAAATATATGTATTCAATTTTGATGAACCGTAACATAGGCCCAATATAATATCTCATACTACAAGGCAACTCATTTTATAAAATATGCTTTGGCAATATATTTGTTTTGACTTTATTGTTTTTATGTACCTCGTGATTATTCCTGTCGAAATATTCTCATGTAGGGTAAGGTTGCTCAAGTCGTACCAGTGCTTAAATCGTACCACTCGAGTTCTGAACGAACTGCGCAGACAACCGCGCATACAACCAAAAAGAAATATATATCTGAGTCAACCAAATGTTTTAAGTGTCATTTTCTGTTATAAAAGTGGTTTGTTATTAATCCTCTCATCAAGTTAGTTCATTTCAATTTTTTTATAATTTTCTGCATATGTTTGGAAGTTAATATTGCAAGTTAATTATTGATAAAATTATGTTACTTATTAAATATAAATTCAGAAGAATATATATAATCGATTGGTCGAAACGAGATTGTATTGATTTTATTCAATATTTGATTATGTTTATTTTTAATGTTAACTTGTGCCGTGTCTTAAGACTGGGGGATAGTTGCTGACATTTGATTCTGAGACAAGGCAGGCCAGGCGACGCGCGCTCTGTATTTGAAATTTATCAGATAGTAGGGGGAGGCGGATCTCAACGTTAAATCGGTTGTACAACGTTGAGCAAAGATGGCGGGTTCCATGGAGCTTACACTGGACGTTTAGTTGTCGACGCAGCCACCGAGGGCGAGCGTTTTTTTTTTTTTTTTTTAAAGGATAGATATACTTTTACTTTCGTGGTACAATAGACCACGTAATGCAAAAGTACCAAAGGAACCTCCTAAATAAAAATCATTATTTAAATAATACAAAAAATTTTACTACTTCAGGTTTAAATTTTACTTTATATAACATTCACATATTTATATGTTAAGATAACAAATATATTTTTATTATTAATTATTAATAATATTCGTATTTGGCTCTTCAGTCGAATATGAATTACATTCGATCAAATAGTTTTTATAATGGAACAAGTAAATGCTCATATTTATAAAAGAAAACTAATTTTAATAAGTACACATTTAATGAAGCTACAATTAACTTTCACCCAATCATCGCAATCTTTAAACCATTGTTTAACATTTAAATAAGTTTTTCTTCAATAATATGGTTTTGATGTTAGTACATTCTTCTCATACGCACCCATGTAAGACAAAAAAAATACTTTCTGTTTTTCCTTGCAACGTCTTACGATGCCTTTCTGTCGTTGAATAGGATCGTGCAAGGATACACGCAAGGTCTAATCCACCTGCACTCGAAATGTTTTAAACATACACGATATGTTCTATAAACATGTGCAGGAGTAATAACGTACAGTCGCAGATTGTTGATTTTTTCCAACCAAATTTGGAAAAGTGCTCTGTCCTTCGGAAAACAGGCGAATCGTTTTCCGTAATCAAAGCATCCGGGAACACAACAGAATCGGTTATTTAAATGGGTAATAAAAAGAATGTGTACAGACATGGAAGATCAGTTAGATCAAAAGCTCAGCAGAGAAGATGGGCAAATATGTAAGTATTATTAGAAATATTTATATAATTAGGATGTGTTGCGCACATTTAAAGTATATAATATTGCAGGAAAAAAGAAAATGCAGGTTCTGCTGGACCTTCTTTAATAAATCCGCCGATATTTAATTCCAATTTACTCCTTGAAACTACTAATGCTACGTAAGAATTTCATTATAAATGCAGATAAAAGTATAACTTTAATTAATCACCTATTTTAGAAATAAAACAGACCAATCACTTGCGTTTATGAATAATGTAGAAATGCCGACTGTTAAATCCAATTTAATTCAAGAAAATTTAAATACTTCGTAAGAATTCGAAGTGTAGAATTATAGACACATATATTTAATATAGTAACTATTTTAGAAATAAATCTGACAACGCTTTGGAATATCAATTTATGAATGATGAAGAAATAACTGATATCAAAAATCATAAATTAACTATCGAAGCGACTGATAAACCCTTCGATAATCGTACGATAATCTTCTTATCTTTGGTAAATGGCAAAATGCATCTCAAAAAAACTCACATATTATTATTATCAAATAAGTAATTCTTCAAAATATTAGCAATCTTTAAGAATAATATATATTTTTAAATCTTTATTAATTATTATTCTTTTTCAGGTGCAAGGATAGTTGCACGTAACTTATCGAAATCTATGCTATTTTATAACATATATAGACAACAATAGTCCAATATTTATTGAAAATATAAAAAGGGACAATGAATTCTGGAGAGAAAAAATAGAATGCAAGCTAATAAACTTTTTAGAGACTGCATATTGCCGGAAATAATTTTAAGGAGAATTCCGAAAGGACAAAAATGCAGGAAGAGCGCATCGATTATAGCTGCAAAATTAGAAAAAGATAATAAAAAAAAAAAAAATTTACTAAGTAAACCTAGCCATTATTGTTATCCTATTACAAATCCTAATTCCCAAAACAAACTTATAATTTTTTTTTTTACGAATGATATAGGAATGATATAGAAAAAGAACAGGCCCCTCCGACTCTACCGCAATTCTATTGTTGACGAGATTTACTCGCTGATGTAGATGGCTCTGACAACCAATTTATCGAAAAGCCAAAACATAACCTAATTAGACCTATTCTTTTGGTTCTTTAGCTTCATTACGTCATATTTAAAATGCCCAATTGTTGTGCCGCGATCGGGTTTTAAATAATTTAATTTCTTCAAAAAAAATGCGATTCCTGTGCCAAGAGCACAAATTAAAAATACTGTCTAAAATTATTTTTATTTTTCTAAAAGTACGTTTAGAGCGTTATTGTGTGTTCTTAAATGCAGATCAAAAAGAAAATTACATAAAAAAATTGGCAAAACATTGCATAAACTAAATATATATAAGAAATAATTTTATGTGTATTGCTTTTTACCCCTATGATTTCCCACTACAAATACCACTAAAATTTGTATTTTTACTTTAAAGTTAAATTAATTTGATTTTACGTTAAAAGGTTATTGCGTTATTCAATTTAAAATAAATAAATATTATCCTTCAAAATTTTTGGAAATACAAATAACAAAACTATAATGCAACTATATTTATAAATTGTCGCAATAAAATATTCGTACCGGTTGGCCATGAACATCATGGACGAGCCCTACTGATTGTCAGTGCAAACTTTCCAGTCACTATAAGAAATGTCAAAAGTTTGAGTCGGAGGGGCTTGATAAATACTTACGATCTAACCAAAGGCACATAATGAAGTTCATCGACAGATTTAATATATTATTATACTATATATTGAATTATTTGAAACATGTTATTATTTATAAATTATCCAACTACTACCACTATTGCAAAAAGATCGTCCGCTAATTATATCCGCAATTGTATACAAATGAAACAATCAGCAACAACACACGAACTGTTCAATATAAGATATAAAAAGTAAAAAAAATAACATTTTTTTTGAACTCCTACCGGAGGACAAATATATAGGCATAACGTCCGCTAATAGACGTGAGAAGTATTGAATGTTATATTGAAAATAACTTAAATTTTGTTGTAACCGGTATCTTTTCTGAAAATACTTTTCATTTAAAAGTTATGCGTAATATTAATATCTTTTATTTTCATTCTTACTAATTTTGCTGTAAGCACTACCGTTTTAGAGTTAAAGCAGAATATTGAAAAAACACTCTTTTTTTTGTAACCAGTACCTTTTTAAAAAAATATTTTCAAATAAAATCTTTTATTTTTATACTAAAAATTTTGCTGTAAAAACTACCGTTTTTGAGTTATAGCAAAATAGGAGGTTTTTTGTCAGGTACATAAAAATCTTAAGTTTGAAGTTTAGTAACTGTATCTTATACCGTTTAGGCTGTAGAGCGCACACATACACATAGACACACTAACACACATACACACGCACGCGCACACACACACACACACACATACGGATACACACACACACACACATAGACAGACGTCATCTCAAAAATAGTCATACTCAATTCAGGGAAGGTCAAAAGATATATTTCCGCTAAAATCTCGAGATCAAAATTTTTCATGATTACAATACTTATACTGCGTATAAGAAAGTAAAAATAAAATGTCTTTTGAAAATAAGATACAATAGTTTAAATATATATTTTTTTTGTATTAGGATATCCAGCTAGAATTTTATAAAAAAATACCGTACACTAGGTGATACGTTATAAAATTATTACGTTTTTGTAAATATTTAATAGCATCATTAGGCAACGAGTAAATATTCGACGAACAACCCCAAAATTGGGAATGTTTCAACAATTTTATCTTCGAAACCGTTGAAATTGTTAAATACAGAGTTATATACTTTATCTGCTATTAACAAAAATCTGAGCTACGTACTGTAGCGATTTCTCGAATTAAACCGATCTAAACTAAGGCTAATATGCGAGTTTTGTGTGGCCCGCAGTCTTAAGTCGTACCCATATGAGATTCCTATATCGTACTGTAATGAAAATGCGACAAATTAAAGAAATGCAGTAATTAATAAAAAGGAATGGTATTAAAAACTAAAAAGATGAAAAGTAATTGGTTTTGTTTTATTTGTGGAGTAGATCGAGAGGAAACATGAAAAATTGCTTGAAATGAAAATTATGTGCTCACGATTTATGCGCTGGAGTTAATAAAAGAACAAAAAAAATATATATGTGATGTTTGATTATGTATCTAATAAACTAATTAATAAAAAATAAATTTTCATTCATTTGTTGCTTAATTTAATCCTTAGGTACGACTTAGACTATAGGTAATACGACTTAGGAAACCGGTTTCTTTAGTCGTACCGATGTAACTTTTTAAAGATTTAGTTTATTTTAAGTGAAAGAATATAGATTTTTTATTTTCTTTATAATAAATAACTGCAATATTAGTGCAGGTAGTGAACAACACATTTTATTTTTATTTATTTGATCAATCCTAGGTTTTATACGCTTTTTCTCTTAAGGGGTACGACTTGAGCAACCTTACCCTATATTATACGAAGCATTTAAAAAATGGCACAGAATACTAAAGAAATTGTTTAATTTTATAAGTTTCAAAAAAGCTGTTAATTGTTTTTGCTGCAAACTATTAAAAACTCAGCAGTTATTGTGAATTTTCTGACGTGGTTGATAATGGAGTGATTATTTTTGTTAATAATCTAGTTGTGAAGTCAGTACATCTCCTTAAAGATACTCAGAAAGTTTCTCGGTATTAAAAGTATTAAATCAATCATTTTGTCAGTCAAAACTAGTGACCAGTCTTGAGCGTTTAATATCTCCTCACGTCATACAAGTAGTAATTGAAGACCCGGATCTAATAAGGAGATCTGGCGCGCGGACAGGGTTGGTGTATTTTCAAATTCGAGGAATATTTATTGAAAAATATAAAGTCGCTTATATAAAATTTAGAAAACTAATAAATAATAGAGCATACAAATACGGGTCTTTTATTCGATTGACATTTTTTAGTCAGCGTGACTGTTTATAAAATAATTTCTCGGCACACTCAAATTCAATGACTTTGTACTTTCTTATACGCAGTGAAATATACGCTTTGACTTTTCCTGAATCGATTCCGAATATTTTTGGAATGACGTTTGTCTCTTTGTGTGTGTATGCGCTCGACAGCGCTTGAAGGGAAAATTATGATACTTTAAACTTAAGATTTGTATATGTTTCGCATGTGCACATCCTATTTTTGAAAAAAATATTCAAACCGAAAGTGCCTGTTTACTCTTGTCACTTTTGGCAGTATCTGGAATTACTCAAAAATGGTTGCAGTTACAGAAAAATTGTTTGGACAAAATATATATATTATTAGTATATATATTTCGCATAACTTTTGCTGGAAAAGTTTTTGTCAAAAAGATTTCTGGTTTCAATATAATGGCTATTTAAATTTCTTATTACATTTATTTTTACATAAATCATTTGATATGCGGCGGACAATTGTTTAACAAAAAACAAAATAGACTTAAATAATTTGAAGTTTGACATTTTTTTAATTTATATATATATATATATATATATATATATATATATACATATATATATATATATATATATATATATATATATATATATATATATATATATATATATATATATATATCTATATATATATATTCAAAGAAATTTATTTAAAGTACAAGTTTGCCAAGGCTGAGAACAAATATTATAAAATAGAAAAATAATAAATATAGGATGAGGTCTAACTTAAATAGGTATAGGAAAGATCTGCTTAAGACATTGTATATATTTTTCATTCAACTCACGATATCTCGAGTTTTATTCTTGTATAATTATTGTATGACGGGAATATACCAAACAAACAAATCGTGAGTGATCAGCTCCGACACAACAATACAACTACAAGGTAACATAATAATTTTTGTCGCAAACAAGGCATATTATGAGTGCAGTTGAATCAGACGATGGTTTCGCATAGTACAAATAACATTAAAGGGTTATTCTACCCAGGCGCTACGAAAAGTGAACATATTTTTGTGAATTTTTTTCTCGATTACTAATCAATGGATTAAAATGAAATTGCGAGATTTTATAAAAAATGTGTTAAGAAATATAAAAATTTTTATTTAAATTTACAATACAAAATGGAGTTGTGGTACTATGTTAATTGATCAGTTGTTTTCCGAGGAGGAAATCAGCGTAAAAGTAGCTGTCATCGTACACCTTTTAGAGCAAAAAAAAATTTCCTTAATTTGCATTAGTTTTTTTTTGGAAGTACAAATATAAATTTTTTTGAAAATTCGCAAATTGGCAGCAATTCGAATTTCTTTAAAATATTTTTGGCAAAAAATTGACCTGTGATTGTTTATTACAAATGTAATTATTTATTAATCTTAAGAACAGTGTGTACTTCGATAGATAATCTATCTGAGAAGCTACATTTGAATTTTCAAGTAAATCCGATAAATATTGAGCGAGCTACGCTGTACGCCAATTTAAGTAAAATAGTTTCTAGGAAAACGCGTTTAAGGTTTCAAAACATATTTACTATATGAAATATTCAAAATATAGGCATGTAATATTTTTTGCCTTTAAGGTGCGATACTTGTAGTGATAAAAGTAGGAAAAACGGTGGTTGGCATATTCGTTCTGGAGCTAATACACATTACTTTATCATACTTGAAAAAATATGATTATGTGCACAAACGATGTCTCTACACGGGTCCGTTCTTAAATCTAATGTACGTTTAATTACATAAGTAACATTTTTACACAATAATACGATTATGTATCCTTTGGCGAAATGGAAAAAGTGATAATCATTGTTACCGTTCTGGCGGGAAAAATATATTTAATATAAATGTAATTACACAAAGCTATATTTGTTACATTGTATGAATATTAAAACAAAGCTGATCCAAATATGCGAATGTTTTATTTCCTATTGAGTATTCATGGGCAAACGACAATTGATTTTTGTTAGAATATTGAATAAAGAATTTTTTCCATATATCGTGTAATTTGTGTTATTGCTTTGTTTGTCATACCAACGCATACATATATAAATTATGGCAAAAGGTGAAAAAGATACCAAACGAAATCTCCGTTTATCTACGCGTAGACAGGCATATTCTAAGAAAAAAGCTGAGGTGTCTGTTACTGAACTTTTTTATAATTTTTATTTTTTATACGTCTGAGGTTCAGCGGCACACTATCCGCATACCCGTATATATACAGCGTGAAGTCAATGCAGTAGGCGAGAGAAGTATTAAATGTAATATTGAAAATAACTTATTAGTTTTGTAACCAGTATATTTTCTGAAAAATATTTTTAAATAAAAGTTTTGCTAAATATTAATATCTGTTATTTACATTTTTACTAATTTTACTGTAAGTACTACCTGATTTGAGTTAGAGCTGAATATTGAAAATAACTCTTATTTTAAAACCAGTACCTTTCCTGAAAAATATTTTCAAGTAAAAGTTATGCGAAATATTAATATCTTTTATTTTTACTCTTACAAATTTTGCTGTAAGTACTACCGTTTTTTAATTATAGCAGAATATTGAAAAAGCTTATTCTTTTGTAACCAGTACATTTTCTGATAAATATTTTTAAATAAAAGTTATGCGAAACATTAATAGCTTTTATTTTCATTCTGACTAATTTTACTGTAAGTACTACCATTTTTGAGTTATAGCAGAAAATGCAAAAAATGTGAGTAAACATGCACTTCCGGTTTGAATACACACACACAGATAGACGTCATCTCAAAAATAGTAAGACTCGATTCAGAGAAGGTCAAAAGATATGTTTCCGTTAAAATCTCGAGATCGAAATAATTTCGAAAACATTTTTATGATTACAATACTTACTTATACTTCGCATAAGAAAGTAAAATTGGTAATTTACAATATTTAATTTTATTTTTGTGAAAAGTAATATATATCAAGTACAAATACAATAGTATTTGAATCAACTCAAATTGATAACACCTTTTAAACTTCAAGACCCACGACATACTCGTGGCCTGGAGATTCGGAATCCCGAATACAGAAACTCAAAAAAAATTAATGTTGCCGTCTAATTTACTAATAAAATTGGAGAATATTGAAGAACAACACTACATTGATGTACTAGTTATAATTTGGAAGGGGATATGTGGCGTAACTACAATACTGTTTGTGGTTGAAGTGGGATAGCTAAGAGTAGCGTTTGGGACTGCCTCTTTGCTTCCTCGCCCTTTACACTTGTAACAACGTAGAAACCCAGGGATTGCAAGTATCGCGCCTTAATTTGCTATCCCAGCACCGTATAACTGCCCTTCTTAGCATGCATTTTGTTCTTCAGCCTCTTTTCTAAGTGACGTAAGGTCGCTTTTCCGATGATGCAATGCAGAGCGGTTTGCGGCTATAAGTCGACGTCGATCAACTTCCATGGTAAAATTGTACAATTCTGAATTGAAGTGTGCTTATAACATCTAACAGTCCTCGATAACCAAAATTGTACGTAATTACAGCAATGTTAGTTGCAATATCAGCCACGCCTTTGCCGCTGGATATCGGCTTCGGCGTTATCGACCAAACGACGGCATTTAAACTTTCGTTCACATTTTGAGTAAATTCTCCGAAGCAACGGATACTCAATATACAATACTAAACACCCAGATGGTACTGCCCATGGAGGCACTGCCGTAATCATCCGACAGCAAATTAAGCACCATGAACTAAATAAATACCAGCACGAACACCTCCAAGCTACTAGCATCGTAATTAACGAAGAGACAACAGGACCTCTAACTATCTCAGCTGTCTACTGTCCACCTAGACACACAATTAACAAAGCACAATTTAAAGACTTTTATAACACTCTGAGGTCTAGATTTATAGCTGGAGGTGACTACAATGCGAAACATCCCTACTGGGGTTCACGACTGACCACCCCTAAAGGTAGACAACTCTACCAAGCAATGCAAGAGAATAATCTACATCATTTATCTACTGGCCAACCTACATACTGGCCTAGCGAAAGAAGAAAAGTTCCGGATCTCATAGACTTTTGTGTAGTAAAAAGCGTGTCATCACATTATCTAAATGCCGAAAGTTGCTTAGATCTATCATCGGACCACTCTCAAGTCATAATTACTGTAAATAGGCAAATAACAATAAAACAAAAATCTCCATCACTCATTAGTAAAAAAACAGACTGGCACACATTCAGAAATCTGCTGGACAACAAGCTTTCGCTCGAAATTTCACTCAAAACCGAACACGAAATAGACGAAGCCATAGAATTCCTAAATGACGCAATACAAGAATCAGCCTGGGGCGCAACACCGGTACAAAACGCCAATCAAAAACGAGAAAATTGTCCAAAAATCGTTAGGGACATCGTCGCTGAAAAACGGAAGCTACGCAAACAATGGCAAATAACAAGATCACCACAGGACAAAACAAAACTTAACCAGGCAATAAAAGCAGTCAAAAAGTTACTAAGCAACCTGCGAAATAAATCTGTCGAAGAATACTTAGAAAATCTCACTCCGTCAGCATCCACAGACTATTCCCTCTGGCGAGCAACAAAAAAGCTCAAACAACCGGAACAGTCAAATCCACCTTTACTCCTAGCAAATGGTAGCTGGGCCAGAACCAACCAGTCAAAAGCGAACACATTTGCGCAATATTTGTCAACAGTATTCCAACCCTTTCCTAGTGAAATTTCGGTAGAAGAAGAACAAGAAATCCTGCAGTACCTAGAGACCCCCATACAACTCTGCTTGCCTATAGTCAAATTAAAAACTAGTGAAATAAAAAACGCTATAACAAATCTTGACCCCAAAAAAGCTTCAGGATATGACCTAATAACAGGAAGGATTCTGCAAGAACTTTCTTTTAAAGGAATCAAGCTGATAACAATGATCTGTAACTCAGTCCTAAGATTAGAATACTTTCCCTCTCAGTGGAAAGTAGCTCAAATTATCCTTATACCCAAGCCAGGAAAACCACCACAAGAAGTAAGCTCCTACAGACCCATCAGTCTCCTTTCTATAAACTCCAAACTTTTCGAAAAGTTATTGCTTAAGCGCCTAAAGCCAGTTCTAGAAGAAAAAGACATAATTTCAAACCACCAATTCGGATTTCGTACGCAACACGCAACGATTGAACAAATCCACAGAGTCGTGAACGAAATACGCAAAAATCTAGAAGAGAAAAAAATACTGCTCAGCTGCCTTCTTAGATATAAGTCAAGCTTTCGATAAAGTCTGGCACACCGGGCTATTGATTAAAATTAATAGAATCCTACCACATAATTACTACCAAATCCTCAAATCATACCTTTCCAACAGATACTTCTATATTAAATATAAAGATGAACAAACCAGACTCTACCCAATAGAATCCAGTGTCCCACAAGGTAGTGTACTAGGACCCATACTATATCTCCTATACACAGCCGACCTGCCAACATCAGAAACAACATTCATCGCAACATTCGCCGATGATACAGCAATACTTGCCTCTCACGAAGATCACAACGTGGCCACAAGATATCTTCAGGCACATCTGAACAAAATTCAACCATGGTTAACAAAATGGAGAATTAGGGCTAATTAAACCAAATCTACACATGTCACATTTACAATGAGAAAAGAAACCTGTCCTCCTGTGACACTGTACGGCAAGCCCCTCCCACAGACAGAAGAAGCGAAATATCTAGGCATGCACTTAGATCGTCGTTTAACATGGAAAAAACACATTTGGACAAAAAGAAAACAACTTGGCTTGAAATTCAGTCGCATGTACTGGCTAATAGGCCGTAAATCTCAACTCTCAACCGAAAACAAAATTCTTCTGTACAAGACTATCCTCAAACCAGTCTGGACGTACGGAATCCAACTATGGGGTACCGCCAGTAACTCTAACATTGAAATACTGCAGAGATTTCAGTCGAAAGTGCTCCGCTCTGTCCTTAATGCACCATGGTTCGTCACCAACGCCATAATTCACCGCGATCTCTCCGTAGTGACAGTGAAAGAAGAAATAAAAAACTTCAGTGAGAAATATCATAGCAGATTACGTGCGCATCCAAATACTTTAGCAAGTAATTTGCTGACAGTGAAAATAAAAAAACGCTTAAAACTGTCATCATACCTGTTATGCAGAGGCGACAGAAAAAAAAAGCGACCTAGCAAATTCCCAACCTGTCATGCAGAGTCGACAGAAAAGAAGCCAGTTAGCAAATTCCCGACAAGGTGGCTAGAAATAGTCACCAACATTGACACAATTAGCACTTAATCTAGAATAAGAAGAGGACTATCACAGGATAGCACCCTCTACATGCCAATGTATTTTTCTACATCTTACTATAAGTTTTACTGAATGTCAGTTATTAAGACAGATTGTAAATAAAAATGGGTTATAAAAAAAAAAAAAAGTGTGCTTATAACATCTAACAGTCCTCGATAACCAGAATTGTACGTAATTACAGCAATGTTAGTTGCAATATCAGCCACGCCTTTGCCGCTGGATATCGGTTTCGGCGTTATCGACCAAACGACGGCATTTAAACTTTCGTTCACATTTTGAGTAAATTCTCCGAAGCAACGGAAGAGAAGATCTTTTCTCGTTAGATCTTCATAAATCTTTTGAACAGCATCGAATACATCCATTTCCATAGCTGGTTTATGAGTATATATTTCGGGAGTATGCGAGGCCTTTGTTTTTTGCCAAGAGCATCAAGATCTTCTCCTGCGGGACACATGCCGTGCTGAGGCTTTTCATCTGTTGAAATTTTATGGTACAATGTAGCATATATTTCCATGCTCATATTCTCTATTGAATCTGAGTTTCGACGTATAGCCGGTCCGTAATACACACACAGTTAGTCAATCAATTTTCCACTCAACTTGCTTTGACCACCAAGATTTTTGACTTCTGTCTTCAATTTGCGTAATCTTGTTCTGATTCTTTTTTGGACATGTCCAATGCATTCTTTTTTAGCAACAATATAATCACCGTACGGCTTGGCATCTTGGATATTCTTATGTGTCTCGCTATCGCCATCTCCGATATAGTAAACGTATTGAACATTGTACATAGACTCAGAACGCGAGAACTTTCCAACTACTGCGTCGGGTTCCAGTTTTCGTGCACTTTCGCATTACAGTGTTTATCATGTAATAATAATAATAATAAAGTTTATTTATTTAGCACATTAGCTAATATATACAACATTTTTCCAGATTAATGTAAATACATAATTCCAAATAATAAATTAGAAAAATATTCATACATACAATCAAAAAAGAAATAGTTTATAAAGCAAGATACATTTCTCTAAGCTTATATTTAAATGTTTTGAGAGTTCTTGAATTTTTTATTTCAACTGGTAGTTTATTATATTGTACAAGCCCTATATCAAAAATTGATAGAGCCGAACTCTTTTTATTCTTTTTTGGAATGTAGAACTGGTCAACTTGTCTAGTTACGTGGTTATGTACATCTTTTATGCATTGCAAGTTAGTTACTAAATATTCCGGATGCATACCATTAAGCATTTTAAATATAAATATCATACTATTGTATTTACAAAATTGTTCTATATTCAACCAATTCAACATTGAAAGCATATTTGATATTTTAGCATATTTATTATATTTTAAAATGATTCACATACCCACACAAAAACATAAAAAATATAGTACTGCAATAGGTAAAATGAGGTACAACAATTGTATTGTAAATTATCTGTCTACACCATATAGATAAGTTTTGAACAAATCTATTCAAAAAATTTAGTTTCTTTGCTATTTTTTTACATATATATTGTACATGATTATGAAATTTTAATTTTCTATCTATAATAACGCCTAGGTATTTTATTTCTTCAACTAATTCTAAGTTAATCGTACCTATATGAAGGAGAAAATTGGAATTATTTTTCACTTCTCTATATGAACTATCAGGACATAGTAGCATGTATTTCGATTTACTTACATTTAACTTTAATTTATTAAGGCACATCCAATTTTTACAATACCCAGTTCATTATAACAATAGAAAAAATATCTTGAATATTATTACTAGCATAATATAATAAGGTGTCATCAGCGAACAATTGTGTTTTACAATTAATTAATATATTGGGAAAGTCGTTAATGTATATCAGGAACAGTAGAGGGCCCAGTACACTGCCCTGTGGCACGCCCATATCATTTGTAATTGGCTCTGATTTAATATTACCGATTTTTACATATTGTGTTCTATTGGATAAGTAACTTTGTAGCCAATTGTAAGCCGAACTACACACACCATATTTCTCAAGTTTTAATAACAGAATATTTCTATCAACAGTCTCAAAGCTCTTTTGAGGTCTAGGAATATAGCACATATCATCTTGTTTTCATCTAGCTTGAGTTTCCAATCATTGATTACAAAGTTCAGGGCAGATTCACATGAGTGATTATTACGAAACCCTGATTGTTCACTAACTAATATCTTATTGCTATTAAAATATGAACACAACTGTTTAGAGACTACAAGTTCTAATATTTTTTCACATGTAGGCAAAACATTAATGGGACGGTATTCTTCAACTTTATTAGTTCCACTGATTTTTGGGACAGGGGTTATTGTTGAAAGCTTAAACTTTTCGGGAAAAATACCCGATTTTAAAGACTTATTGATGACGTCAAGTAGTGGATAACCAACTAAATAAAAGTATTTCTGTAATATATTTATTCCTAATTTATCAACACTATGTTTATTTTTCTGAGAAAAGATATTGCTTTTCAACTCACTTATTGTAATAATATTAAAACACATAAACGTACATCTATAGCTAGCGTACCATTCTTCATAATCAGCGGTGTCATTCCTTTTTTTTCCCGATTTTCACACTCCTTGCAGTATTTTGATTTTACGCAAATATAAATTACTTTTCCTGAAAATCATCCAATCAAACTTGCAAATCCATAAAGAGAAGAGAAGCCACGCTTTCTCCAGGAACCGTCTCCCGATACTGTCAGTCCCTCAAATTGTCCATTTTTAAAAGAAATCTTCTTTTCCTCCTCGGCAGCTTTTTGTAAGGATTTGGATTTCACAGCGTCCGTGGCTATTGCTATACTTCGTACAATGTCATTGTATGATTTATGAGACAATGGTTGTGGGAGACACATGAACGCGTAAAATTTATTTATTCCTTGAATACCAATACCGATTAGTCGCATAGCACAAATGAGTCGTCTATTTATATCAAAAGCATGGCCGTTAATTAAAGGACTACTGTCAATAGTAGTAATTCCACAAATTTTACACGTTACAACAAGTTTGAATCCAAGGCCGCGTTAGTATGACTCCGAAAAAGTAATACTACCTGCGCAAATTTTACACACTAGAATTTACGACAACATGGTAAAAACAGAGATTCACTCAGTTTTTTCGCGAGCCTAGAAACATCCTCAGTGTCTCCCTCGAAGCTGTGGCGGTTGCGCGGCTTCCTCTTGGAAATTCTGCTCCGACTGGCATGAGCTAAAGATGATTTACCTCCTTTTTCATTCATTTTTTACTTTCTTATACGCAGTATAAGTAAGTATTGTAATCATGAATTGTCGAGAAAATAACGAAAATATACTTTTGACCTACCCTGAATCGATTCCGACTATTTTTGGAATGACGTATGTTTGTGTGTGTATGTCTGTGTGTGTGTTTGTATGTGAGCGCTCTACAGCCCAAACGGGTAAAGGGAAATTTATGAAATTTTAAACTTAAGATTTGTATGTGCCTGGTACGAAAACCTTTTATTTTTGAAAACCATATTCCGACTGGAAGTGCATGTTTACTCTAGTCATTTTTTGCAGTTCCTGCAATTACTCAAAAAATGATGCAGTTACAGAAAAATTGTTTCAATAAAATAGATATCAGTATTTTGTACAACTTTTATTTGAAACTTTTTTTCTGAACGGTACCTGAAACAAGTAAATGGCTTTTGAAATTTCTTCTTATTATATTTATTTTTACATAAATCGTATCATCTGCGCCTGTCAATTGTTTATCAAACAAAAACAAAGCAGACTTAAATAATTTGAAGTTTGACATTTTTATTTATTTTAAGAAATTTATTTAGTGTAAAAGTGTTCCAAAGGTTAGAACAAATATTATAAATTAGAAAAATAATGATAATAGGATGTGATTTAACCCAAAAGCGTATAAGAAAGTTCGGTGCATGGCACTGCAGATGTTTTTATTAAAGAAAACTACAGAAACACTTAAGTAAAGCAGATGAACGCATATCTCGGCGTAGCACGAGGAACTGCTTGCTGCGTGTTTTTCGTCATTATAGCGGTAACTGTGGCGTCCTTTGTCTTTATTTTTGATTAACAAACGTTATCTATATATATTTCGAAGAAGTATAACTGGTTTGTACGTGAAAAAACCACGAAGAGATTTGTAATACACTTAAAATGCTGCACGCAGCAGATCGGCCATGTCAAACTTTTCATAGCGCTTTTTGGTGTATCGTAAAATAGGCTATAAAACTTGTTTTTCATAGCTTATCTCCCAAAATAGTTTTTGAATATCATTTTCAAATAGTTTATGCAACGATTAAGCCAATAAAAAAAAATCTAAACAAAAATTGCTTAATTAATATTTTGGAGTTTGATTTCCCTTTTTGGCTTCTATTTGTTTTTAATTTTGGTCACGACGCGTTTCGATCGCTAGATCATTATCGAATGACCAAAATTAAAAACAAATAGAAGCCAAAAAGGGAAATCAAACTCCAAAATATTAATTATCTAATTATGGACTTCGGACAAAATATAAACACATTTAAAAAAAATGCTTAGTAGTATAACCCCTTAACTAAATGGGATCAGTAATTACCGATACTACACATTTTATAAGGTCAAGTACAAGAGACAATTGTTTCGCATTTAACTAAATAATATGGGGTCGGGTCTAAGAAACGAATGCTTCCTATTCATATCAAAATATGACGTCGACTAGATACATCTCACTGCTTTATTGAAAAATATTATATAGACATAAAAAACGTATAAGGTTAGAGCTATAGTGAGCGCAATAAGTATTCGTACAGTTAAATTTTTCAAAAAGAAACTACTTTTACAGGAGAACAATTGAGGGTAAGTAAAAAATAAAAATATGTACAGTACTATTGTTTCGTACGATGTTGCGGCTTTTTCTCTTTTATTATTTATTGGACATATTAAATGAAAGAACTTTATTATCAATAAACTTTTACAACACAAAACAAAATTATTCTTGTTGTTATTATATCGTGTGCGGCATGGTTTTTAGCTTAAATAAAAAAAAATAAAAATTGAATTTGAATAGTGACTAGATTTTAATCAATGTCAACAATTTTGGATGCCCACATTTAATATTTGCACATAAATTAATCAACAAAAATTGAATTATAATGCAAATATAAAAATAAAACCGATGACAGAATTCAAAATAGCGCGCAAAAAGTATTCGTACACGTTAGTTTTTTGTTAACATGAGAACTCCCCCAAACACATTATATGAAATTTTCCATAAACCAATATCATTTACCAATTATCTGGGCAATATAAGTAGTAAGCGCATAGAAACTAGTTAAGCTGAAAGAAAATTTATTATTCACTACATAATCAGTGCATGTCGTTGACGAAGATTTCGAGTATAATACATAGACCACATTACACAGTGTAAAGAATAATTAACAGGTTTCGTGAAGCAGAAACACTGAAAAATAAAGGAAGAAGTGGACGGTCACCGGCCTGCGGTCATGATCGTCAGAAAATTAAAGAAACTCCATAAATTATTGCACCGAAATTTACTGAAGAACTGTAAATTACTACTGAAATATCTGTAGTAAATTTATTTAATAAATTCATTTTTTAACACAGGCGGCTGTCAAAACAGTTGACAGTCGCGATTCAATGCACAAAATAATGCGCATACCCCACTCCAGCTCAGCAGGCACGGCTACGGCAGTATATAAGCGGGTGCGCCGCACAGTATGACCCAGCCGGCGGACTGGTTCGTTGGTAGCTTGCTTGTCGCGAATTCTTATTGCTGTCCTCGTTGAGTGCAGACGTTCTTCAGAAGCCTCCCGAGTATCTCCAATTAGTGCGATTTTTTTAGTCCGTACCAGTCTAAAATTGTTTAAAACAAATTAAAATTTATTTAAATTCAGTGAATTTTACAACAAATGTTCGGTTTTTTCATCGAAACTGGCCTTTAAGGCCAGATTACATAAGGAGAACCGCCGTCTGAACCCCCTAGCTGCCCTAGAAACATCTCCTTTTAGGGAGAAAGCCTCTCCAAGGCGACGCCAATCAGAAGGTTCTTCTCGGACGACATCTGAAGAAGACTTAGCCTCCACGTGCGAATTTTCACTGCAGGAGCCAGACGTAGACCCCGAATCAGACCTTGACTCCACTGGTGAAACAGTGATGGAGATGGACGAATACCTCGCCCTCAAACCACCACCTGAAACATCAGCACCTGAGCTGACCAACAAAGTCATATCAGAGGTAAGCGAGGCCTTTATTATGACAAAATCCATAAACATAAACACTAATAAATCCGCAACGACGTCATCGACCACCGAAGGACTATTCACCTCTCCCAAACCCAAATGAATTGCCCGAACCCCTAAAGACCCGACCCCGATCCCAACAAAAACCCAAAACAAATACACCCCTCTAACACCCACTCCCAACAACGACCACGAAGACAACGAAGATGAAGATACAGACGACCAAACAACCCCAGCCCCACCCAAAACACGCCCTCCACCACCACTAATCATACCTGGCATCCCTGCTAACCGAAATAAAATCCTGAACTTTTTACAATCATACGCTACAAACGGATACCACATCAAGCACACCAACAACAACACTAACCTCTACATCAACGACGAGACACAGCGACAAACAATAATGGAAGAAATGAATAAAACAGATAACATCAAATACTACACATACTCCGATAGAAACAACAAAACGCATGCTTTCGTGCTGCGCGGCCTCGACTGCCCTCCCGACAACACGCAAGACATCGCAGCAGAACTAAACACCAAATACTCACTAAGCATCCAAAAAAATTTTCAGATGAGAAACACCTTCCGCCCCCTATACCTACTAACTACTTCCAGCGACATTACCCTATCCCACCTTAATTCCCACTGCAAGTTCCTCTTCCACACCAAAATCACCTGGGAGAGACACCACAACAAAAAACGAATCATCCAATGTCACCGCTGCCAACAGTGGGGCCACGAAACAGCTAATTGTCGTATGCCCCCATACTGCCTGAAATGCGCCGAACCCCACCTCACACACCTATGCTCAAAGAAACCTGAAAATTAATGATTAATTGATTAATTGATTAATTAATCAATCTGTAATAAAAATTAAAATAATAAAGAAATTTTGAAATGAAATGAAAAGATGCTTGTCGCGAGATAAGTAAGTTAAGCGACGCGCTGTGCTGTGTGAGCTTGGATGGGTGACCGTTCTAGTAGAGCAGCCCGCCGGTAGGGTTCACTAGTGACGACACTAGATTTCCCCCGGGTTCTCCGGTTTCCCCTGTCTAGGTACACCAACCATACTGAAATCGGCCCTGAATCGAAACGTCACCTCTCGTGTAAACTTCGTAGTTTACGTCATGTGACAAGTAGAAACAGGGGCTATTAGCAGCTACAATAGGCAGCTAGTTGCAGAACTAGCGCCTGTGGCAAACACAGAAACACAAATACAACACTTCGAATAGGTACAACTGCACTACACTGACACAATACACTCTGAAGAGGCCCCAGTGGCCTATAGCGGAGCACACGTTAGTTAGTTGGTTACAGTGTAACGAAACCAGCGGCTTGGGCCTACCATCCGGTTAACACCAGAAAGCTGCAGGTGTTTCAAAACAAAATACTGAGAACCATAACAGATTCCCACTATTTTGTTAGAAACAACGCTTCATCGCGACCTGAATCTCAAGTTTGTTCTCGAACAAGCTCAAAAATTGTATGCGAGATGTAAGAGCAGTAACAATGAACTTATCAGAGATCTAGGCAACTACGATCCTGAAAGCATTCATTACCGTTACAAGCGTCCAAAACTCCTGTTGTGTCAGTGAGTAAACTACCAGTGAAGGCAGTATACCTGCCAGAACAGGTGCAAATGCTGCATCGTCTGAAAAGACAAAAAAATGCTCAGTAAATCGCGATGAACAACAGCGCTGACTCCATTCATGAGCATCGGTTGGTCATGATCCTCGGATCGAAACCACGATATTGAAGGAATTATATTCCTTCTACTCATTGGCCTACGGTCAAGTGAAAGCTAGTATACGGTAGTGGAACGAAACGCTTGAAAAGTGGCCAAAAAGGTAATTTTCAAATATTCGATTTTTAAATATTTTTTTATACCATCTTATTAGGAATACTTTGGAATGTAGACAGCAATATTTTTTTTTATTATTACATTACAGAAATACATAAAAATGACCTTTAAACACAAAACTTTAAAAATTTACTTTTTTGAAATATAAAATGCAAATCGCTATATCTTTTGTATTTTTTAATCAAATTTCAAAATTCATAACGTTTTAAAATGCTATTACATTTAGTTTCATGCTCATTCTTTTAAAATATAAAAATACAAAGCGAATTGCATATAACAGCATCCAACATGGCGGTCCGTTTTTTTGCTGAGTTTGACATTTTCATTATAATAGAACTATTTAGCACCGCTTCTCGCTGCTTTAATTTTTACATATTTATATACATAATACTTTTGAGAAACAAGATCAAATATAAAAAATTACCTGCCTTTCCCCGCATTTCCGTAATTTATATTTAAAGTGGCGGCCGACCAGCAAACAAAGATGTACTACGCTGCGAAGAGTCCTACTTTATATACATAATTTAACGAAATTCTGTATCTTAGACATATTTGTATTATCAGTACCTGCAAATATTAAGAAGCTTATGAATTTTATTAAACTTTTAATTTATGCAAATAATATAAATAAATAAAGTGGGCTGGATTATGCATACGAAAATATAATACATCTATTTGATGGTAACATTAAAAATAAAACCTGCCCCAAATGTAATCCAAATATGCTAATGCATATATCCATAATTAAAATTTTCGTTTATGTTATCGGCATTTTCTAAATATAAGATAAACTAAATTTTGATGCAGGAGGCTTTATTCTTATATATTTCGGGATTTGTAAATCATCTTTTCTGATGAATTGTAGAAATACTTGCCAATAATATGACTAATTATATTGCACAAATGTCTAATTATTCTTAATTACTTATATTGTAACCATTTGCATTAAATATTTCCACCCTCCAATTTTAGTAAGAAAGCAATATAAATAGGCAGTAATAGTGTAATACATTCATTCTTGCGTTCATATTAAACCAAAAACATACATTTTCAATTAAGCAATTTGAAAGGGTTTAGTGAAGTAATATAGCTACATATCGTGTTACTTAAAATAACTTTTAAAGTGATGGTTTTAGCTGCATTTACAGACAAATAATCTAAAACATCTGCAGTGTCATGCACCGACCTTTCTTATAAGCATATGGCTTAAACCACATCGTACTTACCTTATTTTTCTAATTTATAATATTTGTTCTAACCTTTAGATCGCTTTTACAGTAAATATATTTCTAAGAAACAATATTAAATGTCAAACTTCAAATTATTTAATTCTATTTTGTTAAACAATTGACAGGCGCAGATGATACGATTTATGTAAAAATATATATAATAAGCAGAAATTTATTTTGAAGCCAGTACTCTTTTTGGAAAAATAATTCAAATAAAAGTTGTGCTAAATATAAATACCTTTAATTCTTGTCTTTAAAATTTTTCTGTAACTGTAACCATCTTGAGCAATTGCATAAAATGCAAAAATTTACTAGAGTAAACAGGCACTTCCGCTTTGAATATTTTTTTCAAAAATAAGAGGTGCACATCTCAGGCATATGCAAATCTTAAACTTAAAGTTTCAAAATTTTAGTTTCAACCGTTTAGGCTGTAAAAAACATAAGCACACACACACACACACACACGCACACGCGCACACGAACACAAGCACGCACGCACACACGCACACCCACACGCGCGCACACGCCCACATGCGCGCACACGCGCATACACGCACACACGCACGCACACACACAAACACACACGCAAACACGCACACACGCACACACGCACACACGCACACACGCACACACGCACACACAAACACACGCACACACGCACACACGAACACACGCACACACGCACGCACGCACGCACGCACACACACACACACACACACACAGACATCTTTCCAAAAATAGTAGGAATCGATCCAGGGAAGGTCAAAACGTATATTTCCGTTAAAATCTCAAGTTCGAAATTTTTCATGATTACAATACTGCGTATAAGTAAAAATTACTGTAAGGTGCCAAGCCACAAATGAAGATTAGCTTCATAATTTTCAAATAACCTCAGATACGTATATTACGACACTTGCGCATTATTAATAAAGATACTTTATGTGAAGGTGCTCTTAATTTATTAAATATTTAGTTATATTTTGTATATCAATCAAAAATTAGCCATGAAACTGAATATTATATTTTTTGATAACCACTAATAATTTATTTTCCATTTACTTATAGTACTAAATGTGCTATTAGAGCAATTATTTTGATAAATAAAACATTACCAGCCAAAATAAAAATAAAATTACCAGTTTTATACGCTATAAGAGCTTTGGATTTGATACTATTGAGATGTACTCGTGGATAGTTAATAGTCAATCAAAAAAAAAGTATATTGTATATATAGATTTTATTATGTTACATGAGGAACTTATTGGCATTGCTTAAAAAGACAAAAGACAAGTGCGAGTATATACGTTTTGTTACATAGCATACTACGATGTTCATTTATAGAGAGAAGCGTAAATCATGTTTCAACAGATACTCTAAGCATTTCAAAAATAAACTTTGGTATAATTGCAAATTTTATGCTTAATATTAACCAAAAAAATTTTTTTTTAAATCTTTATTAATTACCGAATGGCAGAGTTTTGGCCACTTTTCGAGCGTTTCGTCCCACTGTGCGCCGTCGCTGTTAGCCAGAGTCTGTTCACTTCTGTAAGCTGGGGGCCTATTCTGTGCCACTTTGCCATATCAAGTGTTGCAAAGTTGATGACGTAGCCAGAGTAGGGTGCTGCCATCTATAAAATAACCGCAATAACACGAAATTTTGATATCCTAGGGTATTTAAGATGTTGAACAGGGATTATATTTAAGTTGGCAAATCGAAAACAATTTTTTTATAGAAAGGATTTAAATTATTTCAATTTTCTGTATACCTCCATTTCTACAAATAATATAAACACAATTCCTTTTAAATAAAAATTGGTGGCTCTGAAAAGAGCCGATATTTATTTTCGTCGATTGGTTTAGAAATACCGTTCAATATAACCTCGTCGGCTTTCTTGTCCCCCTTGTCCCCTTTACCACCGCAGAACTACAACATTTTATTAATTAATTTAATTCAATATGCTTCATCATATGTTAACTACTAAATAGATCATATATATCGAAAAGATGTCTCACAAAACTAAAATTTCCTTTAATTTATTATATAACTCACCAACAAATTTTGTTGAGCTCCTAACAACAAAATATATTTGGAAAACCGCGAAAAGATATTCAAACTAGCAGCAGGTCTACCGTGTATCAACAGCAAGCTTAGTGTTGATTCCCTTATCCAGAGAGTGGGGGACTTATCAAAATCGGTGACGTCATATAGCCCTGTTTTTAAAACGCACGCTAGATGGCAGTAACAACTTTGCAACACTTGATAGGTTTGCCATATGGCAAAGGGGCACAGAATAGACCCCCTGATAACGCCAGAAACTCGCACGACAACTCTCAGATCCATACATACAAACAAGCACTACACATTTCCGTCAGCCGATAAGGTCGGAGTGTACCAACCATCACTACAAAGTTCCGTCAGCCGATAAGGCAAGAATATACACAACTCTTCACCATATACTGCAACCAACAATACACCTCTGTATATACTACAACCAACATCACACACAAATATCACAGACAAATATACACAGATGTATAACGTAATGCATACGCTATACAGCGCTTATTATTGTATACATTACATTAAAACCTCGATATAACGGACCTCTATTTAACGGGCTTCGAATAACGGACAAAAAATCCGGTCAAATGTAAAAAAATTAAAAACGTCCTGTTAGTATTATACATGCTTAAATTCAAGTATTGCCACATGTAAACAAATTTTAACGGCGATGATAATCACGTCATACGTCTAGCACTAGAATTTGAGACATAATGCCGTCCTGCTCGTAGACTGCACTTAACCGAAGCGATAGTATATTAGGGGATGCCCTGATTTAATAACGTGTAGGTTTCTATGGGAGTTTGCCACGCTGACCGGCGATTCACGCAACTGTACAGCAGTCTGACTTGTTTACTCGAAGTGAATGAAGGCATTTAATGAACTCCAGTAAATAAATTAAAATTTTCGCAACCCTACCCTTTAAATATGGACAAACGGAAAAGAATCAATCTAACGACCTATGAAAAACTAGAGTTTATACAAAAGTAGGAGTCTGGGATGTCTGCGTCTCATATATGTGAACAATATGGCATAAAAAATCAAACTGTTTCGGACATAAAAAAAAACAAAACAAAAACAAAATAAATAAATTAATGTTTGATGTAGGGGAAAACGACAATCCCAGAAAACGAATGTAATTGGCTCGTGAATCTTCGCTTGAAGAAGCAATCTTAAAATTGTATGGCCAACAACGTTACAGTGGGGTTCCGGTTCAGGCAGTTGAATTGAAATCTGCTCCAATTAAATTAGCAAATCATATGAACATACCATTCAAAGCAAGAGAAGGATGGCTCTGGCGCTTTCGCAAAAGGCACGGAATCATGAATAAAAGAATTTACGCCGCAGCTTCAATTGCACCAGAAGAAGAAATTTAACCTTTTAGGCAAAAATTAATAGAACATATAAGTAAAAAAATGCTATTAAAATATCAGATTTACAATGCTGACGAAACTGTTTTGTTGTGGCGTACTTAGCCAGAAAGCACACAAGCCTCCAAATATGAAATATCAAATTCTAGAAGAAATATCAGCAAGAACAGGATCTTAACACTGCTTTGTGCCAACACCGATGGATCGCATAGACTGACTCCTGTAATTGTTGGCAAATCTCGTAAACCTGGAGTTTTAAAAGATATATAAAAATAAAACACTCGGTTAGTTTCAAATTATTTACTATATATGATACGTATTTCGGCTACTAGGCCAACATCAGGTATGTTACATGAAGGTTACAGGTGTATGTACATATATATAATAATTTGAAACTAACCGAGTGTTTTATTTTTATATTTAATGATGTTTCAACGAGAGCCCACAGCTAATTCCATACAATTTATTTAAAAGATATAATGCATTATCTACCCGTTTCATATCATAGCTCTAATAAGGCATGGTTCAAGTCATATATTTTGAAAAACTGGTTTTATTTAAGAATTTATACATACAGTGAGAAAATTTCAGGAGAAGAAACTGGGAATACTGCCGGAGGAGGTGAAATGTTTATTGATTTAGACAACGTTCCTGCTCATCCTTCTGAAAATATTCTACGTTCAGAAGAATACAACTTTAGTTATATGTTTTTGCCAATAGTTACAACATCGCTTATTCAACCCATGGATAAGGAAATAATTTTGGCGACCAAACGAATATATCTCAGAAAGTTTTGGTAAAGTAGAAAGTAGTGGCTGTATTGCAGGATGAAGATAAAGCAGAAGATACAAGAGGACAGCGTACCTTGCAAAACTTAAAGTGTTACAATTAAAAATAAACAATTTTTAATTTTACTGCTGCATGGAAACAGGTGAAAAAGCAACATTAAAAAATGGTTGGAAGAATTTGATTGATGGCCAAGATGCAGACATAGATTTAGAAGGGTTGCTACGTTCCCCGATGGAACGATCCCGGACAAGACCGGTTGAACCGCGGCTTGCTACAGTGGAGACGGGGGGGGTCTCGGATAAACTATTATTATGGGCGCCAGCCGACCTATTGCCAACGCGATTCAATTTTTAAGTTGGTTGGTCGACAAACCTAATTAGGGATTAAGGACCAATAGCATAGGCTCCCAGTTGAGTAAGCAGTAGTTTGATGCCAGTATAAAAATAATATAATCTTCAGTTAGAAACAGAAACAATTTAATTACGATAATGCGAACACAAGATAAGGAACCTGAAAAAGTTACCCGCGTAGTGGGCAGTTTCCGCTGACAGGGAACAGGGCCTCTGCCGGACCGTTTCAAAATAATATCCGCGAAGCGAAGCGCTAAACCGCGACACGACGTACCCGATTGGTCGACCAGTAGAGACGAGGTGCGCGCGCATAAGATACAAGAGCGATAAAAGTCCGGAGCAGGATGTCCTGCGACCGCTCGGCGTTGAGCTATACCCGTATCGCGACTAAGTTAGCGTGTAGCTTGATCAGATCGCACAGTAAATTACAACAACTTAATAATGGTAATATCAACCAATACGTGGTCGACGGACCTAGTACCAACCCTAATAATATAATAATAACAATGACAGCTATGCCGGTAACAATAATCATAAGAAGAAACAAAATAAAACAATAATACAAAATAAGATTTCAGAGGTTGCTTATCTGGAAGTGGAGGGAGCGCGATGCGCAGACCCTCAGCTGGCGTGCCTTGTCTGCTGCGCTGCTCGGTTTGATTCGGCGCAAGACTTCGTTCCTTCGTCTCGACTCGGGAACCGTCGGGCGGTAGAGTGGGGACAGCGTACACTTCCAAGCGACACTTCGCTGCGTACGGACGGGGACCGACCCAAAATGCGACGAACCGGAGAAACTCCAGCCGAGCGCCAACCAACGTGGATTCCACGTGCAGATGAGCCCCAGATGCCAACCGTCCGGTTAAGCGACAGAGCAGAACCGACTTATAGGTTTCCAGCTAACATAAACGTTAAACTGGGGGGGTGAAAGCCTGAAAATAGAATTGCCCAGTTTAGAACCGACCTTGACCTCAAGTCGTGCATGGCGGCGACGTGTCACAGACTGATGACCACGCTCGACACGAAATTTTAGAACCATGACTATGGGTGTAGTAGTGATGAAAATTCGATTACCTTCGATGTTGGGCGGCTTTTCGAGGTTTGACGAGACGATCTCCAATTAAATCCGGGCTGAGCCCGCGGAATACAAATCCCACTATCGCGAATCTCTCACAGAATCCGAACGTACAGTTCGCTGGATTTTCACAATTTCCACCAAGGGACACTATATCCACGCCGAAATTCGCGACTACAGAGAACGTCTGCTTGTTCTGAGAAAAAGGTTTTTTTCTCTCCTGTTTTTAGAATCAAACCCGGAATCGCACGTTCGTTGCAAGATTTTGCAGCTTTGATTTTGTGCGGAAACTCGAATTTCAATCGCAATACACACATGTTACACTGGTTACTGACCAATTGGGGTAGTAAACCGAATTGAAAATGTAACAGGGTTAGAAGTTCCTAATTTCTGTAGAACAATACATAATAATGCCGGAGAAGAAGTAGCCGAGGAAGATGTTTTACAATGGCAGAAAGAAGATGAAGGTGACCATAGGTGTAATATCATGACTAAAAGTGAAATAGCAGCTGAAGTTATGAACCTAAAAAATGAGGAAGGAAGTGAAGCTAACGAAGAAGAAGAAACAATACTGCCAAAAATGAAGTTATCAGTGCTAAGATCGCATCTCGACGATCTAATAACATTTATTGATTATTCGTCAGATAACGAAGTTCAACTATATTATACGCATTTTCGTAATTTTAGAACGTTGGTTATAAAAAAACAGTAAACTTCAAAAGTGCAAACAAAACTTGATTCATTTTTCAAAGCAGAATTACCGAAAGCAAGCATTTCGATATCAAACAGCAACGTCGCTTCACGACGAATGGCCGAAGACAATTAAATAGAATTTTGTTTGTGTTTTGTATTTCTTATTTATATCTAAATACAGTTTACATATTTTCAAAAAAAGTTTTTTGATTTATTTTAAACCTATTTTTATATAACGGACTTTCGGCTTTAACGGACAACCCGTCCCCACAATAAGTCAGTTATATCAGAGATTAGTAGTGAGGTTGCTCACGCCAATGGTAGCCAGTGAGCCGAAATTTTTGGACACACTACGCTAGCGCCGCCACATCGGAACTAGGTAACCTGTCGCAATTTTCCCCTCCAGTCACTGAAGGTGCAGCACCGGCCGCGATGTTTTTCTTCGTCTTCGAAACTTTTCATAGTCTTGTTCATTAATCACTTCGTGATTTTTATGCTATATTATAAAGCATATACAAATATCAAATTTAAAAATAATAATTGTTTATTATTATCCCATGTTTCATAAAAAATGAAATAACATTAATAATAATAAACAAATCTTAAAAAAATGTCAATTTGAATTAAAAAAAAAAAAATATATATATATATATATATATATATATATATATATATATATATATATATATATATATATATATATATATATATATATATATATATATATATATATATATATATATATGTAATTCTGTTTTTGGTATTCTAATAATTGACACCAAATTGAATTCTCAGTAACTAAAAGTAATTTTATTTAGATTAATTATACAATATATTATTAAATTACAATATTATTACCTAAAAGAATCAATTTTAAATGTCCTTAATTATCTGTCAAAACCTTTATCTATATTATTTATAACAAAATTAGACAGTTGCCATGATAACCGATATTGTGAGGCAATGTATTAACAATTGATAATACATACGAATTTCAAATTTATATCTCCCCTCCCTCAGTTTTAGACCTGGGTTTAAAAGTAAATCATCTGGTGGATAATTTTTTTTTTTTTTTTTTTAAATTTAATATAGACATTATTCATTAAGCATATTAATTGGTATTAATTTACACGTATGAAATAAAATTCCTTCTTTACGTTTCTTTCCTGCATCAATTTCATAAATCACATTTGAAATTTTTTTTATTATTCGAAATGGACCAATTCTTATCTTATCCAATTTATTCCTATTTAACTTACTTCCATTCGTAACATATACTAGATCATTCTTCTTAAATTCCCATTCTCTCCTATTCTTATCAATTCTTTCTTTATTTATCTTGTAGTTCTTCATTGAATTTAGCAATGCTTGTTCTCTATCTTTACTTAGATTACGTATTTCTAGTAACTCATTTGGAATAATCTCATTTTCTCGACCATATAGTAAGTAATTTGGAGAATATTTCGTTACACTATGTGTTGTGTTATTGTATTCATTTACACATTCCTTTGCAATGCTTGACCATGCTCTTTTACTACTACTACTATTGATTTTACAACGAATTCGGTTTACTAATGTTTGGTTTAACCTTTCATTTAAACCATTAGATTCTGCACAATCAACTGATGTGAATATTAGTAAAATATTTTTTTGTTTTAAATAGTCTTTTAATTCTTTAGAATTTATTCCCGTATATTGATCTGCTAATATTATCTTAACTTCATTTTTATCTGCAGTTTTATCAATTAGATTTATAAAATCTCTTGCTGCCTGACCTTTGGTTGTGGAAATGAATGCTCCTCTTGAAAAATGATCTACTAGAATATGCATGAATCTTTTTGACGATCTATTATTACCAAAACCTCCCACTGAATCAATTGACATAATCTCATACGGTTTAGTTGCTGGGCCCAGTTTAGATAATAATCCAATTGGTCTACTAGTTCTTGATTTATTTTTTACACATATTTCACATTGTTTACAATATTTGTGTATCATCTTATCCATATTCATGAAATAAAAATATGGTCTCAACTTAATAATCATGTGACCGACACCTATATGACCATAAAATTCATGTATCATTTTAATTAGTTTTAATCCAAAATTTTGTGACACATAAATTCTGTGTTTGTTTTTTAAGTTTTTATAACTAATATCGCCTTTCTTAATCACTTTCTTTGAATTGTTTATTTCTTTCTCAATCGTTCTTTGATCATCAATTATCTCCTCTAATTTTACCATGTTTACTACTTTTAGTATATCTTCATTGTTTTCAAAGTTTTCTAAAACCGGGTTTCTTGATAAAGCATCAGCCTCCAGATTGTCTTTTCCTGGTGCATAAATAATTTTGAAGTAGTATTGTGATAAATAATGTATTAAATATCCTAGTTCTTCATCTGTTCTTGCCTTTACTTTTAGCGTTTCAAGTGGTTTATGATCTGATATTACTGTGAATTCTCTACCTATTAACCAGTATTGCCAATACACAATTGCTTCTTTGATTGCCAAAGTTTCTAAATAGATTGCCTTCTTCTTTAATTGACTGTCTTTTAATTTTTTTGAAAAATATGCTACTGGATGAAGTATACCATCCTCTTGTGGTTGTTTTAGTATGGCTCCTAAGCCATTACCACTTGCATCCGTATGAATGAATATTTCTTTCTCTGGATTATAAATTGCCAGTATTGGACTAGAACATAAATAATCTTTGATAACACAAAATGCTTTTTCACACTCATTTGTCCATTCAAATTTTTCTGTTTTTCTTAGTAAATTGTGTAGTGGTTCTAGTTTCATAGTTGCATTTTCAATGTATTTGTAATAAAAATTTGTTTTACCTAAAAATTGTCTCACATTAGTTTTATTCTTTGGTCTTTGAAAATTTCTGATTGATATCAAATTGTCTTTGTATGGTCTGATCTTATTTTTTTCTATTATATGTCCAAGATATTTAACAGAATTCTTTGCAAAATTACATTTTAATAGTTTTAGTTTAAAACCTTCTTTTTTTATTACATTCATAAGAAGTTCAATGTGTTTTAGATGTTCTTCAAATGTTTTTGAGAAGATTAATATGTCATCAATGTAATTTATACAAAATTTATTTAATTTATTTCTTCTTATGATGTTTGCAAGAATTCTTTGGAAAATTGCTGATGATGTCTTTAGTCCAAATGGTAAACAAACCCATTGCCAATGTCCGTTTTGTGTTACAAATGCTGTTTTTTCTCTATATTCCCTTTTGATTGGAATAGACCAAAATGCTGAATTTATATCAAATGCTGAGAACCAATTACAATCACCAGCTTTAACAATAATGTCTTCGATTCTTGGAAATGGTTGGGGTTCAGATACAACTAGTTTGTTTAGTTCTCTGAAATCGATACATAATCTTGATCTACAACCGTCTTCTTTTTTATATGCTAAAGTAACTGGAGATGCGAAAGGTGAACTTGTTTCTTCTATAAGACCCGTTTCTAATAATTTAGCAATTTGTGATTCAATTTCTTTTTGATCTGGTATAGAACACCTGTATGGTCTCTTAGCAATATATTTTTCTTCTGTTAATTTAATCTGTGCTTCTTCATTCTTGACCATACCAACATCAAACTTATTCTTTGCAAATACTGACTCATTTCTTTTTATTAATTCTATTATCTTATTCTTCTTATATTCATTTAAATGACTTAAATTATCTTTAAATTTACTAACACCAATGTATGTAGTAGTGTTTATTTTAATATTTTGTTTTTCTACTTCTTTATCTATTTTATTTTTATTTATTCTTTGGTATATTCTCAAATTTTCATCTTGAATTAGTTTAAATTTCTTAATTGCATCTAAACCCAATAATAGATCATAAGAAAAATTATTATTCTTTACAACATAAACATCTAATATGTCTTCAATCTTATTTATCTTTAAATGTAAACGTGCCCGGCTATTTACGAAATTTACACCACTAATTGTTTTAAATATACTATTATTCTCTATTAACTTAGTTTTCAGTTGTTTCATTATATTATAATTTACTAATGTTACATTTGAACCACTGTCATAAATACCTTTAACTTTCTTTTCTTTATTAATTAGTACGTTCAATTTAATCAATGGAGTAAATTTCACCGGGTAAGCTAGTTTTTTTCTTCATTTAACTCAATTTTCATTAATTCATCAATCTCAGTTTCTGTTACGTTAACATGTTTCATTTCCATGAATTTTTCTTTGTTACGACATAATGTAATTGGATGAAAACGATTTCCTGCTGCTGGATACAATGTCTTACATATGGTACATGGTTTTTTTTCTACAAATGTTCTAGTTGTAATAGCATTCTTCTCTGTATTTTTCTTATCAGTTTCTATTGTATTATAGTGTAATCTTGGTTTTATTTCTTTATTTTGTTTATTGTAATACGAATCATACTTTCTCAATTCATTAATTAATTTGTCTGTTGATTTGATTTCTTCACGGTCTAATCTATCTTGAATATTTAATGGTAATCCTACTACAATATGATTTATCTTTGATATGTTTGACATTTCTCTCTCAATCTAAGATAGTAACCTTTCTTTCTTCAATGCATAATCACTTACTGAACCATTTAAATATCTGAAATTGTATGCATGTCTTACTTTTGTCCAACCTTTTTCTGCAAATACCATCAAAAACGAGTCAGACCAAAGTAACCATTGATCTGCCTGGAATTCTTTTAGTTTAATGCAGTACCATTCTTTTGCACTTCCTTCTAAAAATAATTTTAAACAATTTATCTTTTTACTATCATCCATAATCTTGTGTCTTTCACACTCCTTTTCGAAACCACTTAACCAGTCTTTTGCATTTTTTTTACCATCATATTTATCTATTATAAACTTCTTTTCTACATCTGATAAATTCAATTGTTTCTCAGCTAATTGCACTTTCAATTCATTAATTACTTCTATTAATTCACCTTGATTTAAGTTATCTAATGTTGTTGATGTTTTTCTCTTTCTTGTCTCCTCAATTGGTTTTTCTTCTAAATAAATGTTTTTGAACACAAAATTAGTATCGTCATCAATGTACAATGGCACAATGATATCTGGTAGTGTTATTTGTAAATTTCGAGATTGACCTGGTTTATTTAAACCAGCAACACCATTTTTGACCGTACTAATCTTGAATAAGTCATTGTGAAAAGATTCATATTGAATATTTACTGGAAATTCATAACACACGGTATCGTTTGGCCATCTTATTGTTTTAACTGCAATTACTACTTTCTTCTTTATATCCAATATCTTCTCAAAATGGATCTTCACCTTAGTCGGCATATTTGAGAACATAAAATTGATTTGTAATTCTGTTTTTGGTATTCTAATAATTGACACCAAATTGAATTCTCAGTAACTAAAAGTAATTTTATTTAGATTAATTATACAATATATTATTAAATTACAATATTATTACCTAAAAGAATCAATTTTAAATGTCCTTAATTATCTGTCAAAACCTTTATCTATATTATTTATAACAAAATTAGACAGTTGCCATGATAACCGATATTGTGAGGCAATGTATTAACAATTGATAATACATACGAATTTCAAATTTATATATATATATATATATATATATATATATATATAAATATATACATATACATATATATATATATATATATATATATATATATATATATTTATATATATATATATATATATATATATATATATATATATATATACAAACACAGGGTGCAGTGAGGGGTCAGAGAGTTCAAAATAAAACACTTGGATAAGTTTCACATATAAGTACATATGTCGTTTATTAGCTTCTAGCTTCATTACATGGCTAGCTTCTATTAGACTTCTCGGTCTTCTTTAGGTACAATTGTTACTAAAATATTATAAATTAGTAAAATAATTAAAATATGATATGACTTAAGCAAAATGCATTTCGAATATTATATATTTATATTGACAAAACCACCTTGCCCTTTACAATACAGAAATAATATTTACATTCTTTCATATGTATATTTAATCTTTTTTTTTTTATTCGACTCAAATACCAATTAAATATTTATCTGGATATAGGTATATTATATAATATATTTATATTATTTTTACTTAGCGGATTTACACTAAGACAATAATCAAATTCGAGATTTTGGACATGTATATTTGTTTATTGAATTATATATTTGTTTATTTAGCTATTTATCCGGTTACGAACTCAAAATCCAAGTTTACCTGAGTTTTCTACCCAGATTTGCTGTCTCTCTTCTTTTTTCGGGAAATGAAACAGTTTTTTCCATCTTTTAAATTACTCTTACAACTACGATATTGGCAGTGTTTATATCACTCATAATTATTATTATATATTTATTTATATGGCGCAAAAGTGCAAAATACAGTCCCGAATATATATGTGGGAAAGAAAAATAAGTTTATTAAACAAAAATGCAACCGCAAGCCAAGATTTTTATTAGCAACAATTGTCTACGTTTGACTTGTAAACAAAGAATGATGCTCAAAACATCGCTTGGGTAACAAAATGCTATGTTAAAAGTTTTATCTGAAACAAACACAATGTAACACAATGTAAATAATTTGAAGTTTGACATTTTATATTTATTCTAGGAAATATACCTAGGTATTTAGTGGAAATGTGTTCCAAATATTACCTAGAACAAATATTATAAATTAGAAAAATAATGAAACTAAGATGTGGTCTAACTCAAATGCGTATAAGGAAATTCGGTGCAAGACACTGCAGATGTTTTTTAACGTAAAAATAAATAAATTTTGAAATAAATGTACATATGTATATATAATAAACATTTTAATAAATAAATTTATATTACTGTCATTTGTATGATATGTATATATAAATATTATAACATTGGTAAAATTTTGTATTATTAAAAATAAAAATATATATTCGAGTAGGGGTACAGGAATACCTTTTAAATGCAAATTGACATTATTTTAAGATTTGTATATTATTATTAATGTTATTTCAATTTTTATTTAACAAGGAATAATAATTAACAATTAATATATTTTAATGTGATATATGTAGTATATGCTTTACAATATAACATAACGATCAAGAAGTGATTCAAGAACAAAATTATGAAAAGATTCAAAGACGAAGAAAAACAACGAAGCCGGTGCTGCACTATCATCAGTGACTGAAGGGGAATATACCATAAGAGCAACAAAGACGCACTTATGCGATATTAACATTGAGTGCAACAACTGAGTTGGGTAACGTGTTTCCGATTTTCTCCCATGTGGCGGCGCTAGCGTACGGTGTCCAAAAAGTCGGCTCACAGGCTACCATTACCGTGAGCAATCTCTCTACTAATCTCTGGTTATATCGAGGTTTTACTGTAGTACCATTGCCTAGAAGGCTACTGCTTATTCCATTGCCCGACTAGAGATGGCAAACGCTATACCCCTGAAGCTAAAACCAAACTTGTTCGACAGTTTCCGTTTTATTTCGATAAGAAATCTGATCTTATATTGAATAGTTCGTGAATTTTTACGGGTTGTTTCATTTGTATACAATTGCGTGTATGTTTAGCGAGTGATCTATTTGTGTGATTGTGTGTTTGTGTGTTTGTGTGTTTGTGTGTTTGTGTGTTTGTGTGTTTGTGTGTTTGTGTGTTTGTGTGTTTGTGTGTTTGTGTGTTTGTGTGTTTGTGTGTTTGTGTGTTTGTGTGTTTGTGTGTTTGTGTGTTTGTGTGTTTGTGTGTTTGTGTGTTTGTGTGTTTGTGTGTTTGTGTGTTTGTGTGTTTGTGTGTTTGTGTGTTTGTGTGTTTGTGTGTTTGTGTGTTTGTGTGTTTGTGTGTTTGTGTGTTTGTGTGTTTGTGTGTTTGTGTGTTTGTGTGTTTGTGTGTGTGTGTGTGTGTGTGTGTGTGTGTGTGTGTGTGTGTGTGTGTGTGTGTGTGTGTGTGTGTGTGTGTGTGTGTGTGTGTGTGAGTGTGAGTGAGTGTGTGAGTGAGTGAGTGTGTGAGTGAGTGAGTGAGTGAGAGTGTGAGTGTGAGTGTGAGTGTGAGTGTGAGTGTGAGTGTGAGTGTGAGTGTGAGTGTGAGTGAGTGTGTGAGTGAGTGTGTGAGTGAGTGTGTGAGTGAGTGTGTGAGTGAGTGAGTGTGTGAGTGTGTGAGTGTGTGAGTGTGTGTGTGAGTAAGTGAGTGAGTGAGTGAGTGAGTGTGTGAGTGAGTGTGTGTGTGAATGAGTGTGTGAGTGAGTGTGTGAGTGAGTGTGTGAGTGAGTGTGTGAGTGAGTGTGTGAGTGAGTGTGTGAGTGAGTGTATGAGTGAGTGTATGAGTGAGTGTGTGAGTGTGTGAGTGAGTGTGTGAGTGAGTGTGTGAGTGAGTGTGTGAGTGAGTGTGTGAGTGAGTGTGTGAGTGAGTGTGTGAGTGAGTGAGTGAGTGTGTGAGTGAGTGTGTGAGTGAGTGTGTGAGTGTGAGTGTGAGTGTGAGTGTGAGTGTGAGTGTGAGTGTGAGTGTGAGTGTGAGTATGTGTGTGTGTGTGTGTGTGTGTGTGTGTGTGTGTGTGTGTGTGTGTGTGTGTGTGTGTGTGTATGTGTGTGTGTATGTTCTCTACAGCCTAAACGGTTATAGCTAAAATTATGAATCTTTAAACTTAAGATTTGCATATACCTGGGGTGTGCACCTCCTATTTTTGAAAAAAATATTCAAACCAGAAGTGCCTGTTTACCCTAGTCATTTTTGGCAGTTTCTGCAATTACTCAAAAATGGTTAGAGTTGCAGAAAAATTTTATGAACAACAATTAAAGGTATTCATATTTAGCACAACTTTTGTTCGAATATTTTTTCCAAAAAGTTTACTAGTTTCAAAATAAATTTCTGCCTTTTATATATATTTTTACATAAATCGTATCATCTGCGCCCGTCAATTGTTTAACAAAATAGACGTAAATAATTTGAAGTTTGACATTTAATATATATTCTAAGAAATATATTTAGTGTAAAAGCGATCTAAAGGTTAGAACAAATATTATAAATTAGAAAAATAATGAAACTACGAAGTGGTTTAACCCATATGCGTATAAGAAAGTTCGCTGCATGACACTGCAGATGTTTAAATTTCCAGTCAAAAATAAAATAAAGTGTGAATTATGGGTCGTAAGTAGTGGTTATAAGTTTTCTATACTAATAGTTATGCATAATTTCTAAATAATTACAAGTTTCAAATAATTTAATTAGATAATTATTTATTTTTAGGATATTCACTACTTATCGATATGCCTTTTGCTCAGCTTCAACGTAAACTAATTTGTGCGGATCATATCAATTCCGATTCATTTGTTAATTCTTTGCGAAATAAATTGTGTGTCAATGCTGTACCGGTACAAGTATATTAGATTAATTCTAATTTAATCCCATTATCACCATCAAAATTTAAAGAAGTGTCTCCTAAACTCAAATACAGTAATTTGTATTCAGATGAAATTAATTTGCCTTCAACACCGGAAAGTCAGCCAACAATCAGTGAAGCTGTACAACAATGGTCATCTATCCTTTGTGTACTCCAGATTTAGCATGCCGAAAAAAATTATTTTCTGATACTGAAACTCCGCGAGAGCAATCACTTCGTAAAAAACTAAAACGTGTTCAACTATTAAATAAATATAAACGATCATTGTTATGTAGAGCTAAAAAATTTAAGAAAGGAAGAAAATGAAAATTTGATGTTCTTTCCGATATCAATAACTTTATATTTAAATGCGAATATTCTAGGCTATTGGTACAAATGCAAATATGTCATCGCCCTAAAAAAACAGTGATCCAGAATGGAAAAGAAATTTTCTTTATGTTTTTATTTCAAATCACCTTCAGCCTTTAAATTTTTTATAAGTGTTGGTATAATACTTCTGGCAATTTCAGCAATAAAGGGGGGAAATACAAGTAAAATAAATTTTATATCGATTTTTTTTTACATAAATCAATTGTTTAATTTAAGATTTATCCTGTAAAATATCTAAGCGATCGGATATGTAATGACCGAGATATAACCATTTTTACTTTCTTATACGCAGTACAAGTATTGTAATCATGAAAAATTTCGATCTCGTGATTTTAACGGAATGTGTTGATTCCGACTATTTTTGGAATGACATCCGTCTGTGTGTGTCTGTGTGTGTGTGTGTGTGTCTGTCTGTCTGTATGCGTGCGTGTGTTTGACCGTTCTACAGCCTATACGTTTGAAGGTAAAATTATGTAACTTCAATCTTAAGATTTGTATATTTCTAGAGGGAAAACTTCTTATTTTTGAGAACAATATTCAAGCCGGATGTGCATGTTAACTCTAGTCATTTTTTTGCGGTTTCTGCAATTACTCAAAAATGGTTGCACTTACAGAAAATGATGAAATTAAAATTAAAGATATAAGCATTTTGAATAACCTTTATTTGAAACTTTTTTCAAATAAGGTACCGGAAACAAAAATGACTTTTAAAATTGATTCTTATTTTAATTATTTTCACATAAATCGTATCAACTATGCCTGTCAATTGTTGAAAATTACTGAAAAACAAAAAAACTTAAATAATTTGAAGTTTGACATTTAATGTTTATTCTAAGAAATATAATTAGTGAAAAAGGGTGCCAAAGTTTAGTAAATTATTATTAATTAGAAAAATAAAAAAAAGTTATTATGGACGGTCTACAGTGCGATATTGGTTAGAAAACGCACATCTTCAGCACTAAATCCGACGAGGACCGCTACACTCGCCAGGAGCGCCGATCATGGAGTTGCAGCAAAAAAAATCGTGAGCGAAGCTGAATGTTTATTAAATGCAATAAAAGAAACCCGAAAAGTGTATGTTGTTTCATATTCCCAAAAAAAATTCCCAAACAACGTCGAGTAGTTACTTGTATTTCCCCCCTTAAATTATGAAACTTTAAACTTAAGATTTGCATATGCCTGAGGTGTGCACCTCTTATTATTATTTTTGAAAACAATATTCCGATGGGAAGTGCATGTTTACCCTAGTCATTTTTTGCAGTTTCTGCAATTAGTCAAAAATAGATGCAGTTACAGAAAAATTGATACAATAAAAATTTTAGGTATCAGCATTTTGTACAACTTTTATTTAGAATTTTTTTCCCAAACGGTACCGGAAACCAGAAAATGGCTCTTGAAATTTCTTGTTATTATATTTATGTTAACATAAATCGTATTATCTTCGCTAGTCAACTGTTTATCAAAAAAAGAAAAAAACAAAACCGACTTAAATAATTTGAAGTTTGACATTTTATATTTATTCTAAGAAATATATTTAGTGTAATAGTATTCCAAAAGTTAAAAAAAATATTATTAATTAGAAAAATAATGAAAATAGGATGTGATTTAACCCAAAAGCCTATAAGAAAGTTCGGTGCATGACACTGCAGATGTATTTATAATGCCCTGATCCATTGGCTGTAGAACGGAGGTCATGTTAGGAGGAAAGTATGCCAGTTTGATGTTTTTCAGTTTGTTTTCTATATTCTTTGGATGTGCAGGGCAGTTATCAACAAATAGTAAAATATTTCTCTTCTGATAAGCAAATTTTGTATCTAGCTTTAAAAGCCATTTTTAATAAATTTCACTAGTCATCCATGCCTTTTTGTTATGTTCGCAATCAACACCAAGTGATTTTACACCGGTAAACAGTGCGAATTTTTAGATTTCCCAAAACCAACAATTTTAGTTTTTCGGATCCGGTCATATTAGAACCCACCATAACAGTAATTCTTTCTTTGCTATTTTTTACACCAAAATATTTTTCAGTTTTAAAAGCTAGTGTTTTGTTTGGTAAACATTTATAAAAGAGCCCCGGCTCATCAGCATTTAAAATATCTTGTGTATCGTATTGGCTTAATAAAATTGGGTAAAACATGAAGCGTCCAATCGTCACGAGTTTGTAAATTCACTGCTGCACTTTCACCACATATAGCCTTTTGGACAATATTATGCCTTTTTTTCTACTTCGGCAATTAATGAGAGTTTTTCTTGTAATGATAAGCACTTTTAAGATCGTTTCATTTACGATTTAAATGTGTTGTTAAATGCACTTCAAAATAAAATGTTTTTAACTAGTAATTTCAACACTATATCACCTTCTTCGAACTAAATCGTTCACTAAATAATGAACAAACAATGAATATGTCCTACGACTCACACGGAAATATGTTAATATGTATGCTAATCCGTACATAGGGACTTTCCCAAAAAATTCGAGTTACGAGTGAAATAACGAGTCGAATTAGAGAGTAATTCGAGTTATAGAAATTCGACTTAGGGAGATAAAAATACATTTAAAAATGAATGAAACTACAGTGGCCATGATAATATTCGACTTAAAGAATAATTCGAATTATAGAAGTTCGAGTTAAGGAAGTTTCACTGTATATTAAATAAAAAATAAATTTATAGTAGAACTTATGTATTTATTGATTTACCTAGTTCATTTAACAAAAAATATAATTTGCCATTCTATTACTAGAAAGGACTGTTCTATTGAAGGCAGCCACCGTTCTATAACTGGTATTTTAACATCAAATTATAAATTGTGAACAAAATTACCTAAAACATCAATAAACAATTGTTTTTTTTTAACTTTATAAAACACATAAATTTAAAAAATGTTCAACTATTATATAAATATATTAACCATATTTTTTTTAATCCTCAAAAAAGTGGAGAATTTTCTAAACTGATCGATTTACTCTATATAAATAAAAATTTATTACCTTTTTTAATTATTTAATTGCGTATAAATTGTAATGTCGCATTTCCACATCTTAGTATTTAGATGCATGTTTCGTTATATAACTTTTCTTTGTATTTTATTATTGCCATTGCATCCATGGTTAACATGAAGGTAAAAATACTGAAACGTTACAATATAATTACATATTGAAAATTAAAAATTTAGTTTAAGAAAATAACAAAACTCTTTCTAACAATGTGGTGACATTGTTAAAATTTAGCGTTCGGCTTTCTCAAGGTTATATTTGATACTACATGTAATGTTTTCAAAATTAATCTACATTTAAAGAAAAATTATTGTAGATGCATCAAAAATAAAAATATGTGGAGTTATATGGAGTCATATGTTTATTTAATTTACCAAAACGATTCATCAATAATAATATAATGTGGAAATATAAATTGCTAACCAATATAACTATCCAAATTAACGCGCAAAAAGTTTTCGCACATGTAACAAATTGTTATATTTTCAAATTTACATAAATTATATTTGTTTGGATATCTCTAATAATAGTTAGGAGTCATTTTGGTATTAAATTTATCATATATACCGTAACAAATATTGAAATGCTATCCCATTATTCTTGGTGCTCAATTTTCAAATGGCATTTATTAGAAATTAGTCGTTTCCTTTTTACTTTCTTATACGCAGTATAAGTAAGTATTGTAATCATGAAAAATTTCGATGTCGAGATTTTAACGAAAATATACGTTTTGACCATCCCTGAATCGATTCCAACTATTTTTGGAGTGACATCCGTTGTGTGTGTGTGTGTGTGTGAGTGTATGTGTGTGTGTGTGTGTGTGTGTGTGTGTGTGTGTGTGTGTGTGTGTGTGTGTATGTATGTGTGTGTGTGTGTGTGTGTGTGTGTGTGTGTGTATGTATGTGTGTGTGTGTGTGTGTGTGTGTGTGTGTGTGTGTGTGTGTGTGTGTGTGTGTGTGTGTGTGTGTGCGCGCGCGCGCGCGTGTGTGTGCGTGTGTGTATGAGCGCTCTACAGCCCAAACGGCTATAGGGAAAATTATGAAATTTTAAACTTAATATTTGTATGTGCCTGGCAAGAAAACCTCCTATTTTTGAACCGGTAATTCATGTTTACTCATTTTTTGCCGTTTCTGCAATTATTCAAAAATAGTTGCAGTTACAGATAAATTATTTCAACAAAAATTATAGATATCTGCATTTTGTACAACTTTTATATGAAACTTTTTTTCCCAAACGGTACCGGAAAAAACAAAATGGCTATTGAAAATTCTTCATATTATATTAATTTCTAGATAAATCGTATCATCTGCGCCTGTCAATTGTTTAACAAAATAGACTTAAATATTTTGAAGTTTGACGTTTTATTTTATTCTTTGAAATATATTTACTGTAAAAGCGATCTAAAGGTTAAAACAAATATTATAAATTAGAAAAATAATATAACTACGATATGGTTTAACCCATATGCGTATAAGAAAGTTCGGTGCATGACACTGCAGACGTTTTACTTTCTTATACGCAGTATAAGTATTGTAATCATGAAAAATTTCGATCTTGAGATTTTAACGGAAATATACGTTTTGACCTTCCCTGAATCGATTCCAACTATTTTTGGAATGACGTCCGTCTGTGTGTGTGTATGTGAGCGCTCTACAGCCAAACGGGCAAAGAGAAAATTATGAAATCTTAAACTTAAGATCTGTATGTGCCTGGCAAGAAAACCTTTTATTTTTGAAAATAATATTCCGACTGGAAATGCATCTTTACCTTAGTCATTTTTTGCAGTTTCTGCAATTACTCAAAAACAGTTGTAGTTATAGAAAAATGGTTGCATTCAAATTTATAGATATTAGCATTTTGTACAACCTTTAATTGAAACTTTTTTCCAAATAGGTACCGGAAACAAGAAAATGGCTATGAAATTTCTTCATATTATACTTATTTTCACATAAATCGTATCATCTGCGCTTGTCAATTGTTTATTAAAAATAACAAAACAGACTTAAATTTGAATTTTGACATTTTATATTTATTCTAAGAAACAAAGAACAAATTATAAATTAGAAAAATAATGAAAATAGAATGTTATTTAACCCAATAGCGTATAAGAAAGTTCAGTGCATGACACAGCAGTTATTCTTTTAATTTTAACTCCATAAATTTTTATTAATATCTGATGATGATCTGAGGCATTTTCGATAGCTTGGTGTTTTAAAAAGGATACACAATCTGAAGTACCAAGCGCTATGTTTTGGATCATTGTCTTGCATGAATATGTAATTTTTCTTGGCTCCCATTTTCTCCACGCTAAGAATGAAATATTCTTTTAAGATGATGAAATAGACTATTCGTGATCGAAATTAACAACTCGCCTTCTAGCGGTGATGCTAATGTACTACAAAAATTGGTTGTTACGCCATTCATTAATAAACCAATCAGCTGTTTGTTCCGTTAATGCCCAGCTGTATATTTATTTCATAAATATCGAAGGAACAAAATATCTATCATATCTTACGTAGTAAATTCTTCGCATAGTTCACAAATAAATTATAAATTACAGTTACAATCAAAATACAGTTTTAAAGAACATAAAATAAAAGATTTTGACACCAAGTGTGATTCGTTTTGGCAAGGAACGTTTGTAATCAGATCACTTTATACATAAATCACTTTGCTGGCTTTCGCGTGTCCAATCATAGTCTCTATCTCAATTGTCAAATACAAAGGTCATTACGACAGGCATTTTAATTAACGCTACTAGCGCTGCCAACAATAATTTCGATCACGAATATGATCCATAATTCCATCAATTAAGTGTAGTTTTTCAATATCAGCAGCACTCATACATCCCCAGACAAGTACATATCCGCCACCATGTGTTACTAACCGAGGTCTGCTTATTTTGACAAATTCAGTTTGTGTATTCTCCTTAATTGCCAAAATTATTGTATTTTTAGTCATCAGGATATATATTGTTATTTCAGAACTCGATTGTCATCTTTTGAAGTCTTTGGCAAAAGTCAATCGTTTCTTTCAATTAACTTCGTAATCTCAATATTTTTTTCAAGAAGATCGACCATGATACCCAGTATATCGTAGTACATTTTGGATAGCACACGGACCCAAAGATATTTCAGTGGTAATTTACAGTTCTTCAGCAAATCTCGGTACAATAATTTTTGGAATTTCTTTAATTTTCCTTACAAATTTCCGACAATCCGGTGAATGTCCACTTCTGTCTTTATTTGTCAGTGTTTAAGTGTCATTATACTTTACACTGTGTAATGTGGTCTATGTATTATACTCGAAATCTTTCTCAACGACATGCACTTAAAATTTTCAAAAAATGGTTAAGTTCCAACGTTCTAGCCAAACGACGTATATGAAAGTTCAGCGACATGCCACATGTCAGCATATGTACCGCCGACGCGAGTATATGGACTACTAGCGGTGAACAAGTATATATGCAGTAGACGTGAAAGATATTGAAAATATCTTTACTATTTTTGTAACCAGTATCTACTCTGAAATATGTTTTCAAATAAATTTTATGAGAAATTTTAATATTTTAAATTTATTTTTTAACTGATTTTGCTGTAAGTGTTACCAATTTTGAGTTATAGCAGAAAATGCAAAAAATTGACAAAAGTAAATATGCACTGCCGGTTGGAATATTCTTTTAAAAATAGGAGGTTTTCCTGTCAAGCGTATATTAATTTTAAGTTTGAAATTTCATAATTTTATCTTCTACCGCTTATGCTGTACAGCGCACAAGTACCCACAGAGAGCGAGATAGTCAGACAGAGACACACACACATATCTACACAGACACAAACACATGTATACAGACACAAACACAAACACATGTATACCGACACAAACACAGAGACAGACACAGACACACAGACACACAGACATAGTCACAAATATTGGAAATACATTGTATCTTGGCTCAATAATGTATGTCCATCTCGATAGCGAAATTTTTCATGAAAACAATACTTACTGCGTATAAAAAAGTAAAGAACTTAAATAATTAGAAATTTGACATTTAATATTTATTCCAAGAAATATATTTAATGAAATGGGGTTCCGAAGGTTAGTCAAATATTATTAATTAGAAAAATAATAATAATATGACATGTGCGTATAAGAAAGTCCATTGCAAACAACTGCAGATGTATTTTAACGCAGCCTTAAACTTAATGATAACTAAACCAAAAGATTATTTTCGAAATTCCCAAAATTAATTCTAGTTTACTCAAGGAGAATATTTTTAGTACCACTGAATACTATTGTTTTTGAATAAAGAAATTATTTATTCCGTAAAACAGAAAGGGTTACGTATGCATCCGGCTACAAGAAACTAATATAAATTTTTACTTTCTTTATATACGTTTTGACCTTCCCTGAATCGATTCCGACTATTTTTGGAATGACGTCCGTCTGTGTGTGTGTGTGTGTGTGTTCTCTACAGCCTAAACGGTTGAAGCTAAATTTATGAAACTTTAAACTTAAGATTTGCATATGCCTGAGTTGTGCACCTCCTATTATTGAAAAAATATTCAAAGCAGAAGTGCCTGTTTACTTTAGTCATTTTTTGCAGTTTCTGCAATTTCTCAAAAATGGTTATAGTTACAGAAAATTTGCATGAGCAAAAATTAAAGGTATTTTTATTTAGCATAAGTTCTGTTTGAATATATTTTCCAAAAAGAGTACTGTTTTCAAAATAAATTTCTGCTTATTATATATATTTTTACATAAATCGTATCATCTGCGCCTATCAATTGTTTAACAAAATAGCCTTTCATAATTTGAAGTTTGTCATTTATTATTTATTCAAAGAAATATATTTAGTGTAAAAGCAATCTTAAGGTTAGAGTAAATATTATAAATTAGATAAATAATGAAACTACGATATGGCTTAACCCAAATGCGTCTGAGAAAGTTCGCTGCATGACACTGCAGATGTTTTTAACGAGTATTTTCAATTGAATTTTTATTATGTATAAAATAATATATTTGAGCCCCATTTAGTTAGAATCTTTGCATAATTTATTAACAGAAATATATTAACAAGTAATTCAGTATTGCTCTTAAATGAAGGGCGTATTTTCTACTTTCATAAAATACTATATATATATATATATATATATATATATATATATATATATATATGTATATATATATATATATATATATATATATATATATATATATATATATATATATATATATATGTATATATTTATATATATTTTTATATCTTATTATATGCCTTTATGTTCTTAAAATTGTATTTGAAGATCCGATCTTGTGATCCCCGATTTACCATCCTATAATCCATTAATATTTGTACAAGAAGAGATAATAATTCCTTTCGAAAATTTTTAAAAAGAGATAATATCTTTTGAACCTTAGATGTACAATTTGCAAAAAAAAATGTATACAGCAGAAGATGCAGAACGAGCGAGAAATTGTAGAGAAAAAGTTATATCTATTTAATTTAAAAATAGAAGTTGAAAAATATAAATTAAAAAACAAGAATAATCTTCATTTTATATATTTTTAATATATCTTGGTTCATATTTCTTTTTTCTTCAATCAACTATCGTTTGGAAAATAAGAGTACAATGAATTATTTTTTATAACCAATTCTTTGTTTAAATTGAATATTATTTAACTGTAAATGCAAGTGAGGCATAAATTGTCTGACGACGTGAAGATATTTAAAAAAAAAAAATAATGAAGAAGAAATCCAGATATGGTATCGTTTACCGAAAGACGCGATGAATTTGTAAATGAAATGATATCCAAACAAAATTGAATCGATTCAAGTTTTTTTTTTAAATATAACTATATATACCCAATACAACTGTTTTTATTCACGCGTGTGCATACCTCGTCCAAGAACAAGGACATCTGCTAGTTCACTTTTACTTTCATATATTGAAAGTAAATCTTGTTTCTCCTTATTAGATGACCTTGATGAAATATTTTTAAAAAAAATGATATAACTGTGTATTTTAATTATTCAAACATGCGTTTTTGCGTTCTCCTTGCAATATAATGGTTTTCTACATCCGGACACTTGATGGAATATCGCATTACATATAAACATAAAATTACATCTAAAAGTAATTAATATATATATATATATATATATATATATATATATATATATATATATATATATATATATATATAGATTTATATATATATATATATATATATATATATATATATATATATATATATATATATATATAAAGATATATATATATATATATATATATATATATAAATAAAGATATATATATATATAAATATTTATATATATATATATATATATATATATATATATATATATATATATATATATATATATGTATATATATACAAATTTCATGACTATTTCCTCATTCAAAAATTTAAATTGCATCATTAACTTTAATAATAAGTTCAACTAATAGGTAGACTGTTAAAATTTGCTGGGTTTTCTCATAGAATATAATGGTAAAATGGCAACTTACACTAATGTAATACAAATTAAATTACTTTTAGATGTAATTTTATGTTTATATGTAATGTTTATATATATATATATATATATATATATATATATATATATATATATATATATATATATATATATATATATATATATATATATTGGCCCTCTAAATTTAAATGATTTTGCGAAATTGTTTAAATAAATTCCATCATACTCATAATACGGATAAGTCATTGCAATATTTCGTTTAATTAGGGTGGTCTTGTAAGAAGAGCAAAAAATCGTTTGGTTTATCTAATCCTCCCCGATGCTGTGTAATTTAATCTTTATTACGACAAAAATTATCCTCTTTTCGCGTTTGATCAAAGAACTTGTTAGGTCTTGCGAACAAACAATTTGTTTTGAATTTATGGTAAAAGGAATTTACTAAATGAAGTCAAGGTAAGTTACAATGGGTTTAAAGTTAGTTATTTATTGTATCGTTCAACGCTGATATTGGAAAAACTTTGTCACTAACATTTTTACTATCTTATACGAAGTATAAGTAAGTATTGTAATCATGAAAAATTTCGATCTCGAGATTTTAACGGAAATATACGTTTTGACCTTCCCTGAATCGATGCCGACTATTTTGGGAACGACGTCTGTCTGTGTGTGTGTGTGTGCGTGTTTGTGTGTGTCTGTATGTGTGTGTGTATGTTCTCTACAGCCTAAACGGTTGAAGCTAAAATTATGAAACTTTAATCTTAGGATTTTCATATGCCTGAGATGTGCACCTCCTATTATTGAAAAAATATTCAAAGCAGAAGTGCCTGTTTACTTAAGTCATTTTTTGCAGTTTCTGCAATTTCTCAAAAATGGTTATAGTTACAGAAAATTTGCATGATCAAAAATTAAAGGTATTTTTATTTAGCATAAGTTTTGTTTGAATATATTTTCCAAAAAGAGTACTGTTTTCAAAATAAATTTCTGCTTATTATATATATTTTTACATAAATCGTATCATCTGCGCCTGTCAATTGTTTATCAGAAAAACAAAATAGACTTAAATAATTTGAAGTTTGACATTTTAAATTTATTCTAAGAAATATATTTACTGTAAAAGCGATCTAAAGGTTAGAACAAATATTATAAATTAGAAAATTAATGTAACTACGATATGGTTTAACCCATATGCGTATAAGAAAGTTCGGTGCATGACACTGCAGTTGTTTTCAATATCCGATTAGATACGAGAAAATCCTAAGTTGATTATCCCTTTAATATTTGTTATATAATTTATGGTACTTGAAGTTGATAGAGACATGAGGTTTGATTCTTTCCAGATGATGTTTAGGTGTTCGGGTAATAATTCTTATTTAGCATTTAGTTTGTGTGACTAAATTTTGTAACAACGTTAAAAACACTTGACATTCTGCGAAAAAAATCTCTATATTATTTAAATATATGTTACTGTTTACTTTGATAACCGCGATTAATATTACCAATCTGCGACGCCTTTCAATAAATAAAACCTCTGCAGTGTCTTGTGCTTAACTATCTTATACACATATGAGTTAAACCACAAAGTTGTATTATTATTTTTCTAATTTATAATATTTGTTCTAACCTTTAGATCGCTTTTACACTAAATATATTTCTTAGATTAATTATGGAATGTCAAACTTCAAATTATTTAGGTCTATTTTGTTAAACAATTGACAGGCGCAGATGGTGCGATTTATGTATAAATAAAGATAGTAAGAAGATATTGAAATAGCCATTATTTTGAAACCAGTACACTTTTTGGAAAAAAATTTCAAACGAAAGATGTGCGAAATATAAATTCCGTTAATTTTTATGCAAATATTTTTTCTGTAACTGTAACCACTTTTGAGTAATTACAGAAACTGCAAAAATGAGTAAACAGGCTCTTCCGCTTAGAATATTTTTTTTAAATATATAATGGTGCACATCCCAGGCATATGCAAATCTTAAGTTTAAAGTTTAATAATTTTATCTTCAATCGTTTAGGCTGTAGAGAGCATACGCACACACAGACTGACGTCATTCCAAAAATAGTCGGAATCGATTCAGGGAAGGTCCAAACATATTTCCGTTAAAATCTGCGTATAAGAAAGTAATAAGTATACATATAATAAATCTTCACAGTGTAGCATCATTACACCTAATAAGTCGCAGTGCAACTTAACATATTTAGTATAGCCTTGCACATTTCCATTTGCATAGTGACCACCTTAGCAGTCAATATCTTTGTCAAAAACAATGTTCATAGTCTTAGATACATTGTACTTGCAATCTTTGGTTTCAACCCTCTTAACTTGAGTAAGATTTATCAATTGTCTTCCGTGAGTGGTGTGTATCAAGCGGTAGAACGACAAAGCGTCAATCTGCAGGCTCTGGGTTCGAGTCCCGGCGACATATTCTTCGATATATTTTTCTCAAGTTTCGATTATTTAACTCACACTAGTCACGTGATACTAAACAAGTGTCGTTGGACAAGACAAAGAAATCAAATCATCAGCTAATAATGCATCATGAAACATATTGGTTATGCACCAGTATAACTCCTCCCTTATTAAAAGATGATTTATGTTCTTTTTACAATATTACTATTTTCTGACAACTTCCAAAATTATGTCACTAATTTTAATTTTCTTAATTTTCTAATTTTTTTTTTTTTTTAGATATTATAAGAATAATTAAAATTACGATTACCATAACTATCATTACAGAATTAGTTACATGATGTCCTTCGTTAGGAGTTATTTTTTTTATCTTAGGGATTTCGGGTATAATTATATATTGTTTATGAATAGTTTTGATTTCAAAAATTCTATTAACAATTTGGTCATTACTAATTTCTACATTCATATTTTCGAAAATTATTTCTGGTGGAACTAAAATAAAATTATCTATCGAACAATCAATCCCGACAATAAATTTGTATATTCCTATAATCCTCTTTTTAACATAATAACTTGTACAAGTTATTTCCAAAATTCTTATTTTACTACCAGCGATATAAGCTATGTTTGAATATTTAAATTTGAATAATACAAATATTTCACTTATTTTATAGTATTCACATTGTATATTATTTTGATAATATTTTAATTGTTTACAGCATTCCGTGACTTCTATAAAGTTTGTTGTACAAAAATTATTATTATTATTCACTATACAATCATAGACGTAATACAATTTATTATTATGTTGCATCATTAAATCTATTATTCAACTAGCGTTGGTAAAGGTGATGTTTGCACCTTTACCAAAATTTTGATTTTCGAATAATGGTATTTCGAAAAGATATTTTATTTGATCTTGCTCAAATTTACAATGACTGGTTACTTGAATATTTAATTCCCAAAACCTTAAATTTTTATTAAATTCGTGAAATAATTTTGTTTGAGATTAGTTTCATTCCCTTCACCTCTTCTGACCCAACGAGACAAAACCATAGGAGCAAAAAAACTGAATAGTAATATAATAACTACTTTTGACTCAATAAAGATATTATTGAAGGTGTCATTCTTTTTCCTTTTATTTTTACCGTGCCAAGATAATAACAATAATTTTAAATTCATTTATATTTATTATGGAACTATATAATTTTCCTAAATTACAAAATGTACGTCTGGTCTCTATTGCATCTATCATTTCCAGAATATTAATTAACATGTACACGATCTGATTTATAATATCGTTTATTCGAAATAAAGTCATTTGATTTGGCAACATCCCTTCTATCTGCATTATTCTGGACTTTATCGTTATGAAATAAATTTTCAATTTGTTTATTAAATTTATTACTCATTTGCTTATTTGATTTAATATTTGTTTTTATTTGTTCCTGTAATATCTTCTGGTTTTTCCTAATTTTTTCGAATATCAATTCATATATTTCCGAATCTTTTGAATCTAAATTCTCTGTTATACTTTTGATTATATTACCTAGCCCATATATTCTACCACTTTTTGAACTTCTATTAAATAGATTTACCAGTTTCTCATTTACTTTTGAATTTATTATATTCATTTTATATATTTGTGTATATGTATATATGTCTATTTGTCTATATGTATATATGTTTTTTTTTTGCGTGGGCAGGTGTAAATCTTCAAAAGACGCCGCGAAGCCCGTGCTTCAACGGTGTGTGGGATTTCTACCCACTAAAAACACCTCCCATAACGTCCCACCACCCCACGGAACCGCCGTGAGGCATTACTGCGCGGGGGGGCCAACTGGCTGTTACACGCCTTCCATGGCTGCTAGCCCACTTTTACGCGGGCAGGCCTCTCCTCTGCCCTTCCGTCTGTCGGAGCTTTTGAATGACAACGGCCGCGAAGCTAGACACCGCGTCCCACGTAGTCACTCTGGCCATCATCTCACCGACGGTGGTCTCCGGCGACAGCTGCCGTCGGAGGCTCTTCTGAAGTGTCTCCCTTTCCTCCTCGAAGCACGTGCAGTGGAAGAACACATGTTCCACGTCTTCGTGGGTTGGCTGGCAGGAGGGGCATGCCGCGTCGTCGTCCAGCTTGAAACGGTGTTGATACGCTCTGAAGGCGCCATGTCCCGTCAGAAGCTGCGTGAGGTAGTGGTCCACCTCACCATGCTGCCTAGTTGTCCAAGCCGTTATGTCCGGGATGAGCCGATGGGTCCAACGCCCCTTGGCAGAAGCGTCCCAGAGTCACTGCCACTGCTCTGTCATCATCGTCCTGGTTTCTGCGGCAATGGTGCTTCGGTCGGTGACCGTATCATCGCGCCTTCGCCTGTAGATAACCACCCGTTTCTCTGCCCTCAGGTGGATCGGCATCATGTCAGCAATAACGCACACGGCCTCATACGACACCGTGCGGATTGCCCGGGTCACTCGCAGGGCACTCCTACGGTAGACCGAGATCAAGCCTCGCGCGTATCTGCATGTGCTCGTTGAAATTGAGTCTCGCATCGATTTGAACCCCCAAGTAGCGTAGAGATGGCTGCGAGAGGATCTCGCATCCTCCGACTCTCAGGGCAAAAGTCTCCTTGGCTTTTCTGCTGGTTACAAGGACTGCCTCCATCTTGTGCTCGGCCAGTTGCAGGCCGTTCGCCGCTAGCCATCCACGGATTTTGCCGACGGCCTCGTTCGCCATCTGCGTAACTTCTTCCAGGTACATGGCAACTACCACTACCGCGACGTCGTCTGCAAAGCCGACAGTCGTGGTCCCTGAGGGTAGCGGTAGTTTGAGTACCCCATCGTACATTATGATCCACAGCAGAGGGCCTTGTACTGAACCCTGTGGAACGCCTCCCGTGATGTTGCGGGTCTTGAGTCCTACGTCTGTGTTGTACATCAGAGTTCGGTCACTAAAATAGCTAACGATTATTCTTCTGATGTATTGCGGGACCTCCATCTCCCTCAGTGACCACAGAATGCGATCCCAGTTCGCTGAGTTGAACGCGTTCCTCACGTTCAGAGTGACGATAGCGCAATACTTCTTGGCCCCATGCTTCCACCGGCTGCCAGCGATGGCCTGGCGCGCGGTGTGCACGACGACGTTGATGGCATCCTCTGTGGACCTTGCCTTCCGGAACCCATATTGACTAGTTGACAGACCCCGGGTTCCTTCGGTGAACTTCTCTAGCCGACTGCAGATGATCCTCTCAAGCACTTTTCCCGCCGTATCCAGGAAGCAGATCGGACGGTACGATGACAGTTCGTGTGGTGGCTTGTTCCCCTTCGGGAGGAGGACTAGCTTCTGCTTATTCCACTTGCTAGGGAAAATTCATTCCTCAAGGCAGGAATCGTACGTTCGTAGGAAGACGTCTGGTCGCGATCTGATGGCGATTTTCAGAACGGCGTTTGGGATGCTATCTGTGCCTGGTGCCCTCGAGACCCCGATCCTACTGCAGGACTTGGGCAACTCGTCTGCTGAGATCGCAGGCACGTGATCGGTTGGCGAATCCTCGGTGTATGTGAGATCCGGATGGTCTGGAAACAGGGTTGTCACTATCCTATCCAGGAAAACGAAGCAGGATGGAGAAGTCATCCTCGAGTTCTTGAGCTTCGACATGACGGTCCTGCAAGGCCGTCCCCATGGATCACCATCGACTGCGTTGCACAGATCTCGCCAGGTGCGCCGCTTGCTATCCTTGATATCCCTCTTTAGGGCCCCCCCGAGCTTCGTGTATA